>PVIJ01000216.1:0-142283 GCA_004024925.1 Scalopus aquaticus | reverse complement strand
ACCACATCTGGAGTCCACCATATCTGGTCCCGGGTGATGGAGGATGGTCTCCCCTGAACAGACAGGGTCCTTGAGTCTCTCTGCACCCTCCCCAGCAGGGAGTCTGCAGGCCAGCGGGTCCACAAGCAACATGAAGAAGGACATCGGAGCAACATATTTTAGTAAAGTTACTCCTGTCCCCTTCCCAAGAACACATCTTTCTTAATTTGCTGAGGTTTAAAATGTTCATTTCTTTGGATGACACGATGATTACAACAAGTTGTAGTTTGGTTTTTAATGCCTTCAGTAGGCAAATTAAAAGTTGACAGTTTGATGAGGTCAGTTTGCTTGGTTTTTGTTTCTCCCCACCATTCTGAAGTGCTCAGGTCAGCACATCCATGCTGCCCCACAGGCGTCGCCAGTGTCCACCTCCAGAACTTTGTCATTCTCCTAAGCGGAAACTCCGCCCCATTTAACGTTAATTCCCCATTTGCCTGTCCCCCGCAGCCCCAGGGCACCTCTGGTTTACTCTATGAATTAGACTGCTCCAGGGACGCCCTGTGAGTGGAACCGTGCAGCACTCATTCTTTATAGCTGGCCTGTTTCACTCGAAATAATCCCTCAAGTTGCATTCATTTTGGACCATGTGTCAGAATTTCCCGTCCTGTGAGGGCTGAGTAATATGCGGCTGTGTGTAAAGACCACATCTCGTGTATTCACTCATCCATCAGTGGTACTGGCTTAATTTTGCAGGTCACCATAATGTCAAGGCCTGCGAACCACAGATGGAGTATGGGCACATACGGAGAGCAGGGGTGCGCATTCCCCAGAGACCCACAATGTCCCGTTGTGATTTATATTTAAACCCGGATAATATGGGGGCGGCCGACTTCCTGGGAAGCATCGTGGTAGGACGGGGGAATAGCTTCGAGGCCAGGGCAGTCTCCTGCAAACCTCCCTTCAACATTTGTTTCTCATCTCTGCGGGTCTAGAAACTCGCTGCTCAATTGACCCAGGAATGATAAGACCCTAGAAAAAGCACTCCAGCCGTCTCCCTCCGCAGCTACCTTATTCATTCATTCCTCCCTTTGCTGAGATGTACCATAAACTCACATATTCAGCCCCCAAATTTTGCAGTCAACTTCAACTCCTCCCTTTTTCCAACAGCCCATATCTAAACCATCAGCAAATCTTGTCCTAAACAACTGCAAGCTATGACTCTAACCCCCACCTTTTACCCGCCCCCCTTTTCCCTGCACCACCACACCTGGGGTCCACCATATCTGGTCCCGGGTGATGCAGGATGGTCTCCCCATATGAGACGGTCCTCCCTACCATCTCCCTCCCACAGCCAGACTGTCCTGCCAAAGTGTAAATGTGATCATGTGACTTTCCTAAAATACCACAGAAATCCACCCAGGTTAGCACAAGAAAATAATGGACAACTTTTTTTTGAAAGACATATCCCTTAACAAATGGCTGAGCTCACACAACAGAAAAGAAATCCCTTAAAGGTCAGAAGCAATGAGACAGTTTGAAGCTGCAGGTGGAAGCTAACAGTGGAGCTGACATATGTCCTGGGTTTGAATGATCCCCAGTGACTTAATGAAGCTTGTTTGGGAGAGGTGAGTGGGGAGTTTGGGAGCAAGGTGGGAGATCAGACTGGACACTCCCATAGAAAGTTAGAATCCCTAAGAACAGCAACCTCAGTGGATGAAGAATAAAAATTGACTATGCGGTACTGGGCTAGGCTTTTGCTCTGGGTGAAGCAGAAACAAGGAAACAAAGGAAATTGCTTTCCCTTGAGAATTCCTAACCACAAACCCAAGTTCAGTGTTTGGAGCCATTAGTCACATCTACTGTGTAGCCCAAAACAACCAGATAGACCTAGTATCTAGTGTAAACAAACCACAAATATTCCCTGGAGGTGTATGCTTTAAAGCTAAGCCTCAAAAAATCACCACAGATATTGTTCCAAGGAGTAGAGCCCACAGAAAGAAATCATCAACACGCCAATAAATAAAGTCTCCTAAGATAATGGGCAGAATCAACAAGCTATGGGATCAGCCCCACTAAGATTGCAGATGTTGGAATTAACAGATACAACATACAAAGCAATTATGCTTAATGAGTCTAATGAAACAAAGCAGAACTGAATGCACGATAAAGAAATAAAAAAACAACCAGGCAGGTTTGCAAGAGAACCAAAGAGAAGGGCTCGAAATGAGGAAGTATAATTATTAAAATGAAAACCCCAATGGATTGCTTAAACAAAATAGTGACACATCTGAAGGTAAAATTAACAAAAACAAACCTAAAGAAAACATCGACCACACTCTCCAAAGAGGACAAAACACATAGTGGATAGGATGGAAGTGCCTGACAAAATGTCCAACTGGGTGGTCAGAAAAGAGAGGAGGCAGGAAGCAGCTGGATTTGAGCATATCAATCACCTGCTCACTCTCCAAGTCACTCACTCTTAGAAGAAATTTCTGACTTCAACACGGCTCACGAAGTCAAACGTAGCTTGGTTCCTAACTGGTTCTTCATGGTGACTGTCTATTCTGGAACATCCCAACGTACTCCCACACCAGGGCTTCTGCAGAGAAAGTTCTTCCCCAGACCGTTGCATGTCTTACTTCCTCGGTTCATCCAGATTCCTACCACCACAACCTTCTCTCAAAGGCCTTGGCCACCCAAGCTAACACTGTCCCCGCCACCTCCCCTCCCAACTTGTTTTGCTCCTGAGTACCTATTATTGCCTGATACATTACACTCCTGTTTATTTTATACTGTTTCTCTCCCCAACATGCAGACATATGCCTGGCCCAGAGTAGACACTGTTGAACATCTTTTGGAAGAATGAATGAATGAGGGAAGCATAGATGTACCTACTCTGTGGTCAGTGCCATAGAGGTGGGTGAGGCGGAGACTCCCAGTTGCCTGCCACTCCCCACCCTCCCTTTCTCTCCTAATGTCAAATCCTGATTTTGTAGGGGACACAATGAACTAGCTAGAAATCTCTAATTCCCAAACTCCTTCACCGAAATATGTGACCATTTGCAGTTCTCTGGCCTGTGTGAGCTAGGTAATCTTTGTTGTGTGGCATGTACAGGAAAATTCCTAAAGAGGGTAAATAGACTAGACTGAGAGACCTCCAATTGCTATCCTCCTCCTCTTTCTTTTTGCCTGGGAAGTGGATATAGGAGCTGGGGCTGCCGTGGCCATCTTACACCATAAGTCAGTGTTGAGGACGGTAGCCATGAGAGGATAAAACACAGTTCAAAGGAGGCTGGGACACAAATGACATTATAGGTGCTGTTCCAGGGCTGCCTTCTTGCCCAGAAGAAGCAGAGAGAAATTTACCTGTGAGCAGAGAGAAAAATCACCCCTATTTGAGCCAATATCTGAAGAACCTTCTCAACTAACATATTCTGAGCAAGATCCAGTCCCTGACTTCAGGAACTTACAACCAACAATGGGACCCAGAGGTACTCAGTGACCCCAGGGCAATGGTCTGGCCAGGAACTCAGCAGGGTCAAGTGTCTTGCCCAGCGTGGGACTTGGTGGGCAGAAGGAGAGCGCTCGTATCTCCCCAAGGAAGGATTGGGTCATCAGCGTGGCCTTTCACACTCCCAAATTGTTGGGTTAGGCAAGGACTGGTGGTGTGAGGGGTCAAACCACAGCAATTTCTGCTTCTTCTGGAGAGACCAGTGGGGGAAATGTCACTTAAGCTCACGAGGTGTGACTGGTCAGTGGGTAAGCATTAACTCAGCACCAGGTCTGTGCCGAGCACTGCGCTAGGTACTATGGGGAGGCAGGAGGAAAAGAAGACATGGCTCCTGCCCTCATGATTCCCCACAGGGAATCATGAACACTATGTCTGAGGAGATCCTTCGTGGGAACCTTGGTTTCCTGGTCTCATGCTGCCATGTTTAAGGGATTTGCCCAGGGTAATACTTCCCATCTCATTTCCCCCACTGGGCTCACTCCTCATGAGAGGTACCCTTACTTAATCAATGAAATAAAGGGAAGAAACATATAATCCCTCTGGGTTCTCTCTCTTTAGGATCTGCCTGTAGGGTCAGATCCTGTCAGGGTGGTCTGGGACTCATCAGAGTTTCCACTCATGGGGTGGGCAAGTCTGTCCAGCGCTAGGAAACAGCATTATGAAGCCTACTGGGTGTTCTCACACACCTGTGCCTCACCTTTCCAGCCAATTTTAGCAGCAAAAGAGTCTATATTTCATCTCCATCTTTGTTTTGGTTCTGAATTCAGGAAAAGAAGAAATAAAATTATTTTTTGGCCTCTTGGGAAAGTGGATGTGCCAAAGTGGGAAAGTGGCAATTGTTATAAACAGCCCCAAAATCGCAGGTTCTACACACTATAAATGCTGAGTTTCTCAACTCACCAAGTCTAAGGATGGTGTCTGCGGTCAAGAGAGACCCAGCTTGCTTTTATAGGACATGTCCGCCATTATGTGGCTTCCCGTCAGCGTGGACACCGCCAGCTATGAGAGATGGGGAAAGCCTGCAAGAGCTGACCGCAGGGTATCTTAGTGTGAATGGCCAGGCCAGGAGACACCACAGGTCACTTTCACCACTCTCCATTGGACAAAGTGAGGCACCTGACAGCTTTCGGGGGCCTCAAAGGAGGCTGGGCGTGTGGCTTTTTCCTGTGCCTGGAAAGACGAAAACCGGAAGCTGGTGAACTTGCACATTCTCTCCCACGCTCCAACTCAGTCTACTCCCTTCATCACAAAAACGACAATTTTGAAACTCAAAGTGCAGAAGCATATTGCCCAAAGCACACACCCATTTATCAAGAGTTGGGAGAAAATGGCACTTCAGAGAAATTAAATGGTGGTAGGAGATGGGAATGGGTATAATGGAACCCAGCTGAGGCATTGCCCTCCCTCAGGGAGGAGAGACCCCGTTGCTGGAAGACGGCGAACAGGCCCCTGGCTCCGTGGAGGTATGAAAGATCAAGTGTTCCATCAGACGGGTGGACGACATCAGCTGTTCCCACATTTTTCATTCTCAAGGGCCCTTTCATAATTTTTCCCTTTGGACTTGATGTTTTGAAAGATTTTGTCTAACAAACAAACTGCACTTATTGAGCAATAACAAATACATTTCCTCATTTCTTACTAATCAAGGTTGTGAGCGTGTGGGGGGGGGGTGTGCACGTGCTCTTGCTGGACCCCATGCTTTTGATCTGCTAGTCACATTCTAGAAATGCCTTGGATGTCATCAGAGGCCAATCGAAGGTTCTGACCAGCATCTCCTATTCTGCACCGACTTCATTGCAGGCAAAGCAAAGACTCCAAGTTTCGTTTATCATGAGCTAAATTAACAATTTAAAAAGAGACCATTAAAAAGCAAACCCAGACCACAGAACTGTTTAGAACTCTAAAAGACTCACTTGCTGCATCATTCCAATCCTCTGCCTCCCCCAACCCCACCCTGTCAGACAATGTTGGGGTGCCTTTTGGCCCCATACTGTGTAGGAAGCTTCTCAAGGACGGGACCCTGTCTCAGTAGCCTCACTGCCTCACCCTGTGCCAGGCAGCTGTTCAATAATAATCCACGAGAAATAAAGCCTCTAACCAACAAAATAGTTATGATGATGTAAATGCTTTACCTCAATAAACATGATTTGAAAAAAAATAAGATCTATGAATAAACATGAAGCAGCCCATTTTTAACTTTAAGGCAAGGTTGGCAAATCAGAGGAAAACAATCCTCTTGAACTTGACTGGTTTGATGGGAAAGGAGAGGTCAAAGGTCCACTATGTGAGAGGGTGGTCTTGCACTTCTCAGCAAAATGTCCTGGCTGTGTATGCCACTAAAGTGGGCTTCCTTGAGGGAGTAACTCTCCCCCTCCTCTCCATAGAGACAGATCATCACCCAGGGACAGAGAACAAAGGACTCATCTCAGCTTCCTTCCCCAGCCCCACTGCCTGTGCCACCTCCCTCCCTCCCTTCCTGCCAGCGCTCACACCCTCCTACCTTGTTCCCAGGCCTGGCCCAAATTCTCAGCACTGCCCTGCATGTGGAATAATGAATCGAGGGCATGCCTGAAACCTTTCCATCACTTCAGAGCTCATGAAATTCCTAAAATAGAACTTTAAAATAGCTGTCAGTGTGTCCCTGAATTTATCCTGTTTGCTTTTTTATACTCCGCCTTGTTCCATCCAGACTCTGAACAGGCAGGAGCTGAGGCCTCCTTCCTGCCTGGTGCTCATGTTCTAGATTAACAGTGAGTGGTCCCCAAACTCCCCTCACCCCCAGCTTGATGCCCAGAGCCACTGAGAAGGCAGCATTCCCACAGCAGGATGGCAGAGCCATGGCAGATGCCCTCACCCCACACTTTATATTTACCTCCGTCTGGAAACATGTTCCCATGCGTGGGTAATCGGTTCTCTTCTGCCTCCCCACTAGACTGTCACCTCCACTGTCACCGCTACAGATGCAGTGCCCTGTCCAGGGCTGGCTCTCAGGAGACTTACGTCCAGGCGACGAGCGAATGCATGAATGAATGATGACCTGGCCTCTCTTCATCACCAGAGCATCATTCAGCCCCTCCTCCCCTCTCCCTCTCCCCACTTGGTTCCAGGAACGCTCATGATGGCCTGGAATCAAAACTCCACTGGACATGAGGTGACCCAGGATTTATGGTCCTGCTGGGCCTTTGTTGTGTGACCTCGGGAAGGTCCTGAAAACTCCACCTATCACATGTTCCTCACCTGTATGTGTAAAGGGAATGAAGCAGATGAGTCGCCAGCAGACTGTGCTCTCCAGAATCCAGAGCCCAAGGACAGAAGCCAGCGGTGGGACCAGGCCCCAGCCCTGTCTACGGAGCAGCTCTGCCTTGGCTGTGAGACCTTTGTCTGCAGTCAGTGACAAAGCCGGGATCTGAACTCTATCCAGTTCTGAGCTGTGGCGCCATGACAGAGAATGAGGGGAAATCCAAGGTGTCTCAGTGGTGCTTGGGATGTGGCAGTTGTTAAAAAAAAAAAAAAAAAACCCTGTATGTTGAACTCGTAAAGTTAGGACTGAATGATTCCGAGTGGAAGTACAGAAAGGCTTCGTGGAGGAGGTGATATATGAAGTAGGGGCCCCCCTGGATGGGAAGGTGGGGCCTGCCATTCAGGCAGAGACAGAGCAAAGGCAGGACACTGGGAGGTTTGGGGACATCAAAGGGGTTCTGATGGACTGGAGCTCAGGGTTCTAGGTAATGCCTGATCCCCAAAATAACTTTCCATCATCCCCATGTCTTTATTCCACAAGCTGCAGACCCCAAACTCCAGTGTACAATAGCAGCATCGCCAGGTGGCAGGAAGGGAAAATCAGCCCTTCACTTGTCGATCCACGGCCTTACATCCACCAAATACCACGTGACCCCCCAAATTCAGAAGGACTTCAGATGCTACACAGTTGAAAGGTCTTATGTCCACTGAAGTAGAAAGTTCAGCAAAGGAATTTAGTCACAGTCCTTAGTACAACTCCTTTCCTATAGAATTTTTCTCCGTGCAGGGTTATTTGGAAAAATAAAAAAGCTTTTCAACAATTCCATTTCTAGGAATTTACCCTACAGAGAAACTCATATATGAAAGCAAAAGTGACAGACAAGAATGCTCATTGCAGAAATACTGCACTAGTAAAAACTGAACGACAAGAGGTAAGAAATAAAAAGTCCATTTGTAAGGGTCAGCTCAACCAAATATGGTTTCATTTCTACAACTGAATACTGGGTGGCTACTTTTAAAAAGAAAACCAGTTTTGTTAATATGGAAAGGCATTCATGTTTAATAGATTTAAAGTCAGGGTTCAGAACAAGGTTATCATATGCTACTATTTGTGTTATATTTTAAGAGACTGTGCATATATGGATTAGGTGCACAGAAAAACTTGAGTGACAATGCAAACAAAACTACAGAAGGTGATTACCTCTGAGAAGTGAAATTAGGGGCACTAAAATGAGAAAACTGTATTTTTCTTTGATACATCTTTTACTTTTGAGATTTTACAATGTGCATATGTTATTTCCAGAATAAAAATTTAATTTGCAGCTTACTCACCTATAAAATGAGCTCTATTAACTAATTTTAATAGGCTATGTGCCATACTAAGGATATGGTGGTGTGTGTAGTATAGTATATATACATATTGAGGTGTGACGCTATACTCCCAAAAATTATATAATATTGTAAACCAATGGTAAATCAATAAAATTTTTATAAACAAAATGTGCCATAGACACAAAGCCCTTCTATGAATTCACCCAGTTAAACTGAGTAAGAATTTATGCTAGGTTTAACCAAATATTAGCTGCTAAGATTATGCATGCCCACAAAGGAAAGAAACTTAGAGAACCTTCCTTCTAATAGGTCATTATCAAGTTGATGAAGCAGTTAAATAAAAGTCTGCAACAGGGAAAAATCAGCATCGTGATTGAGAAAAAGTTCTAAAAACTGTCAGATCATGGAGGTCTGCTAACATAGATGATGGGTTGAAAAAGACTTTCTGGAGGAGGTGCTATCTGCAGAGGGTTTTGAGGGATGAAGAGAAGTTAGTTAAAAGAAAGACAGAAGGGGGAGAGCTTTTCAGGCATGAAGAACAAAACACATCCAGCACGTGGGGAAAAATGAAGAGGCAGAAATTTTTAACCACACTTTGAATACTGTTGAATTCTTAATTCTTATTCTTACTCTTGAATACTTATGACTTAGAAATGCTCTCATAATAGAACACAACCACTAAAAAAAGAAGAGGTAACTACTGGAAATAAGAGTTAGCTTCACAAATGGTTCAATGTGTGGGCTTTGAAACCAGATGTTAGATCTTGGTTCAGACCCTCATTCCCCTACTTACTGGCTGTGTCACACTCCCTAACTTCTCTCTGCCTAATCTGCTCCCCATAAAATGAAAATGATGATTATACATTCTTTATTGGGTCCTAGTGAACATTAATTAGAATGGAATAATGTATACAATGCCCTTATTCCACTGCCTGCCACAATATATGCATTTAATAAGTATAATTAATATAGCTGAGTTATATTAAGGGGAAGAGAATAAATTGCTTCTAATCTTTATGATACTATTTCATTTCAGCAGGGACTCTGCTCTTTAGTTTTCTCATATGCATCCCTCATTACATAAATGGCTTCCAATAACCGATGAATGAATCAATTCCTGTAAAGGGACATTATGTGTGATATTTGCAATACATACATAGAAAAAGAAACCACAGAGATACATACCAAATTGATGACAGATGTTAGCTCTGGAATGGCAGAAATACGAAGTAGTCTCCCTTCTTAAATCATACTTTCTCTAACAGATATTTACAGAAGTCCAATACCTGAAAAATCAGGAAAAAACAATAAAACTCAAATGCAAAGTAAGAGAAAAGTAAGTATTCAATGGTTTGCTGGCACACTCACAGCCAATTGAGGGACTATTTTTAGATTTTTCTCCCCATTTTTTTGATAAAGAAAACAAGATCACTGACTGTATGACTCAATCTTTTCTTAATTGAAGGTGATACAACAGACTGACCCCAGTCCTTGCCCCAATTTGTTCACCGCTACTCAAATCCACGCTCTTGGACAGTACCCTCCCCTCTCTGTCTCTGGAATGGATGCTAGGGCCTGTCTTGGTCAATGGGAAATTAACAAACGGGAGCCAAAAAGAGTTTGGAACTCACTTGCCCACTCAGGGTCTCAGGGCCCTGCCCGCGTGTGAAGAAGCCAGGCCAGCCCGCTAGGGGATGACGCCCACCACCAGACAGTAACCACCCACCATGAGACCTGTGAGTAAGACCAGCTGAGCCCAGACAGCCCAGCAGACTCAGACACACAAGTGAGCACAGCCAAGATCATCCAAGCCTGACCGAGACGACAGAACACGTGGCGGAATCATTAGCTAAATAGAGAGTTGTTATTTCAGGCCACTAAGTTTTAGGGTGTTTTATGATTCATGATGCAACAATAGGTAACTGATGCAAATCATTTTAGTCACATGGCTCCTAACCCAAGTGCTCAACTGTAGGTGATTTTTCAAATGAAAATAACAAGTAAAGATCCTGCAGCAAAATCACATCAATTATTTGCAAAAGGCTTTTTGTTCTGAAAGGATAGCAAATTCAGGCTTCTTTTGGAGAAGGGCAATAGACACACAAAAAAATATTATATATGCAACATTATATAATATTCTTATATAAAATGTTTTTATATATTTATATATTATGTAAATTGTAATTTTTAAAAAGGCTGTAGTTTTCTAACCACAAGAACAGCTGAAGTTCAGCCCAGTATAATACAAATTTGACTTCCTTTTGAGATGATGCAATGTGTAGTATTAAGTGATTGATTAGGTTTCTTGAAGCATGTATATAGCATTACATTGTAGCCATTTCTTTTTTTTTTTAAGATTTATTTTTTATTTATACATAGAAGCTGGGGTACAGGCCAGAGGCGAGGGGCGGCGAGAGGGTTCACCAGAGACAGAGCGGGGAGCAGAACAAGCAGATCAGAAATACACTGCTGAGGGGAGCAGCGGGCGAGGCAGGAGAGGTCTGCCACGCCATGTGGGATTCTCCCTGGCCAGGCGTTGAACTCTCATCGCCGCAGCCGACAGCTCCACAGTGCAGCACTTAACCGCTGCGCCACCGGGGAGGCCCTAGCCATTTCTTTTAAAATTGCCTGAATTTTTCATTTTTGGCATTCCTGAGCACGAAGAGGCGCAACATACCTACTAAGAACACACCTCTCCAAGCAGGGCTCACACTCCCACACATCCTCACTTATTCCTCACGGCCTTCCTGAAGATGCGTGTGACGGTTCTAACTTTATCACAGAGGTAATGGGGCACAGAGAAGTTAAACAACCGGCCTAAGGTCACCCAGCTGAGAGGTGGCACAGCTGGCCCTCAAGGTCAGGTCTTCTCCAGCAGAACTCTCCTTTTTATCACTTCACTGTACACGGTCTGAGATGCTTCTAAAGTTGGTGAAATGAGGCGGGCCTCCCTGAGCACCCAGGAAGGGATAATAGTGGCTGACATTCACACAGTGTTCCCTGAATGACAGGTACTGCTCTGAGCACATTCTGTATACGGCTTCATTTCACGCTCACAACAAGCCTATGTGCACAGGGGTTTACTCTCCCCCTTTCACTAATGAAAGGACTAAGTGTCCAGAGATCAAGGGACAGGACCACAATCCACAGCAAGAAAGTGAGAGAGCCAGGATCTAGACCTGAGAGAGAGAATTCGATACTGGATGTTCCTGAACCGCTAAGCACCACTGCAGCCTCCACCATCTTGGTTTGCCTGGGACATCCAGTGCTTAAGCCAGAACATTCCGTCAAACCAGGATAGCTGGTCAGCCTAGGCTGGACAGAGGTTACAAACCACCAAGGTTCGGGCCACCTCCAGTCCATTCTTTTTGGATCACACAGTACTTTGCAATAAAATTGAACCAACATTCAATCCCATTAAGAGCTGTACTTCTGGTATCTTGAAAACTTGGGTGATCTGGCCCCATGGGGTAAGTACTCAGACACAGTGGCAGTCACTGTCGGCTTGAGAACTGCTGTCATCCTGGCAACAGCCCCCCACCCCCTGCGCACTGCCCCACACAGCTGGTCGCATGCATGGACCCCAGTCTGCTAGCCTCTTACTGTGCCTGCAGAGCGCGGCGGTGTTGCGCACATTTATCGGGGTGTGGGACCCGACTTCACAGCATCATCCTATGCACTCAACTGGGACTCCTGCACCTTTGAATCACCTGGGGAGCTTCAAGGGGATCAGGACACCCCTCAGCCCGGCAGAGCCAGAATCACTGGGAGGGGGTCTCGGCAGCAGAGGGGTTGAAAACCCCAGACTCCACAAGCAGCCAAGTTGGTGCCGTCCTCAAGTGTAGGATGGGATTCGAGAGCGTGCATGTGAATCATCAGGACATGAGGCAGACTCTGAATCAGTGGGAACGGGGGCCTGAGAGTCTGCATTTCTAACAAACCGCACGGTGAGGCTGATGCTGCGTTTCCAGGGACCACACAGGGAGAGGCAAGGGGCCAAAAGATGGCGCCTCGTCCGTCTATATTCTCCCCTACTGAGCTGGCAGGTCTCCACAGCTCCTGTCTCGCCAGAGACTCACCAACGTTCTCTGCAGCACAGTCCAGAGAGGGGCAGCGAGCAGCCCGAGGCCACACAGGGTTGCACATGCAGCCAGATCTCTGCTGTTCCCCATCACATGACACTGCCTCCCCGGCAGGCGGCTTCACTCGCTCATCTGAGTCACCCCAGCTCCTAGCCCACTTTGTGCAGAGAGGCCAGGGTAAAATTCCCCGTGAAGAGGCAAGCACTTTAGAATCTGCTTCTGGACGAGGCAGGTGGCTGGCATCTCACACAGGGGGCTGGGGTCAGAGGCGCATCCGGCATGCACGCAGCCAGCAGCGCAGAGGCTGACAGCTGGAGGTGCAGGGGAGGCCTCCCCCTGGCCCGGGAGGACACCCCATGGTGCCTGAGTCAGAAGGCCTGTGAGCTCAGCCCAGGGCTGCTGGGCTGGGAGGGTGACTCACTGGGTGTGTAGCACAGTGGAGCTCTCCTTGGCCAAATATGGGGCTCTGCCTTGCTCTGTCTTGCCATTCAGGCAGCCAGAGGCCGAGGGCTCCGTCTGCTCCACATGCCGGCAAGGTCCCTGTGAAGAAGGAAAAGATCCACTCTCTGCTGTCCCCAGTGGGTGGCCCCGGCCCTGCGCTCTCCCAGCACCTGTGGGTCTCTCCCGCCCATCTGCTCTCCCCACATTGTTCTCCGTTGCGCAAAATAGAGAAGTAATAATAGCACTTTCTAAAACAGTGGTTTTGTCATTTCAGGGTCCTGCTGTGCTGTCACACCCCCACAGAACTGGGCTTGGGAGAGGCGCGCAATCAAGAGACCACATCTCGCTTTTCTTTAAATCCCCCCAGTGCCACACACAAAGCCGGGGCTGGGATAGATGTGATTAAGTACTTGTTAAATAGATTAATTACTGTGTGTACTGTGCACGCTGTGTGCGCGCGCCTGATAATCCCTGCTACTAGACTTTTAATTTCTTGAGAAAATAATAATTTATATAGCACACCCTTTCTGCCATGCACTGTTCTAAATATCCTCTCCTATTAGTACACTTAATGTGAGGATTAGCTCCTTTAATCCTCCTAACAGCCCTCTGCGGAAAGAGCCATGATTGTCCTCACTTGACAGGTGAGGAGCCTGAGGTTCAGAGAGGTTAACTAACTAGCCTGAGGTCACACAGCTGCCGAAGTGGTACATCCAGTTTCTAATCCCAGCAGGGTGTCTGCAAATCCTGTGCTCTTGGTGGCATTTGATTCATTTCTGTATCTCTGAAGCACAGCACTGCAGCGGCACATGCTCAGCAGTCAGGACTGTCAGCTCAAGGAAGAGAACAATGAATTTCTTCATTGCCAGGTACATTTGTGTCTCCCTCTAAACACTGACTTTCTCGAAGAAAGTATCATGGCTGCCAGTGCCCCAATGCACTCAACAAACAGTTTAAGAGGAAGCGTAACACAGCGAAGGTTCCCAAATGCCCCGTGTTCGAGGTGTGAGCCACAGTCCTGGACAGCTGACGGAGGGTTTCAGAGTTTAGTGAGGTGCCCAGGCAGGGTCAGGGCCAGCTCCGTGGCTGGGTGACCCCGGCAGTTATACTGGATTCTGTGCCTGAAAATATCCCCAAGCAACTCACACACACAGTCTGCTATTCTAGTCACACCACCATGGAATTCTTAATAACTTTTGAACAAGGGGCACTGGGTTCTTATTTTGCACTGGGCTCCACAAATGCTGTGGCCCTTCCCACCAAGAGTGGATAACAGTCCATGAAGATGCCACCTAGAGAGGAAGGGACGCGGCAGCTCTGTGTCCCTGAACCAGGGGAGCCTGAGCCTTGCAGACATTCAAACAGCAAATCCCGGCTCAGGCACAGCTCCCCCAAATCTCCTCGCCCCCTCCCCAAGAGCTGCCCTGAGACACCCCTGGCCCCAGACTCCAACACCCCCAAAGGGCCTCCCAGGCCAGCTTCGTCCACCTTCCCGTGTCTACTACACTGACAGTGCCTTCAAGGCTTGGCTACAGGCTGAATATAGGCCACACTATATTCTTTCATTGGATGCCTGTTTCCTCCCTGTAAAGTACTTTTTATCAGGCCCATATTAGGCATCTGAGATTCCAAGTTAAAAAGAGGCAAGATCAAATGGAGGGAACGTTCCAAGACCTTTGTTCCTAACCCATGGCCTCTACTGCCCCCTCATTCTTGAAAGCAGGACTCTTTTTCTTCACCCGGAAACCTTCTCCCTTCTCTCCAAATCCTGCCTTCTCCTCTCACCTCTCTTCCAGTCACGCAGCTGGAAAGTGGTAGAACCAGGAGCCCAACCCAGGCCACCAACCTCAGATTACTGCTGACCACACTGGATGCATCCGCTCTCCTTGTTTGGGCCTGACTCAGATGTCCCAACTCACAGCATGGACCTGGAAGGTCTAGCCTCAGTTTCTCTACCTGTAAAATAGGAGCAATAAATTAGACCCACATCGCAGACTTGCCTGGGTTAGATGTAATGACCACGTCAAAGTGCTGTTTAACAATCCACAGGTATAAGCAGTTATTTCTATTAATTATAGGTAGTGAAACTAAGGCTTGTTAAACCTGGTGCAAAGAAACAAAGGTCATTAGGTGCCATCCCCTTCACTTCATTCAGATTCAAGGCCAGCCACACCCTGGCCAGCCCATAGCATTGAACAAAGTGCATCCCCGTGAACCGCCAGGAGGCCAGGATTCCTCCTGCCGTTGTCTTCAAATCCTGTTTCTGCCCTTCTTAGTGTGACCTGGGCCAAATGACTTTACCCTCTGAGTATCGGTTTCTCATCTGAGGGGTTGATGGGGACACTTGAGTTGCAGTGTGGGGTACCGAGCCCAGCAGTCATAGGCAGTGGAACTAGTCTTAGAAAAACCCTCACAGGGCCTCCCTGGTGGCGCAAGAGGTTAAGTCTCAGCACTATCAAGCTATCCACAGCCACTGCAGCCACTGCAGCATGAGTTCGATCCTCAGCCAGGGAGCTTCCCACATGGGGCAGCAGACCTCTCCTGTCTCGCCCACTGCTCCCCTCAGCAGTGCACTTCAGTAGATCCGTCTGTTCTGTTCCCCACTAAGTCTCTGGTGAATCCTCTCACCCCCTGCACCTCTGACCTACACCCCAGTTCTTGCGTGCCTAAATAAACAAATCTCAAAAAAAAAAAAAAAGAAAAGAAAAAACCCTCATGTTAACTGGTTTCGCAGTGCAGAGAGTTGGCAAAACATTATTTTGGGTATGTCTGTAAGGGTGTTTCTCAGATCAGCATTCAAACTGGTAGACTGGGGGAAGAAGAGCACCCTCACCAAAGCAGGTGGCACCATCCCATCTGTTGGACATCCAAGGAGACCAGAAAGGTGGAGGGAGGCCAAATTTGTTCTCTTTGCTCGAGCCGGGACATCCACCTTGTCCTGCCCTCACGCGTGAACATCAAAGAGCCAGTTTCTCAGGCCCTCGAGACTCAAGCATCACACTGTGGACTTCTCTGGTTTGCAGACTTTTGAGTCTGAGGAGGAACTACTCCAGTTTTCCGGGGCTCCAGCCTGCAGGTTGTAGGACTTCTCAGCCCCCAGAATCAGGAGCCAATCCCTCATAATAAATCTCTTCATATGTATGTACGTATGTATGTATGCATGTATGCACATAAGTACGTATCTCCATGGTTCCGTTTCTCTGGAGAACTTGACTAAAATACCCTTAGAGCATCTTCCCTGAATGTTCTCCTCTCACTGAAGATGGACAGTCCCAGAATGTGGGTGCACATTCTACTGATAATCCTAAATACGTCAACTTTCTCAATCTCTCAGTTTACCCAAGTCTTGACAAACATCCCCGACGTCTCTTCCAGGGGCTTCCTCTCCCTTCGTCACTCCTTGCCTTCACGCTGTCACATCTACCCTGGGTGTGACTTGTGATGTGTTAACGCCAGTCTTGCTCATACCAATCCTTCACCCCCAAAGCCAACTTGGAGATTTCTCTTCTGGTTTTTCAATCTTTGCAGAGGGACAGGTTCTGAACCTAATGAGAGACTGTCTCTTTAGAGTTGGAGGGACCCCGTTTTTCACCTACCTTCTCCCCCAAAATTTTTCAAAGGAAAAGAAAATTGTCTCCTCAGAAACATACATGTCAGCTCCGCATGTGCTGACTTGTGACCCTGGACAAGGACATAATGTCCCCAACAGCACAGCTAACTGGGAAGCAACAAAGGGCTTACCAGAAGGTCTGCAGTAGGGATTAAATGAGATGATCAAAACAAAGTGTCTAGTACTGCTCCTGACACTTAGTAAGTACTCAGTAAATGTAACTATTTTGTTGTCACATGAAATTAGTTCCAAACTGGAGTAAGTACATCACAGCTTTATTTGATCCATGACAGCAATAAGCTAATTTTTCATCACCATAGCAAATAAAAGCAACAAACATATTAACAAAGTCAGCTGATGATCTTCCAGCAGGAGCTGTTCTGTCCTGTTGTGTCTTTTTCATTCCTGTCAGTGTTCTACATCTCATAACAAATTTTTTTTAATTGAAAAACTTACCCTCTCTAGACCTTTGATATTTTAGGTAGCATAAATGATGGTTTATGGTTATAAATGACACCTATAATTATTTGTAAGCTAACGCAATCATTCTTCACTTGCTAAGCACTTTTGTGGCAAATCAAATGGTAGGGCACAGAGAGCAGTGTTGACTAACAACAAATGTCACCGCCGCTGAGGTTAATGCAGCGGGGGACAGCTGGGCCGTCCTGAAGGCAGGATGCAGTGCTGACTCAGGTCAACAGCCTGCGCATGATCTGAAATTTATAACCTAAGACACAGCTGCACTGCATCAGCCAACATGTGCCTTCAAAGTACAGCAAGCTCAGGGTGAATTACCAAGTGCAAAGATTCTGGAAAACAGGTGTATGAAGAATGCAGTTCAATAGCATTCTATTTCCCAGATTGATTGTGTTGCCAGGAACTCTAGCAGAGGGAAAGAGGACTTCCGAGTTCTACTAGGGGAAAATCTGAACATTTTCAGAAAACATAAGAGAACTAATATTGCAATTAGAGTTAGCATTGATTGGTTAATACTGATTTCCCCTTCGGGGAAAAGCATCGCCTGTTAACCAAAATATGGTTTAGCAAAAAGAAAAGTTTTTAAAAATTAATAATTTAAAACAGGGGTCAACAGATTATCGGCCATCGGTCAAACCCAGCCCTCCACCTCTTTTTGTAAATAGCTGCTCCTTGCCACCCAATCATTCTCATGCCTTTAATGTTGTCTAACTGTCCTGTGCCACAGCAGCAAAGAAGTGGGGAGAGTTTAGAGCCCACAAGCTCAAAATACTTTCTCTCCAGCATTTCACAGTAAACTTTGCCAACCCCTGGTTTAAAACACGAATCTATAGTCTCTAAAAAGCAAAAACAGTGATTAGGAATATGCTTGAAATTAGAGTGAACAATGAAAGAAAAGAAAGGCTTCATTTGTTCACTTCACAAATATCCAAGTACCTAGTGCATCCCAGACCCTGGCAAGCCATGCAAAAATAACATTAAAAACAGACAAAAGCCCCTGCCCTCAGAGAATTTACCTGGACTGAGGAGTTTAGCACTCCTCGGCTCACCACTATAAAAGTACACATATTTTTAAATGAAATGTTTAAAAGGACAATAAAGAATGAAATGTGAGCCTCCCTGGTGGCGCAGCAGGTTAAGCGCTGCGCTGTGGAGCTGTCGGCAGCAGCGACGCGAGTTCGACACCTGGCCAGGGAGATTCCCACATGGTGCGGCAGACCTCTCCTGCCTCGCCCGCTGCTCCCCTCAGCAACGTATTTCCATCAATCTGCCTGTTCTGCTCCCCACTCTGTCTCTGGTGAACCATCCCCACCGCCCCACGCCTCTGGCCTGTACCCCAGCTTGTATGCATAAATAAAGAAATCTTTAAAAAAAAAGAATGAAATGTTTCGGGGTGTTAAGAATGAGATCAGTGTTTCTTCAGCTTGGACAATAATGTGTAATGAACCAGCTGACAGTGGAATGAAAGAACACTTGTCAACTTGCGTAAAGGAGATCCAGGAAGACCTCAAGGCCAAGCTTAAACAAAGAAAGGCTGTTAAGGCTCAATAAGGTTGAAGGGAAAACTGGAACCAATTTGCACATGGTCGCTAAAAGGGATTTGAAACATGGAGTTGATCTGAATAAACTCTGATCATCCTGCAGAAAATGCATGTGCAGCAACACGGATGGAAAGCCAGTTAAACATTTCAGGCACACATGGTTACACTGAGGTTTTGATCTGTGAGCAAAGAAATAAAAGAACTCCAAAAGCTCTAGCCCCATTCAGTCATGCCTCTGGGGGAAAGCTGACACTATAGCAGAAAACATTTCCAAGCAGAGAAAAGGTGGAGCATGCAGAAAGCTGTATTCCTTGAAAATGCCTGGAATATGCACTGTGTTATATTGTGTTCATCTGAAATATGCATTGTGGTATATAGAGTTTACCTCCTTCCAGGGACTACAGAATAGAGGACATTGTATAAAATGAATCTTAAAAGTTCGAGTGTCTGGTAAATGAACTGGGGTAGTAAAATTAATTTCCAAATCTGAATTTATCTTTTGCTTGAAATGCATCACATATTAAATATTTCAGGAATTCATCCAACAGGTTGAAAAATGAAACAATCTATAATCACTTTTTTTTCTTTTATTATTTATCATCTGAGTAAAGTGATAAACATTTCAAAACTATTTTGGACAGAGTAGAAGAATCATGCCAAAAAATAATCATGGAAGGGTTTGTAGTTAAGAAATCATCCTTTTAAGTGAGTGGATGAAAGAAAAACTTGGGAATTTCTTTTCTTTCAGAAAACACATAACAGTAGTGTTTGTTAGGAAGAACTGGATTCGCGGTTACTAAATTTAAATCTGTATTTTAAAAGCACAAGCATAAATTTTTTTTTAAAGATTTTGCTGGTGGTAAGATAGATGATTGCTTGATTGGATTGGACTGATAAGATAGACATATAGATAAAAATAAGTACATATGTGGAACAAGCCATGTATTAAACAAACAAAAAATATCAAGACTACAGGTATAGATGACGGACATAGGAAGTCCTGCAACTTCATCTTCCTAAGAATGACAGAAAGTTCGATTTCCTTGTGACTCATCAATACAATCAATAAAGCTCACTCCACAGCGTCTCTGTAAGAATGTCGCTAATGTCTTCCTCAAGCCACTGCACTGTGCTTCGATTCTGCTGATTGCTTGGCCAGCCAGAATGCCTGTTCTTACTTCACAGTGTCTTAAATCATACTATAAATACACTTGGGCCCCTGGTGGTCATTAGGAATAATTTGATAACCAAACTGATGGCCCTCGAAGGAAGGACGTGTTTTGTGAACATAACCATGAAAATGAGAGACAGATGGTGCTCTCCTGGCCAGTCTCACCACCCAGACCGACCCCTTCCAGGTGGTATTGTCACGCATCTGCACGTTTTAAGGCCTGCCCCCTGACAGCAACTGGACACTATTCCCAAAGGAGGATGGGACTTAATAGAAATAATCGTGTTGTTTTTATTAGCATATTCTGCCTTTCCCAAGATTTTTGAAAACCCCATTTGAAAGCCCTGGCTCTAAAACCTCCCACAAAATCCCTCCCCTGCTCAGTGAAGGTCCCCTTCCTTATCTGGCTGTCTGCTGAAAACAAGATTCAGGAATCTGGGGCCCCCACCAATGTCCTATCAGGCTCCACCTTGGCTGGGATTGTTGCAAAACCCCATTCTATAGATGATGAAACTGAAGTTCGGAAAGACCAAGTCACCGCACCTCTTGTTTCCCAAGTCACCCTCAGGGAACGGCCTCACTAGGTACCTTTGTCACTGGATGTGCAGAGATTGATGCAAAGGACTGTTTATTCACCCCCAGGCAGCCAGCCCTCTGAGTGGGCTTGTGTGTGACGGGCCTGTTTACAGGCCCTAGAGTTCCCAGGAACGAGGTAACACCCGGGCAGAGGAGCCACTTTCAGCTCCTCCCAGAGCTGAGCACTGCTGATCACCCCTCTGCCCTGAACTTCGCAACACGCACCCCCCGGCCCCACCCCCACCTCCCCTGCAGCCATAGTGGATCCCCACAGTTCCTTCAACAGTCTGAGCCTCTGTCACCTTCAGATCTTTCTGTTCTATTCCACTGACTAGAACGTTCCCCCAACCTCTCCCGGCCTGGCTGGTCACCACTCATCCACCCCACAGCCTCCGCTCAGTCTCAGTTCCTCTGGGCAGTCAGCTCCGCCCCTCTGTACCTGCTGGGCTGGAGAACACTGGGGATCCTGTAGCATCCTGTGCTGCCTGCAGCCACCTGCACCAAGCAAGCCAGTGATTCGCCTCTAGGAACCAGAGACATGATGTGGTATCACAGAGTGCAAGGCTGGGCTCTGGAGAGCAGCAGGATAGAGTTTAAGGCTCGGCTCTGTCTCTTACCAGCTCTGGGACCCTGAGCAAGCCACTTCATTTCTCTGTGCTTCTGTCTCACCCTAGGAAAAACATGAGTAATAACATAACCAGCCTGTAATGATATAACCAGTCTAAGAGTTAAAAAAAAAAGCAAGGCAGGGGCCTCCCTGGTGGTGCAAAGGGGTTAAGTCTCAGCACTATCAAGCTACCAGCAACCACTGCAGCACAAGTTCGATACCCAGCCAGGGAGATTGCCATGGCTCATCAGACCTCTTTTGTCTCCCCGCTGCTCCCCTCAGCAGGGTATTTCAGTCAATCTGCCTGTTCTGCTCCCCACTCTGTCTCTGGTGAATCCTCTTACCCCCCATACCTCTGGCCTACACCCCAGTTCTTGTATGCATAAATAAATAAATCTTTAAAAAAAAAAAAAAAAACAAGCAAGACTCTTAAAACAATGCCAGACGCACAGCAACTGATAATCTTACGAGGGTCAATCATCTCCGGCTCACCCCTTTAGACTGAGTTCGATTGTAGAGGTGGTGTCTTAATTATCTCTCAGCACACCATCTGGCACATAGTAGGTGCTCACTAAATGTTTGCAGAAGGACTGAATGAGCAATAGAGGCCGCAGCCCCTATCAAGTCCTCTCCCCACAGCTGGCCTTCTCTGGGGCCCGCTGTGGTTTCCACAGGGTCAGGACCCATGGGCTGCACTGATTTGCTGGGACATCATCCTGTGGGAGAGAAGGCCAACCTCTCCTCTTCCCGGCGCTGTGCAATCCCTGAAGACGCGGCTGCAATCACATCAGAGTGATGCAGTTCAAGGGATGTGGGTTGGCAAGACTATTCCTTGTCTAACCTGGGAGTTGACTTGCTTCCATGAAAATGAACTTCCTCCCACCCTTGTTGGAAGGTCTCAGGGGGTTCAGACTTAGCCAATAGCCTCACCACCTGTTCTGAGCCACTAAACTGCCCTCCCCCAGGGCTCTGGCTGTGCCCCCCAGGCCTGGAGCTAGCTGTTCCTGTGCTCCACCTGCCACGGGCCAACTCTGACTCATCTCAGTTTTGCAGAGCTTTTCCAGTCGACTCCCAAGTGGAAATCATTTCTCACCAGTCTCAGTTTCCAGAGTCCTTTATCTATCTAGGCTTCTCCCCTCCGTAGAACCTCAGTTTCTTTATCTGTAAAACAGATAACAATGCCTACTTCAAAAGGAGGCTGTGACTATAGAGTGACTCAAGCAAAGGCTTCATGTCCAAAGCATTTGCTTGTTAACTACCTTGGAGTTTCTTGAAGCCTGGGATCCTCTGTTTTCAATACTCTCTGCTTTTGTTCTTAGCACAGCAATTGACTCATTGTAGACATTCAAAAGTGTATGCTCATTGGGCCCATCAATCAAAAAATATCAACAAATACACAAGCTTAGTAATCACTTACAGTTGTGACACAGAAAGGAATCGTCTCTATGGAATTTTCTTTCTTTTTTTTGCCCTTTCTTTTCCTCTTTTGTCTTTTATTTTTAATCATTTTCAAATTAGAGACAGCCAAATCAATTCATGGTGAATTCACAGTGCGGGGTATATTCAAAATATCACTTAGGAGCCAGAGAACTTGAACTTGAGAATAAAAACACACACATGTCCTCACACCATGGGAGTGATTTGCAGAAAGGAGTGGGTACTGATAATTCTCCCCCACATGTAACGTGGGCACTAGCTACAATTAGCCAGCTCATTCGCCCTCTTACCCCATCCTGGGCCCTTCCCTCCCTGACAGCCATATGTCACCACCTTTACCCAATGTCACCAAGCTAAGTGATCATCCCTGGATCCTGAAAAACAAAATTTCCTCTTCCCACAGAATCTTCTAGAAACCAAAGGGGAAAGCCTGAGAACTCTGGACTGGGGATGCAGGGAGCAGGGGTCACTGCCTGATTTCTTATGAGCCCTGGGCACTTGGAGAAGGGTGCGCGTGTGTGCTCTGTACCAGCTGTCCTCTCTCCCGATACTTGCAGAAGCCAGTTACTTTCGCTGGGTACAAAGGTCCCACCCTCCTTTCATTGGCCCATGCCCTGAGCCCTAGAGGGAAAGCCCAGACTCCCTTCAAGGTGGTGCCCGCCAGAAATTGCCCCATCCTCCTTATCAGACCTACTTGCCTGCCCGCCCCAGACCTGTCCTGTCGTCATGGGCGAGGCTCAGCCCAGACATTTCCAACTTGCTTCGGTGAAATGAACTGACTTGCCTGAGAGCTGACATCAGCCAAGACCAGGCCACCCAGGGAAAGCCAGAGCAGGTCCATTTAGCAGCTGAGAGCAGAACATGGTGGTCTGTCCCAGGCAATGCCCTGTCCACAGGAAGACGCTGCTGCCAGCTCCAGGCAGGGACCTCAGCATCTATTTCTCCTCCTCCTGCTTCTCTCACCTCACAGCACTTGCTAGAATGCACTGGCTCTCAGACCACCGCAGCGCCATGATGCAGGCATCTAAGGTGCGGTGACCGGGAGGTGCGCCATTATACCTCTAAGACAGAAGCAATGCTGCCTACTAAGTCATGACATAATGGAGCTTTATTACTTAGAATGTATATTGTATACACACTGGCAGTTATCTGAGATGCATGCAGAATGGCTTTTTACCATACAGCAATCTCATGTATACATGGAAAGGCAAGTATGAGTAAAAGAAATCACTAAGGGAATCTTAAAATTGGATCACATTCAGAATCCAAATCCTCCGAAATGCTTTTCAACTCAGAGTGACCGGCCCATGATTTCCCCCACAGTGTCACCCTCTGTTCCACCCAGAGCACAGGGAAGATCACAGGAGCGAGACAGAACTTCAGAGAATGTCCCGCTATCATCTCCAGGTCTTCTTTTAAAGTGCTGATATCATCTGCAAGACTTGAAGTGCAGGCAATGAAAACTATATCATGAATGCCTCTGACCCAAAAGTGACTGAGAGATGAGTCTCAATTTCAGGGCTGATTAAAAGAAATAGAATGTGCACTTAAATGGATACAATATTGAGTAACTATGACAGAGCTAACAGGTATTGAACAGTTAGAATATTCCAGGACAGTGCTAAGCACATGCCTTGCATGGAAAGGAGCAAGACTCTTATAGTGCTGACTGTGTGCCACACACCGGCTAGGCACTTCACTCGTTTAACCCTCCCAACGGACTATGAGGTAAATACCTTTATTAGCCCCATTTTGCACATGAAAATGATGTGAATAAGTTACTTGCACAAGGTTACACTGTTTACATATGGGAGATCTAGGATTTGAATCCAGAAGTCCCGTTCTAGAGTCTACACTCACCCTCTCCACTAAAGATAGTTCTAGAATGTTCCCACTGTACAGATAAGGGAACTGAAGCTTAGAAGAGATAAATGGTTATTTATCCCCAAGGCTACACAATACAAGGGCTGAGATTCAAATCCGCAGTCCATGCTGTTCATCATTTTATTATCCTGTTACAGAATATAAAATTCAGACACTTAGATTTCATCTTGGAATTCAGAACCCCATGTGACATCATTTTGGTAAAATTTGTTCCCTTTTCTCTCAAAGATGCAGGTGACACAATGTTCTTGAAATGATCTGAAGAGGGTGTCACTCATTCATTCATTTAGTCACTAAATAACTATTACTGAAATGTTGGGGATGGGCAAGGTCCTGAGCTATAGTGTCCAAAAGCTTACAACGTAGCAGGAATAACAGACATTGTATATGTGATTAAAAGTGTGTCCAAGATGGGGGGATGCTGCTGGCAGCTGGAACCTCTTCTGCCATTGAAGAGGATGGTCCAGAGACACAGAGAGTGAGGGAAAGATGGCGGGCAAGTTTCTTTGGGCCATCAAAGAAACTGAAAGAACAGTAGTGGTTCATTAAATCAAAATTAAGATATTTGCCTTCTCATGCTGTAACTCCCTCCACCTCCCTAGAGCTTCAGTCAAGTTTGCTACACATTCAAAAGATTTTGTAATGACTTTCAGCGGGAACTGAGAAAGGAATTTGAGTTCCCCATCTAAGTGAGTATGAGGGATGGCAAAGTGTGTAAGAGAAGAGTCGAACTAAATTGGGGGGGGGGGTCAAGGAGGCTTGTCACATTTCTACTCAAACTTTGCTGATCTGCTAATGCTGATTGGCACAGTTCTGAGCTCCAAGAACACAAGCTCCTTGACTTTCTTAATCCTTGTTGTAAAATCCAGAGCCTTGAAGGATGCCAGACACATATGAGGTGCTGGGAAAGTATGTTTTTGATTGAATGAGTAGACGAAAGACCTCATTAGCCCTTCAACATCTCTCCCAGGTATGTTTCCCCCTTAACATTCCCTGGTGCCTTCACATAGTATGTGCTCAGTAAGAACCCCTTCTTGACAAAAACCTTTCTCCATATTTGAGATAATCTCCCTGCACTGTCTTCCAGTGAAATTACTAGATCAAAGAGAGTAGAAACAGGTTAGGCCCTGCATGTGCGATACCACATTCCCCTTCAAAAGGAGCACAGAGTTCATTCTGGTCAGGGTATTGTAGGAAACGTCTAGAATGATGTTGACTGTTCCTGCCAATACCTCCTCCACTTGTCCTTCACAGATTAGGCCAGGAACACCCAGCTCACCTTGAGCTCACCCCTGATCACAGCACCTTGCTTGAGTCACCTCCTCTAAGCCCCTGCAAGGGCCTCCAGGTTGACCTCTCAGGTGTACCCCACATTGCAGCCAGATTGTTCTTTGCAAAAAGCAAAATCTGAACATGTTTCTCCTCTTAAAATCCTCCAGTGTTTTTTTTCTCCTTAACTTCTCCTCCCACTGGCCAGGAAGTGGGTTAAGGGTCCTTCTGGTTTCTACATTTGGCCCTTTCAGCCCATTCTCCCTTCCTTCACCCTAATCTACTCCCCACCCCACACTCAGCTCTAACATTCCCCAGGTCTGTCTCACTCCCAAACACGCTGGCTATTAACCAACAGGAAGCGGCATTCTTGTGCCCATAAACTCAAGCATGCCTTGGTGGATCTATTTTTACTGGACTACCAGGGGTTACAGGATTTCCAGAATTTGGATGCCAGAGCTGCTTCTCAAATATGCACTACGTGCCAGGTATTGAAGGGACTAGAGGGTCACATACTGTGGCATTTATTTTTAAAAAGATTTATTTTCATTTATTTATGCATACAAGAACTGAGATGTAGGCCAGAGGTACAGGGGTGAGAGGACTCACCAGAGACAGAGTTGGGAGCAGAACAGGCAGAGCTACTGAAATACACTGCTGAGGGGAGCAGTGGGCCAGACAAGAGAGGTCTGCTGTGCTACGTGGGTCAGCTCCCTGGCCGGGGATCGAACTCATGTTACAGTGGCTGGCAATCGCTTGACAGTGCTGAGACTTTAACCCCTGCGCTATCAGGGAGGCCCCTACTGTGGCATTTAAACCTTGCCACCACCCTGCCAGTCTGGCAGCGGCTCAAAGGGATGAAATACAGAGAAGAAGGTCCCAGTGAGGATGAATGACAGGGGGCTTCTGGCCCACATCTCCAGGCTCCTCGCCCTACGAGTAAACATCTACTGAACACCTGTGCACAATCAAGACTGCACCGTGGGTTCAGGATCAAGGACAGCAATGGTGTCTCCCTTAGACCTTGCAGCATTGAAGCTGGGAAGTTCTTCCAGGTGTCTAATCTAAACTCCTTCTGCTGCAATTCAATCCCGTTCCCACCCTCTACCTCACCCCCATCCCCAGATAAGGACAAAAACAACAGTTGCTGATGAGATGCCAAGCTTCTCCTCTTGGGGCTTCTGTCTTCAGTTACCACACCAGCCTGAGATAAGCCTCACAGAACAGGCTTCCTATCTCCCTGGGCGTTGCCTCCACACAGTCACTCTTCAGCCCCTGCCCAGCATCATGGAAGTCCAATAGCTTTAGGGGAGTCTTCTCTGAGGGGAGGGAGCAAAGGCAGAAAGCTGAAAACTGGCAGCTTCTCCCGGCTGATCCCTTCTTAGGAGGTGGCAACAAATGATACTGTGGGGTGACTGCTGCCTCACCTGAAAGGCTCCCCAGATTAGGAAACAGCCCTGGCAGGCTGCAGTGTCTGCCCTGGCTCTCCACAGTCCCCCGGGTTGCTCCCACCGCAAAGATACCCCCCGGATTCTTCTTCACTGGCGTGGAGAGAAGGCAAGGACAGCAAGAGCTGTTCTCTGGAACTTGCAGGCAACTATGTGGGGGTCCCCTGGAGCACAGAACAGACCTAATAGATGCTTGATGACTAAATAATTGAAATAATAAATGAATGTGAGCATGAGTAAATAAAGTAGCATGTGATTAAATGGTTCAGCGAAGTAGGACAGAATATAAGGACTAAAAGTTGAACTCGGTAGAAAGACAATAATGGTCACCAGAGGGAATAAAGGAAAGGGGGGTGGCGGGGGTGGAGGCAGATAGGGTATGGGCAGGGGTGGCTTAGTGGAGGGGAAAATAAACAAACAAATGGATCAATGAGGGAATGAGTTCAAAAATGAATCAGAATGAATAATGAGTGAGGGAATTAAAGAAGAAACTTCTAACTTACTAGATAAATAAAGGAAAGAATAGAGTATCAAAGCAATTAAAATGGTACTGATTGAATACATGAAAAAATAATGCATAAATGTGTGAATTAACTGACTTTATGGAGGAGAGAGGAAAGGATGGGTTAGTGGGCCAATGACTGAATGATGAATAAATTCATAACTTCTTTTTTTTTAAGATTTTTTTAAATACAGTTTTATGTTCTTCATTTACGCATACAAGAACTGGGGTGTCGGGGGTGAGAGGATTCAGCTGAGACAGAGCAGGGAGCAGAACAGATAGATCTACTGAAATACACTGCTGAGGGGAGCAGCGGGGAGACAGGAGATGTCTGCTGCGCCATGTGGATAAGCTCCCTGGCTGGGGATCAAACTCAGACCACAGTGGCTGGAGACAGCTTGACAGCGCTAAGACTTTAACCCCTGCGCCACCAGGGAGACCCAATTCATAACTTCTTAAGAGAAAAACTAGAGAGCTAAATGGTGGACTCTATAAAGCCAATAACCTTTTGTAATCCTTGTACTTTCCTCAGCCCATGCAGTGCCCTACACAGAATAGGAATTCTTATGGGTAAGTGTTAGATGAATAAGTGGCTGGATTATTAAGCATCATCCTGTTTGCAATATGTGGTACTAAAATAGGCACTTAATGGAGACCTTCCAATAGAAGGTTCTTGATGTGAAAATACTTTCACTCTGTTATCAGAGAGACGTGGTTTTAAGTCCCAGCTTTGCCATTTCCTAAACTCTACAATCCATTAAAAGGCAGTTAAACTCTTGGAGCTTGTTTCATCTTCTCTACAGTGGAGGCAATCGTGCCCACTTCCCAGTGCCTTAGCAGAGATAAAGCTTTTTTAAAACTTTTTTTTTAAAAAAAGCTTTAAAAAAAAGAATTTACGGATTTATTCATCTTTCAGTCATTGGCCCACTAACCCATCCTTTCCTCTCTCCTCCATAAAGTCAGTTAATTCACACATTTATGCATTATTTTTTTCATGTATTCAATCAGTACCATTTTAATCGCTTTGATACTCTATTCTTTCCTTTATTCATCTAGTAAGTTAGAAGTTTCTTCTTTAATTCCCTCACTCATTATTCATTGTGATTCATTTCTGAACTCATTCCCTCACAGAGAAGGCTCCTGATGAATAGACACTTCCTTCCCTTGTCTCCTAAGAACATCTTCTGTCCTCTGTCTGTCCAAAGCCCACCAGCTCCAGAGTTCTTGGAGGCCCTGCCTCGTGAGTTCAGTCTTTAGGAGACAGATAAAAGTGGAAGAACGCTACTAGGAAGTGAAATGATGAAAGTGTTAGGCTAAACTATACGAAATTGCAACAATTCTGCTGTTTATGACCTAAACACAAGCAACTTCACATTTCAACTGCAGTTGCTGGAAATAGAAGCGATGTGTGTGGGAAGACAGAGAAAAGAGCTGAAGATTCATCTGACAGAAGGTCAAGGAAGCCTGGAAAAACTGGAGGGATTTGATGAGTTCCTCTATCAGCTGAGAACTTGGTGAATGAAACACCATTTTAAGCAAAAAAGGTATTTTTTGGAAGGATACTGAGCAGCTCAAAGAAATGTTTGGAAAACTGAAAAGAACCTGATTCAGAAAACAGACAGAAAATGGCCATAGTCAGGGGCAGAATTATGCCACAGGATGGGGTTGCTGATGGAGCTCTCTAGAAGCAATGAAGATGTGCTGAAGACACCAGGGGCACCACTGCCCTTGCTGCCTTAGGGAAAACTGAAGTGGCAACCACCCCCACCAAAGGGGACTCCCTGCTTTATTGTATCACCAACTCCCAACTCACACCCTAGGACACATTCATCTAAGAGCCAGGGGCAGGTCGAGTGTCAGCACCGGAGGCTGAATCCACGAGCCGTCTTTAGCTTCTCAGTCAAGCTCCATGAGGTGGGAAAATTCCCCAAATGAAGCAAGGCCATTCAGAGGCTGAGCAGGTAGAACATGAACATGGTGAGTAAAATTTTACAGTAAGGGGAGCAAAAACAGCACACTCCAGTTGGGGTGACCATCAAACCTGAGAACACAAGGTATGTTCCAGGAGCAGACAGGAAACTGACATGTTCGACTCCCAGAAGAGTGTGACAATGAGGGCAGAAAGAGTACGTTGAGGCTGATGCATAGATCCTTAAACACCTTGTATGGCACTTGGGCTTAATCAATGGACCAAGAAGAGTCACTGAAGTATTTGGTAAAGATGACATGATCACATAATATGGCTAAGACCATTATGGGTGCAGGTGGAAAGATGGAGTGAAGAACTGAAAGACTCTGGAAGACCAGAGTGTGGTCTGATTAAGGCACTGACTATAGGGATGCAGGAGAGCAATCTCGCCCATCAAAAGCTTGGAGAACAATTGTCTAAGCCAAGAGATCCTGGGCTGTGGACCAAAAGCAAAGGGCTAAGGGTTGCTAGAAGGTCTATAATTGAAGGGTCTCTACTGATCTGAGTGTTGGGTGTGAGGCCAAGGATTCTCCGACCAAGGCAGAGGTGCGAAAACCAGAGACCTGAGAAGGGAAATTTGATGTGTTGAATGGGAGCATCCCTGGGGACAGTTTTCTTATTAAAAAGAATGAATGTGGGCCTCCCTGATGGCGCAAGGGGTTAAGTCTCAGCCTCTGAAGCTATCCATAGCCACTGCAGCACAAGTTCGATGCCCAGACAGGGAGCTTCCCACATGGCGCAGCAGACCTCTCCTGTCTCGCCCGCTGCTCCCCTCAGCAGTGGATTTCAGTAGATCTGCCTGTTCTACTCCCCACTCTGTCGCTGGTGAATCCTCTCACCCCACCTCCGCCACCTCTGGTTTACACCCCAGCTCTTGGATGCATAAATAAGATTTAAAAAAAGAAAAGAAAAGAATGAATGCAAGTTTAGTGGGGGAAACATTCAATGCTAAATCCTGCCCTTTTTCTTTTCAAGAAAATGAAAAGAAAAAAAAGAGGTGCTTACTTCTGCATTTGTTTCCTATCACTGCTGCAACAAGTTTCCACAGCTTGAGTGGCTTGCAATAACACAAATTCATGATCTTGCAGTTCTGGAGGTTGGTAGTGTAAAAGCATGGTGTCCGCAGGGCTGGTTCCTTCTGGAAGCTCTAAGAGAAAATCCATACCTGGCCATTTCCAGTTTCTCCAGGCTGCCTGCTTTGCTTGGGTCAGCGACCCTATCTCCATCCTCAAAGCCAGCGATTTCATCTTCTGCTTCCACTATCACATCTCCCTCTGGGAGTCTGATGCTCCCAGGTGAGTACAGGGGACCCACCTGCATCATCTAGCATCATCTTCCCATGTCAAGACCCTTTAGTTTTGCCACAGAAGGTAACACATTCACAGGTTTAGGGGTTAGGACCTGGACACATCTCAGAGGAGGGAGGCATTTTACTACCGGCTACCAATTCCAAACTCAGTATCTTCTTTAGTTAGGAAAGTAAAAAAAGCAAAGAAGGGGGAAATGCTGGAAACTGACCCATAATGCCAAAGGCTGGCTGTGGGGAAATCTAGTCAACATGCATTTTGCATTTCTTACTTGATCCAATCAGCAGCAGCCAAATCTTTGGAGAACATCTAAATAACTACAAGAAGCTAAGGCCTGGTGTTTCTATACTCCTGGGGGTGTGGACACTAAAGGGCAGGGTCCCCCTCCCAAGGTAACAAGTGTGCTCATACCCACCTCTCCCAGGTTATTTTTCTTATTCATCTGCCATTGTGTTCATGTTGCCAGCATTTTCTGCAACAGGTTCAGTGGGTAGCAAAGCACTATGGACACAGAACTACTTTGTCAGCTGAATAACAGACTTGCAAAGATTTAGGTTTGAAGGAAAAGAGTCACTCAGGAAATGCCTTTCACAATGAAGAGCAGACGTCACTTTTGCTAAAGTTCACCAGCATTTCCCACACAAGGCCCCCTCCCTATAGCTTCCTCCTACCCCAGATCCCAGCTTCGGTGGCCTGCTGCCCCTCTCTTAAGTGGGCTTCCCAAGGTGGGGCTCAATAGAGTAAAGTTAGTTCATAAAGAGTTTATTGCGGCACTGTTCACAATAGCTAAGGTATGGAAACAACCCAGATGCCCAAAAATAGATGACTGGATCAAGAAGATGTGGTACATCTACACAATGGAATACTATGCAGCATTCAAAAAAGACAAACACATGCAATTCGCAGCAACATGGATGGATCTCGAAGGGATCATGCTCAGTGAAATAAGCCAGAAAGAAACAGAAAATTATCGAATGGTTTCACTTATAGCAGGAATATAGAGGAGCCAAATAAGAAAGAGACATTCAGCAGGGAAGGAGGGGAGGGGAAGGGCTCAAGAGGGGGGAAGAGGGGAGCACGGGGGACTATGGTGATGGTTCCACGGGTGAACAGGTGGTGGGTAACTTATGGGGACCACACAATAATGTAAAAGATATTAATAACAAAAATAATATTTTTAAAAAGAGTCATTTTATGGATGGTGAGGCCTGAGTGACACCAGAGGAACAGCTGGGGGTCCCAAGAGAATTCTGACAGGTGATGGGAGAAGCTGGGGCAGAGGGCGGGGGACTTCGGGTGGGGCCATTGCCCATCTCTATGGTCCTTTACACAAATTAGAAAAAGGCACCCCCTCTGGTCTGACAGAAGGCACCCCTTTCTGGTAACAGAAGTTGCCCCCTCCTCCCAGGGGGTGCTGCCCTGGACAGGGCTCACACAGTCCCCACTCACCTCCTTGTCAGGCATCTTCGTGCAGGGCTCAAGTCACACCACAGACACAGGCTCCCTAGAGACAGCTGGGTGATGGCGGAGAGTGGACGGAATATTAACCGCACAGACCTGACTGTTCAGACATAGCCTGGGCCCCACTGCGCACCACAGAGAGACTCGGATTCAAGCTCTGCCATCACCTGAGGAGCGAGCCTGGTCAACGCTTCTCTGCCCCTGAGCCGGAGAGTCCTCATCTGTCATGAGGTGCTCACACAAACCTTCTGATAATTAAATATAGCAATATAGCCAGCCTGGTACAAAACCGTGCCCATGGTAGATGTGAATACACATCCCCCTCTTGGCCTGCCTCTTCCCACTCCCATCCCACGGGACACCAGGAAGCAGGGTAAGTCAGCAAGTCTCTCCAGAGGAAACAGCCTGTCCACACCACAATCCTGACCAAGGCCTCCCCTGCCATCTTGGCAGGAACCACAGCTGTCATCAAAGGCGTCCTTCCGTTGTCTGGGCTTGGGCTGCTTCCAGTGGGGCAAGCTTTTTAGGCCCAATCCTCTCACATCATGGAGCTGGGTGTTGAGAAGTTATTCCCCAGAGGCCTTGTTTATAGAAACAGCCCACACTTCCCTCAGAGACAAGTCAACGGGTTCACTCGCTCTGCCCACTGGTTGTGTGGCCCTGGGGAACATCCCTTCGCTCTACTCAGCCTCTAAGCTATGAAAGTATTAGGAAAACGAGATGATATTTCTGATCTAGTGGAGAAGGCATGGCACAGAACACCTGGCTCAACTTCTTGTTAGCACTGGGTCAGCCACCAATTGCCCACGATTCGATCAATCATGAGAACGTAATAAAAATCCCTAAATGAAAGAATTGAGAGAGCTTCTGGACTGTCAACCACATTCCTGTGCTAGGACAGCAGCACACCAAGTCCAAGGAGGACCCGGCTAGACCTGGCTCTATGTACCTCTTCGTGGGGCTGTTCATCTGTAGCCTTTATCATAAACCAGTAAAGTGTTCTCTGGAGTTGGATGGGCCATCCTAGAATACTATCAAACCTGAAAAGGGGAACTTTGTAACCAAGTTGGACAGAAATGGAGGTAACCTGGGGACACTCCTACTGGCATTTGAAGTGAGGGGAGTCTTATGGGACTGAGCCCTTAAACCTGTGGCTTCTGGGGCTAAATCTGGGTGGTTAGTGGCAGAATTGAACTGCAGGACACACCCACTGTGAGCAGGAGTTAAAAATCCTGAGTATGAGGGGATAAAACACCAGCTGGTGTCAGAAGTGTTGCAGGTAACACCCACTCTTCTCAGGCAACAGGCTCCAGGAGAGGATCCTGTACCACAAGGGCATAAAGCAAATGTTGCCAAGAATTGGCAAACTCCCAAGCCCGGGAGGAAGGTAGGTAAAACGGATGCTGACAGTTAGCTCTGACCTTTGGGAAGCTCTCCCATGAGATATCTCAGATTCTGTGGCCACTAGAGCCATCCAGTCATTAGGATCAAAGACCCCCCCCACACTTACCCCGAAGTATCTTTCTGAGATGGCAGAAAACAGCTGGCTAGCCAGTTAGAATCCAGCCCCCCTTCTATTTGAACTCTTACACACCTTCCCATGGATACCCCCCTTTTACCTCACAGCCCTGCAGGACTCGGTGTCCTTATCCCACTTGACAGATGAGGTTGCCTTAGTCCCACTTGTCTTTCTGAGACTCTCAGAGGTCATGCTGGTTACTCAAGATCATATAGTCAGAGGCAGTGCCAGAACTAGAAAGCACATCTCCGACCTATTGTAGCCCAAGGTACTTCTCATAACCCCAGCTCTGCTTCTGTTCCCCAAAACTAAGGAGCAAACAAAAGGAGTGAGAGCTGTTAAGAGAACCCCAGAGTAAGGACAGTAAGTGAGACTGGAGGTACTTACATGCCTTGGAGGCAGAGTTATTTTGAGGCTGCAAGATTATGTTGTGCCATTCAAGTCTCAGAGCCTCACACACAGCCTCCCTGCCCCGTGCTTTAAATGTCCCTGGTCCTTTGGAAATCAGTCAAATTGCTAGTCCATGCCCTCTGGCTGAACCTGGGTGGGGAAGGGTTGATGGAATCCGTTCTTACGTATCATGGCGTCTTGGTGTCAGAGAAAACCACCACGAGCTAGGGGGAAGAAGGGAAGAGTTGGGTGTGATTGTTTAATGCGGGCAGAGTTTAGTTCAGGATGATGAAAAAGTCCTGGAGATGGACGGTGGTGATGGTTGCACAATAATATGAATGTACCTGATGCCACTGAACTGGACACTTAAAAATGGCTAACATGGTTGAGTTTATGTTATCACTTTGTGGTCCACTCATGTATTAGTACGTGTTTTTGTCACCAGTATCAGGTGGCCGCTCACGTATTAATACGTGTTCATCTAGTCTCTGGTTTTTCACGCCACGGTGGATTCATTTGGAACTATTAGGAGCTATTTCTTTGATCGTACTCAGTCTAGAAGCTTTACATATTGTTTTGGTGCAAGTGTAAGGTGTTTTATGAGAGATATTACAGTTTTTTTAATATCCAGTAGTTCAGGAGTTGTGTGTGTTTTACTGAATGCCTATACCATTCATGTGGTGGCACAGAAAATGGCCGGCCGCAAGGGCTGGTAAATTTAAAGGGCACCGACACACAAAGTGTTATGTATATTTCACTATAGTAAAAACAAAACGGAAAGAGAGCCAAAGACAGACAAGCAAGACTACCATAAGTTTCCCGTTGGCTGAGTGGAAGGACAGAGAAAAAAGTGCTATGGCTGTAGAATTCTGGGAGAATTTCTCAGGCCCAGAAGCCCCAGCTGATACAAGGCTGCGTCCCAGCATGACTGGCCAAGGCCACTGCCACTCCAGCCCAGCCTGAGGGAGCTCCAGAAACAGAGGAAACGGGGTGAGGGGGGAGCGCCAACAGCTTCAGAGAGTAGACACTGGGCCAGAACTTCCAAGATGACAGCTCAGGGAATGTCAGAGCTGGGAGACTCTTTGTGTCATCTGATCCAACTCCCTCACTTTATAGATGGAGGAACTGAGTCTCAAAGAAGAGAAATACTGATCCATATAACCCATCGATCACAGCAGAGCCAGAAGCCATGGGCGTTTCTGATGTATGGACTTGAGTTCAAATCCAGCCCTGTTCCAGGACTGCCTTCTCACTGAAGACCTGCCTTCCTTTCTCCCAACCTTGGCTTACTTGTGATAAGGAGACCATCATCTTATTCTTCAAGGTCTTGAGGAGGGTTCCCAGAAACTGAGGATCTCACGTTCCATTAAAAAGGCCCGGGGCACAGTAGGTGCCCACTTGCCACCTTAGCACCTCTTGCCTGGACTCTCGGTCACTGCTCACCCCACAACCTTATTCTGCTCTGCCCACAGAATGAGAAGCGGGGAGGTTGGCTGACCTCATCACCAACAGTGGGGACAGAGTTATCTATTGAGCAGCCCTGGGAGGAAAGAATACACTTCAGGAACCACTGGGGGTCCAAAGGCAGCCTCCATTTCCTGGAGCCAACCGGAAGATGCCTCGTGCGCCACCTCTCCGTTACTCCTCTCCCGGGGTCAGAGCAGAGAGCACCAGGCCATCTTCTAAGGGCTTTGCAGGAGCCCTCTGTCACTCCTCATTCCACTCTGGGCCAGAAAGCATGAGACTTCCAGTGTAAGGGAGGTAAGTGGAAAGAACCTGAGGAATTTTGACCAAACTCACAAAGTTAGCAGTTGTGCCACAAGATCAACCCGGTGTGCCCAGGAAGGGAGGAAAAGAGCTGGGTTTAGGGTTCTGACAGAACCGCTATAGAGGCTCCCCACTCTACCCCCGGGCCAAATTCTCTTGGCCATGTGACTTCAACTCTCAGACTCATTCATCACACATACAAGTGACGTCAGCTATACAGGCTGGGACTGGTGGGTGTCAGAATCCTCAGGAACTCACTGAAAGCACCTGGCACCTGGGAGCAGTTGTTAGGAAGTGACCTGTTTCCCTTCCTTCCCTGAGGCGTCACCCTGACACTTCCCCAGCTCCCAGCCAGCACCCAGCTCGTGCCCAAGCCCAGTGCCTGTTGACACCACATCCGGGTCTGCACGGTGTTGTCACCCTGCGTTACGCCACCACACCTCATCAGTGACATAACCCCCTCCATCTCGCCTCCCCATCCACCGGGCAGGCTGGCGTAACCAGGCTCTGCTGACACAGCCTCGCTGAAATTCAAAGACCAGCTGTTTGTTTGCTGGTTGTTAGAGGGCAAAGCCAAGTCAGCCCCCCGCAATCCCCCCACCCTGCCTCCAAGGCCTTGGAAGGCTGCAGGGAACCAGCAACCGGGAGTGGGCACTCATGGTGGCAGAGCCAGGCCCAGCCCAGCCTGCACGGCCCAGCAGTTCCCAAGGCTGAGTGGCAGGCACCTACTGCGGGGCAGCAGCGCAGCTGCGTGAGGAAACAGGCCAGCCTGTCGAAATCCACATCTCAGTGATGAAAGCCAAAGGGGCCGGACAAGCAGAGAGGCAGAGCCAGCCAGGTTCCTAGGAGCCTGGCTCCACTCTCACCCCCATTCAAAAATATTTTTGAGCGCTCACTATGTACTAGGGCCATTAACTAGAGGTATCATTATGATGAAGGTAGAGCAGAGCTTCTGGCCCCACAGAGGTGTGCAGTCTCGGGCGGCACAGACAAGAGCTGAGCAAACACACACAAACCAAACGGTGCTTCGGGGAGACCTGGTGTGGCAGGAAGTGAGGCAGAAAAGGGGTACTGACTCAGTGGGGTGATTAGGGAAGGTCTCTTCAAGGAGGAGGCATCGAGCTGAGAGCCAGATAAGCAGGAGCCAACTTGAAGGGCTGGGGTGCAATGTTCCAGAAGGGGGTATAGCCAGTGCATAGGCCGTAAGATGGCTTGCCCAGAGACCAAGAAGGCTGTGGTGGGAGCATGAGGGAGGAGGGGGCAGTGCCTCCTGGGCCGTGTGAGAACAGGACTCTACTTGAAGGGAAAATTTAAACCTGGAGGACTCTGCCCTTCTGGAGGCCTCCAGGGCAGCATGTCTGGGGACACAGGCAGCCAGCACGACCCTGCACTTGGGGGTGGAACACGGGCAGCTCAGACCATTCGAGATGATGCCCTTCCACTCCACAGATGGGGGTACAGCCCCAAGAAAAGAGATAACTCTAGGTGGCTAAGGTAGAGCAGAAACTAGAACCCAGACTCCAGAGTGAAAGGCGAGCTCACATTCTTCTGCAGTTACTGTGTGATCTCCTTACAGCTCTTCACATGAACCCCCCTCATGACAGAGAAGGAAAAAAACGTGTGCTCCTAGGATCCCATCATCATGGGGGGTAGGGGTGAGGATGGGAGGCCAAGCTCTGAAACATGTTTCCTTAATGCCAACAGCCAGGCCCTATCCCTGGGCTGTTGGGGATTTATGCCAATATTCTTAGACACCCAAGCTGTTCAGGACCCAGGTTCTTCCTGAAAGTTGCTGGAACTTTCTTTAGGAAGCAAAGTGGTGAGAAAGGAATGAGCCAGTTGCTCTCATGTATGAGTCCATTGGGAAACACACAGGCACATATTTAAAAATAGGTCAAGGGAACCATTTATAAATAGATAGCCCTGGACAAACACATCCCATAATCAGCTGTGCCTTTCTGGATGTATGCTGGAACTGACCAAGGGCAGAAGGAAGTTTATTTGTCAGTGACCCACTAGCCCTTGCTCCCTACAGTACCATGGATCTCAAACTTCTGTTCCACCAAACTAATGGGAAGGGTGTCTTCAAACCAGGCTGCTGTATCTTATCCCCCGTGCTTCTGAGTCAGCAAGTGGGAATGGGAGATTTTACACTTCTAACAAGTTCCCGGGCGATACTGGTTTGGGGACCCTGGTTTGAGAGCCACTGCTATTATGGACACAGTGGCCTCTGCCCAGATGCCCCTTCAGAACAGAGGCTGTCACCTGTCCAGAGATTGTCCCTCCCCAGAAATTGCTCTTAGCTGAAGGGCACAGCCTCACCTGAAGTGTCTCCCTTCCTGGGAGCAGGTCACGCCTGGGCAGTGTAGAATTTCTGGAGCCTCGATTTAGCACGACTCTGCGGGACCAGATCAGTTTCAGCTCTCCCTAGGGTATCAGCTGAGGCCTCTGTTGTGACTCCATCAGGGCTCAGCTTCTCCCTCTGTCCTGACCCAAGTCTTCAGCCCCTTGCAGGTGTTGTTCCCCAAAGTACTGCCCAGTTACACTCCCCAGTAATTCAAATTACCACCCAGAACCTATTTCCCAGAGTGTCTTCCTCTAGAGAGGTGGTTCCAGAAGTGGAGTGGTCTCAGAAGCTGATTAAAATGGGAGCTGGAGTACACAGGGCAGCGTCTGCCAGGAAGGGGAGGAGAGTGTGCACAGCCCCTGGGGGGAGGCTGGGTGAGAATATGACACTTTTCACAGGCCACTGTGCTACCAGTGGAAGGGAGTGAACTGGGGGCAGGGTTATGGAGGTTATGGAGGGTTTAGATGGGTGTTAATTGTAATGACAATAAAATTGGATGGCCCTCGCTGAATGTCATAAATGTACTGGAGAAAGATGATGAAAATTGCCAATTCAAGGCAAAATGTTCCCATCAGAGGGTTCTTTGGCAGCGTCTAAAGAGTTCCCACAGTCAGAGGATAGAAAAGGCCAAGAATCAGGCTGCGGTTTTAACACATTGTTTGCGGGTAGTTTTTATCGCGCACTAACAGGTGGCGCGGGCCATTTTTGCTAATTTTTTAGGTATTAAAAAAAAAGTATAAAAATAAACGTATTTCTACGTTATCAGCATTCTACCGCTAGTCTATAAAAAATGTATTAATACGTGTCCCGCGCACTACCACCAGTCAACGTAAAACATAAATACGTTTCCCGCATACAATGTGTTAATTATAAGGGTAACTGAGCATCAGAATATTCTGGCAATTCTGTTATGCCAATAAGTGGGGCTCTGAGACAGGGTATGAGCCATTAGCATGGACGTAAAACCTTGTAGCCCAGGTCCTCCAAACTCTCCTCTCTGCAGAAGAGGCCTAGACTCCTAGTCCTGCCTAGTTTAAAAATGGTGTCGAGTTCTCTGTGTGGCAAGAAGACATATGTCTGCCCCCACTCACCCAATTCAGAGTCCCCCACCTCGCTTCTGCTGCCAAACCCAGAACGAAGACCAAGTTATAATATTATTCCACCCGAGCCCGCTGGGTCTGCTGGGCTTCCCTGGCAGGCGTGGGAGTGATAGAATCCCAAAATAATAGATGCCAGGTGGCACTCCAGCACGAGAAGCAGGGTGGGTGCAAATATGTCATGAGCAGCAAAGTCGTAGAGCAGCCAAGGGCCTCCACAGACAGCGCTGGAGATGGTGGCTAGAACACAGCATTCCTCAGGCCAGGCTGGCTGAGCACCCAGCAAAGGAATTGCTCAATCTATGCAATCAGAATAAATCAAGAATCAGGCTCTTGCCAAGTTTCCAAACCTGAGCCCTTCTGGAGACATAGAAACCATTGACTGAAGAAAAAACCAACCCCCGCAAAGAAAGGCCCTGCACATAACGTCAGAGTCACCTCCAGGCTCTGCTCAGGAAAGGAAAGTACCAGAAATGTTGAAGTCAGTTGGGTATAGGCTGAGTGGGCAGGAGAGGACCCAAAATGCAGTCTCGGCCCCTGTGAGCATGAGACTGAACGGGAGCCAGGCTCAGGTCTGGCTCACAGTAGGTCTACAGAGGCCCCAAGTGGTCACTTCCTCAGTCCCTGAGGGCACAGCTGGAAGGCACACATTGGGGAGATGGCCAACCCCCATGGTGTGCCTGGGCCTGTGAGGGAAGAATCATCAGGCTGGGGAGGGCAAGTAGAAACTTCTGAAACTGCCTCCACCCACCCCCCCCACTAGCCAAGTTAGTCATTCAAAACCAACATTGCATCACGAGGGAGATTAGTGCCACCGCTGGAGATCTGAAAGATATAAGGGTGGTAGTTCCACCAGATCTCCACTGAATCTGCCAATCTAGCTACTGAAAAAACTAGAAGGATCTGGAAGCTGATACGGAGGCCAACACTTAGGCAGGAGCTTTCACGGCCTCTGCTAAGTCTGCGCAGCCTGCACTGAAGGCGGTAACAGCCTGGGATGGACTGTGCCAATGAGCCCGTTCCTTTACGTCTCTGTCAGGAAGGAGGACCCGAGTGACTCACGTTTCTGAGGAATGGCCAGGGCTCAACGTTTGTCCTCTACCTCAGGGCTACTGTGATTCTTCTATTCTTTGTCACAACACACAGAGACCCACCCAACAATACCGGTCCGCTTAAACACAGATGTTTTTCAATAAGTATTTGTAAATGTATTTTCTCTTCAGTATGATTTTCTTCGTAACATTTTCTTTTCTCTAGCTTACTTGATTTCAGAATGCAGTATATGTACAATATAAATACAATATATGTGTTATTCAGCTGTTTGGGTGATGCGCAAGGCTTCTGGTCAACAGCTGGCTACTAGTAGTTAAATTGGGGGGAGCCCAAAGTTTATGGATTTTTGACTGCACAAGGGTCGGGGTCCCTAGCCTCTGACTTGTTCAGAGGTCAGCTGTAAAGTGAAGAGACTGGACTGGACTTCCCACAGATCATTGCACGGGTCAGCTATGCCCATGACTTCCTGCTAATCAGGGAGCAATGAGTAAGAACTGGATGCAAATACTGGAGATCTTGATGAGACACGTGTCCTCCAGAGGGTGGGAGATAAACTCCATCAAGGCTCAGGGTCCTGCCCTGGGACTGTGAAAGGGGTGGGGATGGCCAGGACTGCCCCTCCAAAGTACAGAGCAAATGGCTGCACCTGGTATCACGCCACAGAGAAAGCACAACGTCTGGACAAAGTCTTCAGGTTCTGGACTTAACATATCCCAGCCATGAGATGATTTTTCCAAGACAACCCTCAGGTCGCAGAGCAGAGTGTCACTTTTGCAAGCAGCCACAAGCAGCCAGTCCTGGTAAGGGACCCGCTTGAACCTTAAGCCCTAGCGGACTCTACGGTGTTAAAGGCAAACTTGATGGGTAGAAGACGCAATGAGGAGGGATGGCAAGTGCTAGTAGGAGAATCCACCAGGTGTACCGCCAGCTCTGCCTCAGGGGAAGGAGGACGGGAGACCCTCCTCATTGTGGGGACCACTGAGTGAGACACCTCAAAGCCCCCTCACGCTCTGATGTTCTACGGATCCGTCTCACCGCGCTTGCTCAAGTCCAGGTCTACAAGGCCTTACTGATCCTGGGGTCAATTCTGGCTGAGACTTGCCCACATGACTTGCCGACAGCTCCCCAGGAAAAGGCTCCTTACTGCTCTTTCCCCTGACATTCTGGCTCCAAATGGGCTGATAGTGCCAGGCAGGGGCACTGGCACCAAGTAAGAGCTGAGGGGCTCTGCCCGGCTCTGCCTTTTGCTCTGGCTACAGGAGCCTGCCTTGCATTGGCTTGGAAAACCCAGGAGTGCACCTCGTGGCCTGGGGCTACAGTGTGTGCCAATCCCAGCCTGCAGCCTGGCCGCCTGAGCCTGGCCCTGGCCTCTTCTGGACGCACAGGCTGGGAGTGAGGCCGAGCGGGGACTCTGTCTTGAGCCATCCAGGTACGGTGGGGCAAATCCTGGCGTGTGGCGACTCTGCAGCCAGCGCCTTCTCCTGACCATGAGAACCCAGGTGAAGGGGCATGACTAGTGGAAGTCCACCGTGGCTTCCACTCCTTCCCAAGGGGAAGCTCCTTCCCCTTTCTGGGCCGCAGTTTCTCCTTCCATAGAATCAGGGGGCTGCATCGGGTGCTATGAAAGGAGACTGCCTGCCGTTTGCTGCTCAGAGCCTGAGAATGCTGGAGGAGGAGTGCTCGCCCATCTCCCTTTCCTGACCTTCCCTGGCCCCCCTCCTATCCCCTTCCCAACTCCTTCCCTTCACCCTGTTCTCTCTCCTCCCCTCCTCCTTCCCTTCCTCCTCCCTTCCCAACCTCTCCCCTCTCTCATCCACCCTCCCTCCTCTCCTACCCTCTCCCCCTTTCTTCTAACCTCTCCTATCTTCTCTCCTTCCCCCCTCTTCTCCCTCATCCTCTCCTGTCTTCTCCTTTCCCCCTTCACCTTGTGGCTCCTGTTACAACCACCTGCTATGTCCAATTTTGGAAACATGAATGTGTTTGAACGTCAAGAATGGAAATGAATGAATGCGCACACCCCAAAACAACGAGAGGCCTGCAGACTGAGCATGCGCCACGGGGCAGGTATGGGGGTGTCCCTGTCATCCCTCCCCCTGCTGTGCTGCACGGAGAGGGCTGTCTGCGCAGGACGCACTCCGGAAAGGGGGCAGGTACTCCTCCTGGTAGTCTCTGCCGCAGCCCCACTGGGAGACCGACGGGTGGGGGCAGGTGGGGGGGGCAGCGGGATGTCGCTCGCTGCTGTGGGGGGGCAGCTGGAGGAGCAGGAGCTGGTCAAAATACCTTCACTTCCTCTCTGGAGAAGGAACTACTCAGTTTTAGAGTCATTCTAGCTGCACAGTAGACGCTCAATAAAATCTCATTAATTACTGATGGATTAGGGCCGCGCACACAAGCACCTCGCATACATACATGTATCTGAAACCAAATTTTCAGAAATCAATCCTTAGAGCTCACTACAAGCAATGTGCTCATGTTTTTTATTCTAGCCCCTCTGTAATGATAATCCTAATCCACTCCATGGGTTTCACAGCCTACGAAGTTACCAATCTTCAGTTTGAAAACAGAAGCATGAAATCAGCTGGTATTTGAATTCATTTGTTGCTAGCTACTTCCAGGCTGAGTGCCCTCCAGCACAGCACTGATGTCTCAGCATCTGCTCCCCAAACTGTAACCCGGAGACAGTAAAACCTAGAACCTGGGAGGCCCAAACACTCAGAAGCCCAGGGGCCGCTCCGGGCACAGTGCGCATCCAGTAAACGGCCGGTGTCATGATGATGTCATTTGAGGAACCGAGACTCTCAGCTGGAGGAAGGAGGGTCCCCTGCAAACCCTCTCATGCCTGAGACCTCCCCACCCCCAAATTGACAGTGACAGGTACTCACCACCTGACAGCCAGAAGGGCAGCTGTGTCAGGTGGGGGGCCACATGGTTTAGAAGGAACAACACGAATGGAACACTAATCCTGCCCTGGGGGAGCTTAGATTCCAGATATGAGTCACGAATCCAAATATTACATAGGGGGCGGTATGTCAGGCGGAGAACGACACAGGCCTGAAGTTCAAAATGAGGCTGCTTCTGGGAAGGTCAGGGTGTGGCTCCCGAGAGCAGTATCCACGTCTACCTTGTTCAACAAGGGGGCCCTGGACCACAGCACAGCTCTCAGCAAGTCAGAAGCGTCTTAAAATACGTCGTCCGGGAGCACTAAATGTATCCCCAAAAAGATGACCTCGGAGGATCCAGACGGAGATGGACAGAGGGATGACATTTGAGGCGAGGGTCCTAGAGGAAAATCTAGGATTGTGCTTAACTGAATAAAATCCAAACCCATCGCAGGGAAGCCAGGTCCAGCCGCTCTTTCCTTCCCTTCCCCCATAGCCCTGTATTGGGGGCCAGAAAAACTGAAGACAGAAAGTAGGAATCCAGATGTGGGAACTAGGTTACCAGGCCTGGATATATCACATGTTTGTGGTGATCAGGCACAAGTCATGATCCCTCAGGGTCAATGTCAAAGGAAGGACATTAGACTAGATGATCTCCATAATCATTTCCACATCTATAGCTCCTTTTCCATGCTCCTGTGTAGTCCCTCTGTCAACTTCCCAAGAGCTGCTGCCATTTTTCCAGATATCTGCCCCATCAACGGGCCACACAGAGCTAACTGGGTACGAGTGCATGGTTACTGTTGCTAAGACAACACTTAGTGGTATAAAATGAAGACCATTTGTGGCTTGAGGATTCAGAAAGGGCTTACGTGGACAGTCCCACCTGAGGCCTCTCGGGAGACTGGCGTCCACGCCCCGCCGGGCAGCACTCATCTGAAGGCTCAGCCGGGCTGGACATCCATGCTGCAGGCAATCTCCCGTCACATGACTGGCAGACCAGGCTGGTTTTTGGCGAGGTGCTCAGCTATGCCTCTCCAGAATAGCAGCCTCGGGGTAGCTGGTCTCCTTACATGCCAATTGGCTTCCTCCACAGCCAGTGACCTAAGAGAACCAGGCAGAAGCTCCATGGACTTTTATGACCTAGTTTTGGAAGTCATTCAGCAAAATCTCCGCTGCACTGCAGTGCTCACGAGAGAGTCACTAAGGCCAGCTCAGATTCTAGGGAAGAGGACACAGAGCTCACCTCTCAACAGGAAGTGTGCAAACAAACCTGAAGACTTGTCTTAACGCTGTTGACAAAGCGTCGGCCTGGCCCTTCATAAACACAGATGCTGCCATGTGTGACCTTGGCCTTCCCTGCTCACCCCACTCCATGACCTCAGTGCCCTCACACTATCTTAGACTTGATGTCCCCTAGGCTACCAGATCTTCTCCTATTAGTTGCCTCTTATACTCACCAATCACACCTGCCTATTGTTACGGAGCTTATAAACACTACCCCCAAATTCACAGACAGAAGCCCTAAGTGCAATGGTATTTGGAGGTGGGGTCTTTGGGAAATAAGTAGGTTCATATGTGGTCACAGGCTGGAACATGGCTGAATAATGTATTTGCAGTATTTCATCAAACAAAAGAAGCCATCAGGTCAGCTGGGCCCCATGTGGGGAAGCAGAGCTCAGGTGACCAATTTCTGATGTCCCTCTAAACCTGCACATGGTCTTCACACGTGTTGTCAGTGGGACACCCACCCAGATTTGAGCTGAGTTTGAGGCTCGTTAGCACGTTATTCTGACAAATGTGGAAACGCTCATGTCCGCCTCTGGGGCCCGGCACCACTGAGGGACTGGGCCACGTGCCTGGAGTTCTCTGGGGTCTCATGTGAATGACGTGGCTGGGCAAGCTGTGACGTGGTTCTGTCTTTGAAGAGCGGTGAACGGAGTCACCCTAGAAATCCAACCCTCAGGCCTCCCTGGTGGCGCAGCAGTTAAGCGCTGGGCTGTGGAGCTGTCGACAGCAATGACGCGAGTTCAACGCCCAGCCAGGGAGCTTCCCACATGGCCCAGCAGACCTGTCCTGCTTCGCCCGCTGCTCCCCTCAGCAGTGTGTTTCCGTCCATCTGCCTGTTCTGCTCCCCACTCTGTCTCTGGTGAACCCTCTTGCCGCCCAACACCTCTGTCCTGTACCCCAGCTTGTATGCATAAATAAATAAATCTTTAAAAAAAAAAAAAGAAATCCAACCCTCTCCAAGATGGGCTGCCCCCATTCTTTCTTCTAACTGATCACAAATTCTGCTTTAGACCAAACCAAGCAGAATTATAAGAAGACCCAAAGCCCAGCTTTGACAGTCTTCCTAGCTTCAGATTTTCTTCAGCCTAAAGCCTCTACGAGCCCTAGCTGTTATCCAAATCCACTCCAGCTCTCCGGGGGAAAAGACAGTATTGGCAGTTACCCTTTCCAGAGCTCTGGCTGTACTAAATCTATAATATGCGATGATGCTCACTTTCTACAACAACAGGTAGTGTTCGTTGAGAACTCATTACGTACCAGGCAACCATCTTTCAGTTTTATGGGTATTAACTTCCTTATCAACTCTATGAGGAAGATGCTATTATCTCATCTCCACTTAAGGATAAAGAAAGTGAGGCACAGAACAGTTAAGTGACCTGCCTACAGACACACAGCTAAAAGTGGCAGAGCAAGAACTTAAAGCCTGGCTGTGCTACCTCACGCAATCCCCACGTATTCCTTAATGACAGTCTCCCTGTCACTATTTCCAGGCAGATAATTACTTCCCGACTAAAGAAACAGTCTCAGCTACAGCTGGAAATTTGCTCCAAGTCGCCATATTGGTTTGGACCTCAAAGCCAGTATTACCCAATTCCAAAGTCTGAGGACTCCCAACCACCACTCACCAGCCTCTGAGTTTGGGGGAGCAGGAAGAGCTTCCCCTCTCCCTAACAGGAGTGGTACGAGCCTTCCCTTCCTGTCAGGAATTTCTCACACAGTCTACTCTGCAAGGGAGGCCTCTGGGGCTGCTGGATTCAGAGCCTCTGGGTTGCCCTCAAGCCATTTCCCTCACCCACACTGTCTGCCTTTCTTCAGTCCTCAGCAACCTGGTGAGGACCAGGGCTGCGTTCCGTGACCCAGGAGGCGGGCTCAGTGGGTGAGGGAGGCCCTTTGAGTCACGGAGGAAACCAAAGTCTTGGGTCCCTGCAACCCCCCCATTCCCAGGCCGCACAGACCGCACCCCGATACTTTGGAAATGTGTAATTCGCACCCTCGTCCTCCTCCCACGAACCTGGGGTTCAGCTGCTGCTGATTCATTTTGAGAAGCTCCACTTTCCACAGCAGCATGAGGAAGGCCTGTCCCCCGCCACAGCCATGTGTGTTTGCTATGATTCATCAGAACGTCTGCAATCGCCTCAAAAATAGCCCTTACGCAATCCAGGAGGCGCTGAGAGCCTAGCGGCACAGGGGTTTCCCCTCTTAGTCACTCCAGGCCTCAGTCCACTTCCACGCAGCCACGGGAGCACAGAGGGACAGGCACATGCCCCAAAGAGGAACTTGGGAAATGAGCAGGCGGGGCGAAGGCCGCCCCCCATAGTTGGCAACTGCGATGAGGCAAGATCGCAGCTGTGCAGCTCCTGTAGAAGTGAAATATGCAGTGTAAACAGAACGTCCCAGGGTCAAGGGTGGCGGGTGGCCCTGTCCTGTGCCTTCGGGCCGGGTCTGCAGAGAGGGGACCTGGACAGGGCCCATTCTCTCTTTCTGCAGATTTGGGGTTCGGCAGTGAGGCAGGGTGCTGGACTTGGCCACAGCTGTTCCTAGCCTGAGAGAAGGCCAAGATGGACAGTCAGAGAGACATGTCCCCAACCGGAGCTCCTCCTGCTGGCGCGAATACCTTCCCCTCTGGTGTTTTTGGATTCTTGCTAGGGGGGCGGGGGGAGTTATAATAAACAAACAAGGGATGCTCAGGCCCCTTTCCAGAGATTCTGACCCCGAGCGGGGCCTGGGCAGCGGTGCCCTATAAAAGTATGCCTTTCAGAGGTGAGAACTAACGGCTTCCTCCAGCCCTTCACTTTGTGGATGAGGAGACTAAACCCGGAGAGCAGAAGACACGTCCACAGTCACACAGCAGCCAGTGACAAAGACAGGACTGGAGCTTGACCTCAGCCCCACAACCTCATTTGCTCTCTGAATTCTTAATCTTCTCTCCTTCTCCCCCCTCCCCTTCTTCTTCACCTCCCCCTCCTCCTCCTCATTCTCTTCCTCCCCTCTCCCTCTTCTTATCCTTCTCCCTTTCTCTTTTCTTTCCCACCTCAGGGCTTTTGCCCCGACCATTACTCTACCTTCACCCCAAATCCCTTATGATTCACTTCCTCATGTCCTCCCAGTCTCTGTTCTAATGTCATCTCTTCAAATGCTTGCCTCCTTGGCCATTCAGCAGCCCTCTGTAACTCTATTTCCTCACCTGGCTTTATTTTTCTTCATGGCACAATCTGACCTATACTTGCTTAGCGCCCTTTCCAACATTGGGACACGGCCCCAGAGGGGCAGGGGCTTCCTGCTCTTTCCCCAACATCGGCGCCATAACTGGCTCGGTGCTCAGTAAACGTGTAGGTCAGGTGGATGGAGACCCCAGCCTGGGGTTCAGGCTGATGCCAATGTCCCTGACTGCACCCACCAGGCTAATGCACCAGCTACACCTGGGGCCACTGCCAAGCCCCACAGCCACACCCTCCAAGGACAAGGTAAATGCCCACAAAGCAAGCTCAGAACACAGATCCTTTCTCTGCCTGGAATCCTTGAACCCCAGTTACTTGGAAACCAGGATACTAGGGCGACCACAGGCAGGTAACGGCCCCAGCCCAGAAGACTCCTGGGAGGCCCTTCGAATGATGCTCCTACTGATCAGATGGGCTCAAATCCACGGGGGCTGACCCTCACAACATACTGGCCCCGCCATTTTGTTTTCAACCAAACATGACTCTGGTGTGTGGCTGCAGTAGCAAGGTGATTTCTCAGAGAGACGCAGTTCTCACAGCAAGCCGGGGAGTCGTCCCCTTTTGTCCTTCACTTTATAAATGAAGCCCCCGGGGTCCAGGAAAGTCAAGTCACCGACTCCGCATCACACAGCCAAAGATGCACCCAAGATCAGATTGAAGCTCAGTCCGGGCAAAGGCCAGTCCTGTTCTCGGGCCTGCACAGCCACCATTCCGCACGAGCGTGATTTATCACCCCCTAGATAGCAGCTTCAAGCAGGATCGGATGTGCTGGTTGCCAGAAGCCTCTCCCTCCTGGAACATGACAAGCTTGCCATGTTGGAGGAAATACAAAAGATGGGGCCTCAGTGTCTGAAATTCAGTCCAGAAGAGGTATTGACGGAAGTGATAGCATTGTTTTTTAGCTTCTGTTCCCCAGAATGAAGAGCCTGAGGCAAGGACCAGCATTGACATGGTTTACTTAGGGGATGATTCCATGAGGCAGCAGTAAGAGCAGGAGCAATGAGTCAGGCAAGGAGGAAAAATCAGTATAATTGTGCTTTTGAAGTGATCCCTATAAGCACAGAAGTGGGCTCTTAGGGGTGAACTCCAGGCGGCCCCGCACCAGGCCGAGGGGCTCCTGCAGCTGGACCTGAGGTGGAGATGCCATGGTCTCCCCGGTGAGGACACTGAAAGTGTGTGTTATTTGAAAGAAAACACTGACCACACCCCATCACACCCCCAGTCCAGTTTTGACCATCAGAGTCGCTGTTAAACATGGCAGCAGTTTCTTGGCAACTTTCTGGTCTAGCAGATAGAGGAGGGCCCTCCACCAATCCAGGGCAGTTGGGGGGGGGGGAGTTCCTTGTCCCTTTCTTGGGTCTCCCACACCTCTCAGACTCTCCAGAGTTCCAGCAGACGCCAGGTCTTCCCCAGGAACTGTGGGTTTTCTCTCCACCAAGACCCTTTTTCCCACATGGGTCCTCGCCGAGGCCTGTGGCTCAAGCTGACGAACGAGATACTAGGGAGCCTGACCTTGTCACTCCAGCTTCTTATGGTGCAGCTGGGGACTCTGAGTAGAGTGACTGGGCCCAAGAGCCTCGGCAAGTTCGAGGCAGCTGGCCTGGTAGCCACTGTGTGCACACTCAGGGTTTGCCACAGAAGCGCAGACCCTGGTGCAAAGTAAAAATACAGGATCCCTTGTCTAACAATCACTGCAAACCTAAAAAGAATGACAACAGAGACAACTAATGCAAGGGCAGGGCCCTCTGAGTCCGGGTCCTCTGTCATCACACAGGTCACACCCGCAAAGCCAACCTTACTCCTGGGGCAGGAACGCCAGAGGCAGCGTGAACACTTCCCAGAACACAGCTTTCTTGTCAGATAAGTCTGGGCTGGAATCCCAGCTCTGCTTCTCACCTGCTGTGCAGCTCTGGTAGGAACTGCTGAACCCCGTGGCCCTCCTTTCCCTCGGTGGGGCTGAGGTGACAAACTGCAGGCAAAGTACGAGGCGCAGGGAAGCCACTGAGCAAATGTGAGTCCCTCAACCTCCCACCCAGGTCCCAGCCCTGCACTAGCTTCTTCCCTTCCAGGACCCCACCACGACAATGGCCTTGGCCTCAAAGTAACAGCTGCAGAGAGGTGGGGGCCAGGGCCCCAGCACTGCCACCTGGAGCCAGCACCCCCTAGGGGAGAGAACTCTGGATCCCCCCGACTCTCCTTTGCCTCTTCTCCCACCCCAGGCCAAACCCTGCTGGACCGCAGCCCCAGTCTGACAATGCCCTGCCTCTCCAAGGCAGGCCCCAAGGTTCCCAGGGAGGCATCCTTTCTCAGCCTCCTGTTCTAACAGGGAAGAACAAAGGGCGAGGGAGATTGCACTGGGCCTCCACTGACTCATCGTGGCACCGTGGGCAGGTCCCAAATGATGATCTTGGCCTCGGCTTTCCCATCTCCAAAGTGGGGCTAATGATGCCTGCCACCGGCCCTGGCGACAGGAAGTTGGGAGGGCACTCATTAGGCTGTGTGCTGCTGTCACTGTGCCTAGCTAATAACACATTGCCCTGGGGGAGCCCCCAGGGGCCTGGGAGCTTTGGTAAACACACTCTTAGCTATCTTCAAAGCACCTCTGAGAAGTAGGTGGGAGGCAAGTCTCAGGTTACAGGGAGGAAGAAAACGGAGGGAGTCCCATGAGAAGCGTCCTTGTGGCAGAGAGAGGGGTGGGGGAAAGGCCTAGGGACCCCACGTGGGCAGGGCTAGTGGAAGTTCCTTGGCTGTGATGAGAGACGCAGCTGAACTGTAGTGTCCCCTCCGCTGAGACCAAGGTCAACAGCCCTGGGTCAGGCCACCTCTCCAAGCTTCATGCTAAAACAGGGGAGACAGGGCCTCCCTGGTGGTGTAAGGGGTTAAGTCTCAGCACGATGAAGCTACCTGCAGCCACTGCAGCATGAGTTCGATCTCCAGCCAGGGAGCTTCCCACATGGTGCAGCAGACCTCTCCTGCCTCTCCTGCTGCTCCCCTCAGCAGTGTATTTCAGATCTGCTTGTTTTGCTCCCCACTCTGTCTCTGGTGAATCCTCTCACCTCCCCACATCTCTCTGGGCCTACACCCCAATTCCTGTATGCATAAATAAATAAATCTTTTAAAAAAATAGGGGAGACATCACCCCCACTTGATGAGAGTACAAATGCCAGCACCTAGTAGGTGTGCAGGAAATGCATGTCCAAGGACTCTCCTGCTTCGTCCCTGAGGAATAAGGAGTATGATGCCCTAGGTCAAGTTCACATCTGACACCCTCGGTGACAGGGCTTTTTGAACCTTCTCTCAGTGAAGCTATGATTTACTTCTGTGTTAGCCCTTGTGTCACCCTCTCTGAACGCAGACAGACGTCGCGCGGTGTGGCTGGGTTCTGATCATCCTCCTGGTGACACCTGGTCCTTTCCTGCCCACCCAGGGGAAATTATGTAGAGAAGGGTGAGTGGGAGTGTGGCACTTCCATCACAAGTCAAGCCAGGTGGAAGGGACAGATGTTTACAAAGCACCTACTGGGTGCAAACACTGAAAGAGCAAGTGTGTCACCAACTCCTCCTCCACGGCGACCGGAGGTGTCCCCATTGCTTGCTTGAGAAATGATGACTAAGAGGTTCAGTGACTTGCTCATAATCACACCATCATGGGGAGGCAGAGCCAGGACCCCAGGGGAGGTTTTGGGGTCCCCTAAGCCCATCACCATGTGACCACTGAGGCCAGAAACCCAACTTGGGGGGACAGCAGCTTAAAGGACCATGTGGTCCAAACTCTCAGCTTACGTCTGAAGGGACAGGTGTCCGGAGAAGTGAGGGAAACAGTTTGGAGCAAGTGGGTTCATACTGGGGCCCTGGCAGGGGGCCCCCTCGTCAGACTAGGGTGGCTCAAGGGAGCGGGTAGCAGAATCTAGGAAAAATAACCCCAACTCAGGGGCCAGGCATCCCCGTGAGTGTGAAGTGGGAGCCGGAGAGGCTTCTGCAGTCACGGCAAATGCTGCTTGAGTCGGTCATCCACCCAGCTAAGCACCTACTGTGTGCCAGGTCTTGGGAACTCAGGAGGGAATGGCATGTGGCTATGACCTCCAGGTGGGAGAGGCCATTATTCCCACCATGAGGGACACAGACGCTAGGGAGGTAGCCTGACTGAGGCCACACTGCTTGGGGCAGAGCTGGGCCAAGAACCAAAGCAAAACAATGGCCAGCGTCAGAGCGACCCCAGCCACGAAGGGAAGGACAGACTATGTCACTTCTGATCCAAACCACGACTCTTCAGAGAGTGAGGGGGTATCGTTCTTGCCCCCGCTGGGCTGTCCCAGGTCCCCTGAGCCTGTGTCATGGCAGCGTGTCACAGAACCTTCTCACCAACCCTGAGAGGTAGACATGAACGCCAACTGACAGGTTCACAACTTGAGGCTCAGAGGAGGTAACAAAACCTGCTGAAGACCCCAGTGCTAAAAGGCAACCGTAAAAGAGGGGTCACTGGGTATTGAGGGGAGGAAAAAAAACAACGGGCATAGCTGGTTGGTCCTGTCGCCATGGAAGGGGTTAGGCTGGCGTGTCCTCTGTGGTTGGGTGGTGCCCTCGGCAAGCTGGCTGTGAAATATGCTGCAGATCTGTCCCCCCAAAAAATGAGCCCTTGGGCAGCCCTGGCTAGCAGGGGGCTCTGTGGGGTAGGCGTCAGGATGGGGAGCTCTTGGGCCAGCAAGTCCCCTCTCCCTTGGAACCACGGGGAAGCAGCTGCGTGTACGTGTGGGTCGGGCGCCCTGGGCAGTGGCCTCCTTGGCTTCCTTCCTGTTTTGTTTTTTTTGGTTGTTTCTTTTTTGTTTGCTTGTTTGTTTTTCCCCAAGCAGGTTCAAAAGCAGCCAGGCCCAGGAGGCTGAGAGAAGCAGTGAACTCAGTCGAGACAGACTGTGGTCATCCCCCCGCGCTGTCTGAGCCAGGACAGCGAGCGGCAGGAGTGAGGCCTGCAGACCGGCGAGGCTGACCCGGCCTTGGCCCTGGAGCTCATGCCGGGCTCTGCCTGCAGGACCAGGGGCCCCACAGGGTTGGGCTGCCGAAGCCCCCCTGCAGCCCCTTCGGGTTCCAGGCCCGGGGTGCATACCAGCCTCAGCCCCGCCTCCCAGGCCTCTGCTTTCTAGCAGGAAGTGCTTCCTCTTTCTATGTTTCCCCCCTTGGCCTGGACCCAACGATCCCCAGTCTGGAGTCGGGGTGACTTTCAGGAAACTGTCATTGTGAAAACCCCGAACCACTCCCCGTTGGCTGTCTAACCGTCCCGGGTGAGGGGCGAGGGGCGCCCTGAATCAGAGAAAGCAAGACCACTGAGCTGTCAAGACGGGCCGGATACTCCAGGGATAACAGGTCATGGTCAGCGCGGATCCTCTCCCCCCAACCCACATATCCCCCCAACTATGGCCCTGGGACAGGGAAGGAAAGACACGCCCTGAAGTAAGAGTTGAGGATTAAAAAGAGCACCCACTGACTGACCTGCTGGGCTCTTTCTAAGGATCAGGCTTTTTATACACATCAGCATGAATTAATTTGCAACTGGAAAATCAACCTCCTCTGTAGATGTTCTGTGTGCGCCCATTTTATAGATGATGAAAATGAGGCTCAGAGACGTGCACAGAGCTGCCAAGGTCACATAGCGGAAGTCTCTGTGGTGCGAAAACCAGCTTGTTTTTACAACCAAGAGGGCTGCTTGGATCAGCCTGCTCACCAAAGCTGTCTTCCCTTTACCTACCAGACACCAGAGCCTCATGAGACACAGCCCCCCACACCCTTTCCTGTTCAATGCCTGTTTAAGTCAAGTGGGTAGTATCAAATGGGTCCCCCAGGTTGCAGACCCCACCTGGATCTGGGGGACTCAGAGAAGGGTTCCTAGCGGAACACCCATGAGCTCCAAGATCTGATAGAGGCTCTGCAGAAGTCAAAGAGGCGGGAGGATGTTTCAGGCAGAGGAAGCAACTTACAGAAATATTTTAAGGAGGGCCTTCCCGGTGGCGCAGCGGTTGGGCGCTGCGCTGTGGAGCTGTTGGCAGCAGCGGCACGTGTTCGACACCCAGCCAAGGAGATTCCCACATGGCAGGCAGACCTCTCCTGCCTCGCCGCTGCTCCCCTCAGCAGTGTGTTTCAGTCGATCTGCCTGTTCTGCTCCCCACTCTGTCTCTGGTGAACCCTCTTGCCGCCCCACGCCTCTGGCCTATACCCCAGCATGTACATAAATAAATAAATCTTTAAAAATATTTATTTTAAGGAGCTGAAGAAAGACCACTATGTCTGAGGTGGGCACGACAAGAGGGAGGAAGAGTTGAGGATAGAATTCAAGAGGTTTGCCAAAACCCAGTGTCAGGAGTGCAATGAAAGGTTTTAAAGATGGAAGGCAAAGGGACGGCTTGGTCAGATTTGCCATTTATAGATCATTCTGGCAGCTAAGGACAAGAGGCATGGTTCTCAACTGGGTGGGTTTGCCACTAGGAAACACGTGGCCTTGTTGCAGACATTTTTGGTGTCCAAATGGGGGTGGGAGGAGGGCAGAAAAAATATATACATATATATGGGGGGAGAGGGAGGGAGAGGACTCTATAACAATGCCAGAGTAGACTCTCTAAAGCTCAGTTCTGGTCAGGTCACACTGTTCCTCTAAAACCTTCCATGGCTCCCATGCCCAAGACTTACAATGCCACTTGGCATTCAAGTTCTCCCATTGTCCCTCATCCACTCCCAGTTCCATAGTCCTGTGTGGAATCTATGCTCTTTCACACACAAACCTTCCTAGATTAGTCCTTTTGCCGGTAAGTGGGACACAAAATTCTGACCTTGGAAACTTGCAGAGAAGAAGAGAAATGGAAATTTCTAGGGAAGTTTTCTTGGCTTATAAATAGACACTCAAGTGAAGAAATAGCCCCTCATCCTCTGCTAGTCCCCGCCGTGCCTGCAGGCGGCATCTGAATCAGCAGCAGCCACCCTGAGACCTCGAGGGGCGTGACCAAGGCAAGCCCGGGAGAGGAGGAGGCACAAGAGGGCAGGGAAGGACCCTGGTCCCTGAAGAGAGAGTCAAGCCACCAAATCGGCCAACCTGGAGACACCCAGTTCCAGGACTTGACCCCATATGAAACGAGTGGGGCTCCTCTGAAGCTGGTAGCCAGACACCCTGATACAAAATCCCAACCCCAAACCCAACTCTCCCCCAGGTTCCAGATTCATGCTGGGCCTGTCCGCTTCGGTGCCACTCATGCTGTCTCCTCTGTTGTGGGTGCCTACCTGTTCCTAAGGACCAACTCAAATGCCAACTCTGAGCACAATCCTCCCTGGCACCCACAGGCCAGAGGGCGTACCTCTGCCTTCTGCAGGTGACCTGCAGCCTCATCCTCGTGTTTATCACTCTGCACCTCTTGTGGTCATGTGCCTGAGGTCTGGCTCCCACTGCTGGGCCATAAAGCCCCCTGGGATAGAGCCCAGGAGACCCCTCAGAACCCTGTGAGGGCTGGGAGGGATCTACCTGCCCCTTCATCAGCTTCTGATACTCCCCATTCCCAACTGTGTTTATTTCCTATTTTTACCATAATAAAGACCCACGGTCTTGGCAGCTTAAGACAACACACATTTGCTATACTACAAGTCCCAAAGTCAGAGTCCGGAGCGGTTCCCAATGAACTAAAACCGGTGTCAGCAGGATGGGGTCCCTCCCTGGAGAGCCTAGGGGAGAATCCATTCCCTGGCCTTCTCCAGCTTCTAGAGACCAAGTGCATTCCGTGGCTCCTTTCTGCATCTTCGAGGGCAGCAGCCACATCTGTCCAGCCTCTGCCTCCATTAGCCCATCTCCTTCTCTACAGCCGCCCCTTGGTCTCTCTCTGGTACAGACCCTCCCTCCCACTGGTAGGGCCCCCAGTGATCAGACCAGGCCCACTGGGTAACCCCACCTAACAGCCCATCTCAAGAGCTTTAGCCTAATCACACCTGCAAAGTCCCCTTTGCCATGTGAGCTAACAGATTCACAAGTTCCAGGGATTTAGGGGTGGGGATCTTGCCAACCTCACCATATAAAGATTTAAATTAAACCACCAGAAGTTAACCTATTAGGCAGCCAGTAATCAACATCATCAGGATTTTAGAATAGAGATCTCAGGGCCAATCCCAGCTCCTAACTATTACAACACAAATTTCCAATTCGCCATTTATCAGGATTAGCCAAAAAGAAGCCCAGCTAGCTGGAATCATAAAAGACTTGAACCCAGAATTGGGGCAAATAATCCCAAAGGTTGCTGAGGGAGGGGAGAGCCAATGCCAAGGCCCTGAGCTTAGACATGAAGGTCTGAGCCCCATCACCCCCAGGCAGAGGGGTGCTGACCCCAGGGCTGGCCCCTAGGGCCCCAGGAGAAGGAAGAGCAAAGACAAGGAGGCTGGCCACCCAGTAGGGCCTGCGACTTTCCAAACTCACCTGACCTGGCCCTTGGCCCCACAGCCCTGCTTTCTGCTATTAAATACATAAGGCCCCATGAGGCATCAGCGGGCAGTAACAAGTTGTTCATTTAGTCACACTTTGGTAGACGTTTTCTGATAAACAAAACCTTAGCCCAAAGAAATCTCACGTGGTAGATTCCATCAAATTGATGGAGGAGTTGTTTTGGTGGCATCTTGGAGGGCAAAGAACCACATCCTACAAAAGACTAAATGCTGGGGTCCCCCACTCTGCTTGGCACTCAAAGCCCAGACCTTTGAACTCACTTCTCCAAAGCCATTCCTGAGGCTGTGCGTCCTGAAGACACGCTGCCATGTCCCCTGAGTGACCCCCACAAGGGCAGCCCCTCGGCACCCAGGCCTTGCTGCCCACTAAAAAGAGAGAGGGAGTGAGTGAGGGAACAGTTCTACAGAGCTGAAAAGTGGTTATGACCAAAATAATCAAAGGCAAGACAGGTCACCTCCAATTCCCCTTTGAAGCTATTTCACAAACTGAATTCCTTTCCTTTGACCAACTTTCCCAATCCTTACATATTTACCTTGCGGGGGAGGCTGGCACCCCCACCCCCATGTGGCAGGGCTCCACTCAACATGGACCCCTTGAAGCCACCCCAGCTGTCCTCCTGAACCAGCAACACCCCCAAGAGAGCGCTCCAGCAAGTGAGCAGAAGTTCTCCCAGCCACCTCAGAGGGGCCACTATCCTCCCATTTCACAGAGCGGAAAACTGAGGCTTAAAAGAGTGAAGGGAGGGCCTCCCCGGAGGCGCAGCGGGTTAAAGCACTGCGCTGTGGAGCTATTGGTAGCTGTGGAGCTGTTGGTAGCGGATGTGAGTTCGACGCCCTGAGTTCGACGCCCGGCAGGGGAGATTCCCACATGGTGCGGCAGACCTCTCCTGCCTTGCCCGCTGCTCCCCTCAGCAGTGTATTTCCGTCGATCTGCCTGTTCTGCTCCCCACTCTGTCTCTGGTGAACTCTCTCGACGCCCCACGCCTCTGGCCTGTACCCCAGCTTGTGTGCATAAATAAAATCTTAAAAAAAAAAAAGAGAGAGAGAGTGAAGGGACTTGCCCAGCTAATGAAGAGCCAGGTGTGGGGCAGTGGCCATGCCATCACCTCCAAGCCCGGGGCCCTGCCCAGTTCTGGTCTCAGGACTCTTTACACTCTTCAAATCAGCTGAAGCCCCCAACAAGTTTACATTTTTATGGGTTAGTTCTGTTGATATTTGCTGTCTTCAAAATGAAAATAAGGCAATTTTAATCTTTATTATTTCATTAAAAATAAGAAACCTATTTCAAAGTAGGATCAATAAGATCTTTTCATGAAATAGATCCAGATTTTGCAAAACAAATGTTAGTGAGAACAATGGCATTGTTTGGCATTTTGTAAAGTTCCTTAATGTTGGACTTAAGAGAAGACAACTGGGTTTCTATTCCTGCTTCTGCATTATGTTGCAATTGCTGTTTGGGTTATATTTGGGCTATTTGAAGAAAACCTGAGGAGCTCAGAAACCCCTGAAAGATACCCCAAACCAGATTTCAAGAATCGCTGCACTACATCATCCTGACAGGTATGATGCTCCAAACCCAAGGTCCTACAAGTGTGTGTGTGCTCAAAGTCAAGGCTATTAAACAAGTTCACTGAATGAATAAATGACTCAATATTTGTCCAGAGCAAAACTGGTGAGAATATGTCAAGTCTTAGATCAAAAGCAGGGTTTTACCTGTGATGCCTCTTACATGATGGGCCCCGCTCTGGACAATCACCCTAGACTGCATGGTGCCCTGGGAGCACCACATGGATGCACTCTGAGACCCTGGAGAAGAGCATCGCTCTCCTTTGATACACTGCTGTGGTCCTCAACCTCGTCCCCCATTTGCCAACATCTGGAGACAGAACCAGCAAGCTGAGATCCCTTGTTGTACAAGAACACTAATCCCATCAAGAATCCCACTCTCAGGCCTCCCTGGTGGCACAACGGGTTAAGCGCAGCACTGTGGAGCTGTTCGCAACTGCGGAGCGAATTCGATGCCTGGCCTGGGAGATTCCCACACGGCACAGCAGACTTCTCCTGCCTCGCCCGCTGCTCCCCTCAACAGTGTGCTTCAGTCGATCTGCCTGTTCTGCTCCCCATTCTGTCTCTGGTGAACCCTCTTACCACCCAACGCCTCTGGCCTGCACCCCAGCTTGTATGCACAAATAAACAAATCTTAAAAAAGAAATGAATCCCACTCTCACATCTGGAGACTGGCTGTCACAACTCAGGAGGATGAGGGTTGTGTTTTTCCAAGGCACTCTAAGTAGCAAGTGTGCATGATGGATAGGAACAATCAGAGAAGGCTTCCTGGAGGAGGGGAGATCCATGCCACATTTGTGAAAGCAGGCCTCAGCAGGGGGAGGGAAAGCCACTTAAGGGTTGGAATGATACTTGCAAATCCCAGCTGCGCTACTTTCTAGGTCTATAATTCTGGAGAGGTCACTTAACTGGTTTCCTCTTCTGTGAATTGGAAGAAATAATACCTGCCCTGCAAGACTGTTGTGAAGACCCAGTGAGGGAGGGAGAGGGATGTCTACACTTGCCAGATGAAGGCAGTTGCCCCTTTACTCAAGATGCTAGGAGTCAGGATGAGAGAAGACAGCTCTGGGTTCAGAGTCTGCTGAGGACGCATGACATCAATTTCTACTGTCTTCCAAGATGCTCCAGCCCAGCAGCCAAGAACAGGCTCCACAATGGCAAAGCTATTTAAATCAGCATGCGTGTGAATGGAGGCTGGAATGTTCAAAAATAAGAGGGTTTATGGATAAAAAGTTTTTTTCTTTTTTGTCCAAAAAAGGCAACCTTTGATGTTATTTTTATGTTGTCTTTCCCATCAAAAAAGAGAAAGGCGGGGCGGGAAGAGTGAATTCTACTTGTCTTAAGAAAAAAGCATGTAAGTGATCAGAAAGGAACATGGTGCCCTTCGTCTTAGTGATCTGGACATAAATGCAATTTCTGCATCTCAAGTCCTTCTTTAATGCATGGCTGACATTTAACAAAGGCCGATACTGGATCTCCTGTAAATGGTCCCTTTTATTCATCTGCCCTGAGCATCTGCACTTTCATGTTGTATAAAGCTGGATCCACCTGCAGAAGCCAGCTGCCCTCTAAGCAACAGGTGCGTGTGATAGACAGGGGCAATCAGAGAAGCCTTCCTGGAGGAGGTGAGATCTGTCCATATTCGTGAAAGAGGCCTCGGCAGGAGGAGGCAAAGGCACCTAAAGGTTGGAATGACACTTGCCAAGGCTCAGGGACATAGCCCCCAAAGAGACCGGCCTTGGGGAGGCCTTGGAAAGACACACCCTGAACAAGGGCCCCAGGCTGCTCTGGCTCCAGAGCTTTCTGGTGGAAAGTCAGTGGGCCAGTAGAAATGAGTCACAAAGGTTTCATCACCGCAATGCCCTTCAGTCTCTTCACAGCTGACTGCTGGGAAGCCAGGAGCCCTCCTCCTCATACTCATAGTCTCCCACACCCCCTCTCCCCCAGGCCAGGAGGCCCCATCCCTGGCTAGTCCTCCATCACCCCAAAACCACCCACAGCATGCCTGAGACTCTCCTCTGTCTTCTCAGGTCCCACACACCCCAAACCAGGGCGTTCTGGACAACCTCCCCTCTGTGCCTGAGCTTCCTGGGTTTAGAATGGGTTGATGACAGTCAACCTCCAGTGCTACTGGAAGGAACAGGGCAAGTGCTAGACACCCTGCCTGACGCTCACTCCTTCTCAAGGAAAGGCGCATGCAGCACCCCTCTTCCACACCCCCACTCCCTCCGGCTGCCTCCTCTGTGCCCAGGTGGGCCTCTGCTGTCCCAAGGGACCAAACACCACCCCCTTCCCCACAAGTTCTTTCAAGTGGCACTGGCTGCAACACCACCACAGAGAGGCCTGAGACTTGGAGCTTGTGCGAGTTCAAGTTTCTAATGAAGACAGGGAGGAGGGAACTGACTTTGAACGTAGCTCCCCTGCTGGTTAAACCCACCACTCCCCTGCACAGAAGCCCCCTTGTGTCCTAAGGCCTGTGCTGAGCACTTGCACACAGTCACGCGTGCACCCTGCAGGGGAGATGAGGACCCCAAATGTAGAGAAGGTGAGTAACTTGCCAGGAATTCACAGCTGGCAGACTGACCGCTCAATATCCAAGTATGAAGGCCCACCCTTTTAAAAAGGTGGTCTTCTGAGAACCCCAGTAGCACAGGAGGCTAGTCTCTGAGCTCGCTCAGTCAAGGGCCTAGGTATGAGAGCCGAATCCACTCATGTCCAAAAGGAGACCACCTTCGTAACCTCCTCACCTCCCTGCAACTCACGCAAACCCACTTGGATTTCAGTGTCCCATTTGGGTAGCGCTGGAATTTGGCCTGAGCTTATCATCACCTGCTCCAACCTCCTTCTCCCAAGTCCTACTCTAGCAGAAAGGCGGAAAAACCCAACACTCAACTTCCCCCATCTCCACTGTATTTAAAGGATTGCCATATGGCACAATCGTGACCTGTGAAATATAAGCAGAAGTCTGCTGGGAAGCGGGGAGGCATCTGGGAAAGTTTATGACTTTCCCAATCAAAAGTAAACAACCCCAGCTGGAGTGATCTTTTGCTCCTTCTTCCTGCTTGGAGGGTGGGCATGATGCCTGGAGGTACAGCAGCCATCTCACCACCAGAGGCTGAAAGTCAACACACTAAGACGATGGAGGGAAAAGAGCAAAAAAGCATCTGGAGGATACAGTAGATTTTCTGCACCAGCTCTTACTTGTTTGCTTGTACAGCAGATCCTTGTTTTTTGAGAAAAACAGTCCCCTACTTATTTAAGCTGCTATGAGTTGCACTTTCTGTTGTCGATGAATATGCACTTTCAACAGACTATATAAATTACAATGCTACCCTCCAAAGCAAACACAGAGCCCCAATTACACACCATTCCTTAAAACATTTGACTCACATCCTATCCTCCTACTGCCCACACTCCCCCCAAAGAGCCGAGCATCTGCCCCATGACACACCCTTAAACCCAATGCTTTCCCCACTGGGGGGCGAGGAGGGGTGGCTGAAATGCTTCCTCTGTCTTCCATTCCTCATCCTCCTCCCCACCATCCACCTAGACTCCCCTCTCTGCAGGTTCATAAACTACCGCTGCCATCAGGTAGTGGCTTTGGGGACAAAATCTACTTGTCCCAAGGCCAGTGAGAGCCAGTCGTGTCTCCATGTCCTGAGTCAAGGAGCGTCTACCTGAGCTCACACGCGGCTCCCACGGTCCAAAGAAATTCTCTGCTCTGTGGGAAAAACAAAGCAAAACAAAAACCTTTTGCCTTCTCCTTGAGAACTTTATTTCAAAACACTGGGCCATGTCACTCATTTGACAAACACGGTGTTGGGCAATGCCTCGAGGGCCTGAGCGAGACAGTGGGGACACCCAACCGCACCAGGGTAAGCAACCAGACCCACAAGGGCTTTGAAGTGGCTAAGCTGGGCCGTCTTAGATGGGGGCACAGGGATGGGAGAAAAAAGAGAAAGGGACCGGACACTCATGCCAGCCTCCTCCTTTCTAAGGCCACCCTTAAGGAGCAGGAGTGGCCGCCACCCTTGGGTGGGGTGTGGCGGGCTGGTACCCAGCTCCTTTGGCCTCAGGGTCTCAGCACTGGACACCCCTCCCTTCCAATCCAGTCCCTGACCCTCACCTGTGCACTGCGCGATTCTCCCCGCCCGCAGCTCTGCCTGCTGCTGGAGGACTGGCCGCAGGCGCAGGCGCAGACCCAGGCCAGGACCCCAGAGAGGCGTGGACCCAGACCGGGCAGACCCCACGCCATCAGTTCCAAGCAGCTTGCACTTGGGCATGTGACCAGCCTCCCCACGTCTCCGTTTTGGAACAGATGTGTGATCAAAGCGTCTAGTTCAATACAACTATTCTGAAAATTCAATGAGGCTCTTTAAGACGCTAAAATGGAAGTATTTAGGTACGTGACAGGGGACAGGCATTCAGCAGCCAGAAGGTCTCACCCACCCCCGAGACATCTGCCTTCATTCTCCTGAAAGCTGGAGAACTGGAGGGTCTGCAGGGTGAAATTTCTTGCCTAGTCATCATCTGAATCCATCGATAAAGAAAAAGTATGTAAATAAAGATCTGGCACCAGGATTGCGCAAAAGGAGAGACCTGCTTTGGCTGAGGGTGGGGCGAGGGGGCAGGGGATTCATAAATTCCGGGTGACACTGGGAGGGGACTTGGGAGGGCACATCTGTGGACAGAGGTCTGGTTCTGGTGACGGGACACGTGGAGCCACAGAGCAAGGCGGGGATTGGGGGGCAGGTGGGGTCCTTCCCTGGGAGCCCCGTATCTCAGGGCATCTCTTCAGGTTCAGATGCTTGGGGGTGTGGTGGGTACAGGGCAGAGGCAGGTGTTAAAATCACACTGGGGATGAGGTCGTGTGAGCTGGGAGGCCACGGGTGTGCAGATGCGTGATCGGCTTGGAGAAAACGCATCAGGAAGCTGGAGACACAGAGGCGGAATCCAGAGTGGGTGGGGAGGTGGCACTGGCGGTGGCTGCATCTGGGATGAGAACCTCTGGCTGGTGGCTGTCAGAAATATGGTCTCCACGGTCAGCCAGTGTCCATGAGTGGATACTGTGTATATACACACACACAGGCGCACTCACGCACACATACATAGGAACAAAATGGTGACGCACTGGGATTGGGGTTTGGGGGCGTCTATGGCAATTTCATCTGGATCTTAAGGGGCAGGTTGGTCCCCAGCATCTCCTGGGTTTCAAGTGCAAAAGAACCAAGTACACGCTCCCCCTCAAGTATCCTCAAGGGGTCCGCCTGTATTCACTCCTGTACCCATGTCTCGGGTATCTGTGCCTCGGTGGATGAGGGTCCTTGTGTCCATGTGTCGGCGCATCTGTGTGTCCCTGGAATTGTCCGTGTGCCCCTGTGGACCTTGCCGGTCAAGGAGGAGGAAGCACAGCTGCCTGAGTGAAGCTTGTCAGGCTGGTTCCTCATCTCCTGGACCTACCTGTCATGGCCCTAAGGGAAGCCTCTGGCTTCTCTCTGGAATCCAAGCCTCAGAGCTGGAAGATGGTGGAAACTCCTCCGCCCTAGCATCTCCTTTTTTAGCCACAGGAGAACCAGGATGCACATTACAAGAAACTGTGGAGATGGAGGAAATGCGGGGAGCCGGAAGCTCAAGAGTCATGTCCCACTCAGATGCCCATTGAGATGAGACATGTGATAGGCGCAAGTTGCAAAGTGCTTTGCAGGAACACGCACCTGTATCTCAAAGACTTAACAGGGAAAAAAGGATGAAAACTTGCTCAATAGTGTTTATACTACTTGCCAGCCAAAATGACTGCATTCTGGGTAGCCTGGCTTCAAATATAATTATTAAAATGACATTTACCTGTTTCTTTTTACTTGCATGTGACTACCAGGACCAGTTCTGTCTACAGCTGCCACCTCTGACCTCTTTAGGTGCAATGGGACACACCAGCTGAGAGTCTTACACCAGACATTTAACTTCTCTGAATCTCAACTTCCCCAGCTATAAAATGGGCATAATAATACCTATGTCTTGGGGTTATTGTAAGGATTGAGAAAGCACATACCTATGCTTATAAATCACAAACAACTGTTCAGTTCAGATGAGGGGGTGCGCGGTGGGGACAATGGCTGCCCCTCAGATTCTGACTAAGAGAAAGGGGACAGAAAGAATCAAGGATTTGATAGTTTGATCTTCAGGCCAACACCCGTAAGGCCCAGCCCTGGGAGCAGGCAGAGCAAGGGGCCATACACGCCTCATGGTTTGGATGATGCAGAATGTCACCTCCTCCCAACCCCATACACCCATTACGCAGACACCCCCCCTTTCAAAAGCCACCACATTCTCACTCAGCAACTAGCCTGTCAACCAGACCATACCCCTCCTGAGGCCCCCAGTTACCCCTCCAAGCTCTTATGATTCAGGGGGTTGGGGGGCTGACATCTTCCAGGGTAGCATGAAACCACCTTCCCCAAGGGCATCCATCCTTAAAAGGACAACTTCACACCCCTGTGGGACTCACCAGTGGGGTTTGCCTGTTCTTTTGCCAGACAACCCAGGGACCCATGGGCTGAAAGTGAGGGAGATGGCCCCAAGCATGGTCTGGGGGCAGCAACGCCTTCCTGGGACTCTTACGGTGGCAATCCCTGTTGCAATGGTGGTCTCGTAACAATCACTTACAAACCCGGTTAGGCAAGCTGCTTTTGCGTGATGGGGCTATCTTGAGTAAACAGCATCCTATGTCCCCTGCCGGTCACTTGCTCAAGACATTGCTGGACATTGCATTAGAGTCACTGACACACAGAGTTTTGAAAATGAAAACAGGCCTCTGGCTTATGATCAGATAGTATTTAACTCATTCATGATTGCGCCAAGTTCTCCCAAGTCCCCGGGGCCACAGAATGTATACTGCCACAAAGCAGAAGGGGTGTTGGGGACAGCTGGCCCCTCAGGCCATCTACAAGATGAGGCTTCCAAAAGTCAACAGGCCAGGTGGGGTCAGAATCACTTTGGCCCCAGTGGCCTCCCCATGGGCCTCTGGAGCAGTGGAGCTTATTGAGCCAAACCGGGGATGCAGGTTAAACCACCAGGGGGTGGGGAGCAAGGGTTGCTCCATTTCATCAGTGTTGCCCCTTATTCTGACTGCCTTTCTTGCTGCTACAGTTCCTGACTTGAAAGGGGGAGATAAGATGTGTCTCAAGCTTCTGTTGTCACATAACAAACAAGCCCACTGTGCAGCAGCTTTGACAGTGACTAATGTTCCCACAATTCTGCTGGCTGGTCGGACAACTCTCTGGCTTTGTCCTAACTACATTTGTTGGATGCTCAGTTGAGGAGGAAGGTCCACGAAGGCCTCCCTCATGAGTCTGGAAGGTGGTTCCAGCAGCTGGCAGGACAGCTCTGTCCTCCAAGTGGCCTCTCATCCTCCAGTCGGCATTCCAAAAGGTGAAGGTCAAAGTGCCAAGCACTGGAAGCCTGGGTTCCAGAACTCACCAAGCCCACCTTCACCATGGGCTGCTGGTCAAAGCCACTCACAAGATCAGCTCAGGTTCCAGGGCTAGAAAATAAACTGCCTCTGCCAGGAGGGCTGCAAAATACATTTTTAATCTACCACAATACAGAGGACTCCGGGAAAACGTTACACACCAATAGAAAATCATTTGGTAAAGTTTACATTTCCTAAATCAAAAACCCAGATTCCCAGACTGACAACGAACTCTTCTCTGACTGAGTGTGACTGTCCGAGCGAAGGGAAGTCGGCCCAATGGGGCTATGCGTGAGAGGTGGTGTTTCCTGGTCCTGGTTGACCATTTGGAAGCATTCCCAAATCCCATGTTCCAGGCCCCTCCCCAAGACCTGCTGAATAAGAACTGTGAGTAGGATTGAGGAGCTATGGGGGTAATTGGGTCTGGTGATGTGCGTTTTTGAAAGCTCTCCCATTATTCAGACCCACAACTGGGGTTACAGTGAGAGCAGAATACCAAGAAAGATGGCACAGGTGCCTACCTATCCAGATAAGCTTCTTTTACCCAACCTAACAAGATGATGGAGCTACGCCCATCTAACCCTAGGACAGGGAGTGGACGAGACACGGTCCCCATTCTCAGACCACAGCTGGCACTACCCATGGGCCACGCCCTGTTCTGCAGGCCCTTTGTGTGTCCACTTCTTCCATCCCCACAGCTCCATGAACTGGATTCTACCACGAGCCCTGTTTTACGAAGAGGGAAACAGAGGCAAAGACAGGTGATGCGGTTTGTCCCAAATCACACAGTACAGAGGCAGAGCTGGAATTCACACCCAAGCCACCAGGCTTCAGGGATCATGCCCTTGACCTTTAAACCATCTGCTCACCTTGCACACATCACCCAGGGCAAGGGGGCTGACGAGTCTCTAAAACAGGCCACAAGCGCTCTGGGTGGGGAAAGGCAGGGGCCCTGCGTTTTAGGGTCTCTGCTTTCTCTGGATCACTGGCTATTCTTAAACCAATGGCTCTTACATCTGGATGCCCAGTGGCGTCACCTGGGAGGCTTGTTTCAAATAAGAGGTACCCTACCCCCAAGACTGAGTGGAGCCCAATCACGGCAGTTTTTTAAAGCTTCCCAAGGGAATTCTAGGGCATCAATGCCTTCCACAAGCCCCCAGAGGGATTCAGCAGGAAACGGGGTCACCATCACGAAAAACTCGGCTGCAAAGAACTGTGGTCAACATGAGCATGCAGGCCGCTTAACTTCCAAGAGATGCCTCTTCTGCTTCCTGCCTCCACCCCGGGTCCAGGTCTGTTGTCAACCACCAGCCTGTCTCACTTCTGGAATAAAGGAGCACCTGCCAACCTGCTGAAACCGGCCCCGTGCAGAGTCCAGTTCCCCCACCTGCCCCGATGGGGGCTCGGTCTCAAAGGGGAGAGATCGAGGCTTTCCCGGAAGCTGTTTTAGCTGACAGTCCCTCCGGCCCCTCCTCAGCAGACCCGGAGCCAGGAGGCCCTCCCCGCCAGACGGACGGTGGGAGCAGCCCCCGCAGGAGGGAGATGAGAGGCCACGGGGCATGTTCCTACGGAGCCGGTGTCCAGCGGTCTGGCACAGAGAGCTGGGTAATAACAATGGGTAACATGAGCTGAGCGCTAAGTATGTGTCAGGCATGACTGAGGGCTTCACATCCACCGAAGCCGTGGGCACCGAGCTGTCCGCTGCCCTCGGAGGCCTTGGGCCCTAGGACCCCTGTCAGTGAGGTTGGCAAGGCAGCTGTCTGTGGCCGAGGGTCTGCAGAGGTCCAACTGCAGCCCTGAGATCCTGGACCCTGCCCTGCTTGACACTTTCCCAATCTCCATTTTGCAATCAGTCAGCTTGACCCAGTAAACATCCACGCCCAGAGAACCCATCTTTCCTGACCCTTTCAATACGCTTGTTGCAGGGGTGGACCCAGCCAATACTTGGGGGGCAGACTGCCCCGCGCCCAAGCACCAGTCACACTGTCAAAGCTTCTTGACCAGTCCCAAACTTAATGAAGAACAGAGACTCACTGGAGAGGAAACTGGGAAGTCACCTTGGTTATAAGTTAAAGTTCAGAGAAATATTTCAAAATGTCTTGCTGTGCAACTTCAGGTAAGTCACTAAACATCTCTGAACCATTTTCCCTTCAGTAAGCTAGTAGACAATCCTGGCCCCTCCCTGTTTCACAGGATTATGATACTGACAAGCAGTCACAGGAGCCTTTTACCTCAGCGAGAGGTCATACCACTCTCATTTCATTCCCACTAGAGGGTTGTAAGGTCTTTCAGGCACACGGTATCCTCCTCACAGTGCAATTTAGGAAACTGAGTCACAGAGAGGTTTAGTCCCCAGACCAAATAAGAACTTGCCGGGAAAGTGCGCAGGGCTTGGGAGACTCTTGAGTGAGCCCAGATAAGAGTGAATGACTTGCCTGACATGTGAGGCCAGAAAACCACTGGGAGCAGATCCAGCTTTCAAAGCTGCTGCCTTGGTCTACAGTGAACTCCAGGACAAAAGGGAAAGATGTCTCCACTGAGCTAGAATCGACCAGTCCCTCCCGTGGACCCTACACATCTTCCCCAGGTCTACCCAAGCACTTGTACCGCTTCAGCACACTTGTATCTGGCCATCCATGGGTTCTGAACAGATGCTTGTGCATGCAGGAATGAAAGAATGAACTGCAATGTACCTGAAGGGCATTCGAGGTGAAGCTAGTTGAGTCAAAGGTATGGAGATGGGAAAATCAAAGTCCACCTTCCCAGCCACACTTGTAAAGCCCTCAGGCCCTCAGGCCCCCTCCCCTGGAGAGCTGGGTGCTGCCCTCTGCAAAAGGCAGAGACCTCATTAGGAAAGGCAAGAAGGTGAGATGGTGCAGAGTCCGTGTGGAATAATGACATTACATGGTTTCTTTACATGATTGCTGCCTCCCCTGTCCCACGCCAGTGAACCCCTTCTTTAGCAGTAAGGATGAAAGATTCATCTAGAATTTCTCGAAATGATCTCAAAATTGACCTCGAAATGTCTACAAACTTACTATTAGGAACTTTACATATATATCATAACCTTTTTTCCTAAACTTTCCTTAGGCTGGGAAGTTTTTTAATTATCATTACAAAAACAATGCACATTTGTTTTAAATACTCTAATCAGAAACTGAATAAAGTGCAAAGTTAAAGGCAGAGAGAAGTGCCGTGCCTCAACCTGATGATAAACGCAGCAGGATGGGCCTCCCTGGTGGCGCAGCGGTTGAGCGCTGCACTGTGGAGCTGTCAGCAGCGGCGATGCGAGTTCGACGCCCAGCTGGGGAGAGTCCCACATGGTGTGGCAGACCTCCCCTGCCTCGCCCGCTGCTCCCCTCAGCAGTGTGTTTCTGATCTTCCTGTTCTGCTCCCCGTGCTGTCTCTGGTGAACCCTCTCGCCACCCCACGCCTCTGGCCCGTACCCCAGCTTGTATGCATAAATGAATAAATCTTTAAAAAAAATGCAGCAGGAACATGTGTCTGAGGGGAGCCCTCTGCTGCTTGTGCCCCCACCACGGCCATCCTCCTCCTACCCAAATCTGACGAGGGGCCAGTAAACTGTGACAAGCTACTGCTTCCTTTATCCACAGAACCAAGGCCAAAGAAGAAAACCAAGGTCCAGAGAACTAAAAGGCCTTCCCAAGATCACAAAGATAATTAGTATCTGGGTCAGGATTCAACAATCATTCATTCAACAAACAGTTATCATACACCCAAGTGCCACACTTCATACCAGGCATTGGGGATTCTTTGGTCCACATAATCAGGCATTTGTCTACAAAAAGTAGCACTGAATTAACTCTGAAATTATGAAGTTTAAATGCAACACACACTTATGAAGCACACTTTTGTCCAGCAATCTTTTGGGCAAAGCTGTGAATCAGACATGACCTGATTTCTGCTTTTGAAGAATATTTACCTGCCATGTGGCCGCTGAGGGAGAGGGTAGAAGCTGGGACCCCAGTTAGAGGGCACAGCAGCAGGGAGGAAACTATATCTAGGATGAGTCAGTTAGAGGTGGGAGGATCTATTTTGAAGTTGGAGTCGACTAGACTTGCCAATAACTCAAATATTGGGATGTGAGCGGTGACATCCTGGGATGGTTCTTAATTTTGGAGCTTGAACAACTTAGCAAATGGGAGAGCAATTAACTGAGTATAAAATCAATGTATAGGGCCTCCCTGGTGGAGCAGCAGTTGAGCGCTGCGCTGTGGAGCTGTCCGCAGTGTGCGATGCGAGTTCGATGCCCAGCCGGGGAGAATCCCACATGGCTCAGCAGACCTCTCCTGCCTCGCCCGCTGCTCCCCTCAGCAGTGTATTTCTGATCTGCCTGTTCTGCTCCCCACTCTGTCTCCAGTGAACCCTCTCGCTGCCCCATGCCTCTGGCCTGTACCCCTGCTTGTATGTATAAATAAATAAATCTTTAAAAAAATAAAATAAATAAAATAAAATCAATGTACAAAATCCAGTTGTATTTCTATACGCTAACAAATTACCTGAAAAAGAAACAGAGAAAACAATCCCATTTCTAATAGCATCAAAACAAAAAAATACTTAGGAACATATTAAACTAAGGAGATGAAAGTCTTTACACTGCAAACTGTTAAGCCATTGATGAACGAGATTGAAGAAGAAACAAATAAATGCTATGATATCTCATATTCATGGACTGGGATAATTAATATTTTTCCATGCTCCCAAAACCACCTATAGATTAAGTGCTATCCCTATGAAGATTTTAATGCATTGTTTACAAAAATATGAAAAAACTTTAATTCATATGGAACCACAAAAGACCCTGAACAGCCAAAGCTGGAAAGTTTGTTTTCTGATTTCAAACTATATCACAAAGCTATAAAAATCCGAACAGTGTGGTACTGGCATAGCAACACGCATATAAACCAATGGAGCAAAATTGAGAGCACAAAAATAAACCCATGAATATACAATAAACTAATATTTGACAAGAAAGCCAAAAATATTCAATAGGGAGAAGACAGTCTCTTCAATAAATGATGCTGAGAAAAACTGGATATTTATGTGCCAAAAAAATGAAACTGGATCACTATCTTACACCACTCACAAAAATTAATTTAAAATGGATTAAAGACTTAAATGTAAGACCTGAAATAACAAAACTCCCAGAAGGAAAAACAGGGGCAAAGCTCCTTTACATCAGTCTTGTCAAGGAATTTTTTGAATATGACATCAAAAGCACAAACAACAAAAACAAAAGTAAAAAGGTATAATTACTTCAAACTAAAAAACTTCTGCACAACAAAAAGAAACCCTCAAAAACTGAAAAGACAAACTATAGAATGGGAAAAATATTTACAAATCATCTATATGGTAAAGGGTTAATGTCCAAAATAATTAAAGAATTAATTCAACTCAATAACAAAAACAATCTTTTCTCACTTGGCAGAGATCCTGAACCCATACTTTTCTGAAGAAGACATACATACAGCCAACAGGTACATGAAAGCTGCTCAATATCACTAATCATCAGGGAAATGAAAATCAAAACCACAATGAGCTATCACATCACACCTGTCAGAACAGCTATTAATTGACAAGACAAGAGATAACAAGTGTGGAGAGAAGAGAGCCCTTGTGCACTATCGATAGGAATGTAAATCCGTGTAGCCACTATGGAAAACAGTATAGAACTGCCAAAAAAAAAAATAGAATTACCATATGATCCAGCAATTCCACTTCGGTATATTTTCAAAGGAAATGAAATCACTACCGTAAAGATATATCTGCATCTCCATGTACTTTATAGCATGGTTTATAATAGACAAGGCATAAAAACAATCTAAGTGTCCATTATGGATGAGTAGATAAAGAAGATGTGGCATATATATACAATGGAATATTATTCAGTCATTAAAAAGAAAGAAATGTTATTTGCAACACTGATGAATTTTGAGGGCATTATGCTAAGTGAAATAAGTCAGACAAAGGTAATCTCACTTATCTGTGAACCTAAAAAATCCAAGCTCATAGAATCTGACAGTAGACTGGTGGTTTTCAGTGTTAGGTGATGAGAAGGAGGCATCCTAAGTTTGGGGGACCTTACATGAACAGTATGGAGAGAAAAAGCACACAGAGAGGCAAAAAGGGATCTAACATTCATTAGGCATCCACAGTAAGCCAACAATCATGCTTGAGGCATCATATTTTGTTTCATGAACCAGCAGGGCAGAGAGAATTTACAATGGAAGGAGAAACATTTTTCCACTTTATCATGACAGAGGATCAGTGCCTTGTCTATGAAAAGCAATGGACTCTGCCGAAAAAGTCAGCTTCATTTTAGTGGGTACATCACTCTCTCTCACTCCTATATCCCTAAAACACTAACCAGGAATTGAGTCTGAGCAAAGTCAGTGTTTTCTCCAAACACACTGAAAGCTTTTAACATAGATAAGCACAGCAAATGTTTCCCAAAGTCATAGATGTTCATAAAACCAGGGGACAAATTAAAAACCAGGTAGGACATACACACCCCTTGGTTTTCTGAGAGCTGGGCTTCAACGCGCTTTCCAAAGTTTTAGTTTATTTCTAAGCCTCACCGACCTGCTTTTGAGCTGGGTTGGCTCAATCCTCCCATTTCACAGAGGAGGGCAGAGGAAATGAACTAGGTTTGTTTGCTAATTCACAGCTTGTTTATTCACTGTAAAGTGAAGTCACTAACTGTGAATGACACTGATCTTTGGTTTTCTCTCATTTTTTAAAGTTTCAACCTAAGATTGTTGTGTTCCAACAAAACATTATGTCACTAGTCCTCATAGGACCTTGTAGGTGTGGTCAATTCCAACCACAGGCAACAGGAAATAGAGCTTAAACCTTTGTTTGCTTCAAAGCCAGAAACAAGGCCAAACCAAGATGACAGTGTAACTAGATAGACTTTTCCTTCTCTTTTCCTGCAGGATCCAAAACCCTGCAAGGTCAGCTCCACAGCAGTTTTCTTTTCTCCACTTCCAGGGCACAGCACTTGGCTCCTGACCCGAGGTGCATCTTTGATGATTATCAAGTCATCGGTCAGCACTGCTGTACCAGGTCCCAGAGTTTCTCCTACTCAGAGAGCCCAGCTCTTCCTTAGCAGCCATGACAAGATCGTCCTGGAAATGCATATACCATGACACAGAAGAGCAGGCACCTCAGGCACAGGCTGGGGCCCTCGGTTTCCCAGGTGACACACAGATGAGCACACCAAAGGCAGGAACCCACAGTCCCTTCCCACCAGGGCCCCATCCTATCTCCTGTCCCCTAGAGAATCAGTTCACACCCATCATTAGCTACATTAATACATCGATCATATACGTGTATGGGGCCTGGGCACCGTCACAACGCCAATAACTATTCAACTTTTCTATACATACAGAAACAAATGGGGTCTCACACTGGGTCAGCTGGCCAGCACCCTACTCCCTTGCCCTGGGCTCTGTCTCCAGGTTTTGTCCAGCCAGCTGACCCTAGGAGCCACCAGGGCACCATGCTGACCTGGAGGATGAAAAGTCAAAATGGCCCCAGAGAGTCTGGACCTTGTTTTGGCTCTAGACATTGCGGGGAAGGTGATTTGTTAACCAATTATCTTTTGAGTCTTTTTTTTAATGAGCAAAAGCCTTATAGGGGGTTACCAATATATTCTAAGGAAGATCCTCTGACCTTCAATTTCCTACTGTTTCACTGTGCAAAGAAAACATACATTTAAGAAGACAAATGGGGTGGGTGGGGAGCAGGGTTAATGTCTACACTGAATGAGATGGGAGGGAAATGCCATCCCCTAGAAGGAATAACTAGCTCCTTTAAGAGGCCCTGACTGGTTAAGGTTGTGCTAAGAACACTCTGTGTGACCCAGGAAGATTTGCTTTGCCTCTCTGAACCGATGGTGCTGGTAAAATTCAAGACTAGCTAAGTCACTATCTTAATGACTCCATAAACGCCCACCCAGGTTGGTCTGCCTCCTCCCAAGCCAGATATGACCAGGCTGTGCTGGCCCTTCAAGAATGATGCTGATAATGGTGCCCACAGCTGACTGGCTCTGCACTGGGCAGGCGGAGGGGAAGGCATGAAACCATCAAAGACAAAGAAAGACCTGGAGGATTAGGTTTTATACGTCTAGGCGGCAGAGAAGGCTCAGCGGCAGAGAAACAGGCGGGGCTAATTCAGGGTACTGAGACAGTGGAAGGAACTCTCAGACCTCGGACTCCGCCTCTCCAAACTCCCAGGATCTCTTTTTCCTTCCAAAATTTTCCATTCCCTTAAGCGATAATGCTGCATGTCTCAGCTATGAAGAGCAATGTCTCAGGAGTGTTCCCAGAGATAGTATCAGACGTGCGTCATGGGCGACCATCTGAATGGGCATCAGGTGGGATTTGCCGGGTGCCCACTCACTGGGGAGTTCTCACAACTACGCCCATCCCCCCGACTTTCCTTTCTCAAAGCCCAATCCAAAGGCACGTCTGGCATGAACCCACTCACAAAGCAGCATGGTACAGTTACTCTACATGGTACAGGGGCTCTACATTCAAATCCAGGCTCGGCCATTGAGAAGCGATGTCCCCTTGTGCAAGCTATTGACCACAGAGTCCTAATCTGTAACATGGGGGAGGGCCCCCAGTGACCCTAGTGCCTGTCACAAAGGATCCTCGTGAGCATAATGGGTCTAATGCACAGGCAGTGTCTATAACAGCTAACACACAGCAAGCGCTACGCAGGGTCAGCAACGGCTGCTCGTTACGTGTAGGCTGCCTTTCGTCCTTCCTTGGAATCACTGTGTCTCCACATTAGCCTAATGCCTTTTCCAGGAGGTGCTCAGGAAGGACATGCTGAGTCACTGATGAAACTTGAATTGGAAAGCCTGGAGCAGCCTGGCACAGGGATTCACGAGTGGACGTCAGAGGCCTGCAGCCTGTGCTTAAACTCCAGTCCTGCTACTTACTAAGCGTGACCTGGGTTAAGCTACTTCACTTCTATTTCCTCATCTGTAAAATGCAGATTAAAATAGTGCCCACCTAGAATATAAATTGGTGCAGCTACTATGAAAAATAGTGTGGAACTTGTAGAAAAAATGAAAAATAGACTTATCATATGATCCAATCATCCCATGTGTGACTAGTTATCAGAAGAATGTGAAAACATGAATTTGAAGACATATGCACCCCTAAGTTCCTGGCAGCACTAGTCACCATAGCCAAGTTATGGAAACAACCCAAGTACCCAACAACAGAGGAATGGGTCGAGAAGACTGGTGCATACACTATGGACTACTACTCAGCTGTTAAAAAGGAAAAGATGGAATCTTACCATTTGCAACAAGAGGGATGGAACTGGAAGGGAAGATGCTAAAGTGAAATAAGTCAGGAGAAAAACTAACACCCTGTGACTTCACTCATTTGTGCCATATAAAGGAAAAAAAGCAACTGAACAAGCAAAACTAAGTCCATAGACTCTGATCCCTGGTGGAGAGCAGAGAGGCAAGAGTGGGGCCTGGGAGGACCACCTGGTGGCTGGTGAGTGGACAGTGCATGGTGGGTGAGGCATGCATCTACAGGTGCTGAGCTGAGCTTCTGCACACCTGCAAATTACCTCAATAAAAAGTTTATCAATCACTAAAAATTGCCCCTACCCAGAAGGACTTCTTTTTTTTTTTAAGATTTTATTTTATTTATACATACAAGCTGGGGTACAGGCCAGAGGCGTGGGGCGGCGAGAGGGTTCACCAGAGACAGAGTGGGGAGCAGAACAGGCAGATCAGAAATACACTGCTGAGGGGAGCAGCGGGCGAGGCAGGAGAGGTCTGCCGCACTATGTGGGATTCTCCCCGGCTGGGCGTTGAACTCGCACCGCTGCTGCCGACAGCTCCACAGCGCAGCTCTCAGCCGCTGCGCCACTGGGGAGGCCCTACCCAGAAGGACTTCTATCCAAATAAGCACGGTAATACCATGAAGAACTCAGCAAAATACAGCAGCTGAGGCTCGGCAGGATGACAAGGGCTCTTGTTAGCACATGAACTTGCTCTCTGAGGGCACTTTGTCTCACACCCAGCAACAGAGAACAAGAGAAAGAAAGGGGCCAGGTCTAGGGGCCTTCTTCCTGCCTGTCCTCCCCATCCTAGACAAAAGATCTCCCTCCCTTAGTCAGTCAGGGGGAGGGAGAGGTAGTGGACGTGAAAAGAGGACCAAGGTCCACCTCTTCAAACCATGGTCACAGGTAAAAGTGCACCAATTAAGCCAATCACATCATAAATCTACCTGAGCTTTCCCAGAAGAAAATAGCCAGAGGCACTCCTTAGCTCTGAGCCCAACATAAATATTTATCCATCACCGCTGCATCTGGCCCCAGGCTGGATGCTGGAGACATCATGTTGCTGCGTGAGCCCTTCTAGTCATTGCAATCTCCTGCAGAGGGCAGGGGCTTAAACAGAGCGCTACACTGAGGGGTACTAAGGGGCTAACCTGCCAGGAGTGCTTACTCTGAGCAAGGCACTATGGGAAGAGCTCTGCAGATATACTGTCTACCTCACTCATCTCTGTAATTGTAAGTACAATTACATCACGGTCATTTCACAGATGTGGAAACTGAGGTTCAAATAGGTTTTATAAAATATATTAGGTCACACAGCTAATCAATTGCTCCAGAAGAGAGGAGCACAGAAGAGGAACATGTAAGGCAACAGGAGCAGAGGATTCTCAGCAGAGGAGGCTTCCTGGAGGAGGTGATGTTTGCACTTTGCCACATGAGGAGGAGTCAACAAAGGTGACAAGGATGTATGAAAAGGAGACAGGGACCTCCCTGATGGCACAGGGGTTAAGTCTCAGCATTATGAAGCTATCCACAGCCACTGCTGCAGCAGTTCGAGCCCCGGCCAGGGAGATTCCCACATGGCGCAACAGACCTCTCCTGCCTCACCGGCTGCTCCCCTCAGCAGCGTATTTCAGTCAATCCACCTGTTCTGCTCCCCACTCTGTCTCTGGTGAATCCTCTCACCCCCCACACCTCTGGCTTACACCCCAGCTTGTATGCATAAATAAATCTTAAAAAAAAAAAGAACAACAAAAAAAATGCAGTGGCTTAAACAATACTGAGGTTTTCTCTCATGAAGCAGTTCCAAGATGAGACCTCCAGGTCAACAATGAGACTCTGCTCCACATGGTCATTCGGGAACCAGGGTCCCACATCTTGTTGCTCCATCATGCCCAAGACTAGAATATTGTTGAGGTCAGCATGGTCAATGTCAGGTCACCATCACAACTGGGCTCCAGCTGTCAGAGCACAGAGGTTTCCCCAACAACTCAAGTCTCAGACCCACAAGTAACACACATCCACTTCAAGAATTCAGGAGTGTGCCACATCACTGCTAAGAAAGCTGACAAGGGCAGTTTAATTGTCCATCCGCATGCCCAGCTGCAATTCTAACAACAGGGAAAATGGAAGAATGGATTTGGGTACAAACTCACAAACAGAATCTGCTAACTGTCTGACCAGCAAGCATGTGCCAACAGTGCTTTGTTGTACATCACTATAGGTGTCTCCCAGATGCCTTTTGTTCACCCAACACAGGCATTTACAATTTGGGGGAAGTGATAAGCCATTATACAGAATAGGTTCTCTCCAGTTAGCTACAGACCAGTTCCTATTTTTATAACCTAGTTCAGATTCAGTGATGTCATATTCTTGACCCATAGTAGGCATTTGCATTTGTGGCCCCTATTCTATAATATTGATGAAAATAATTATTGACACTGAGAGAGTATTACTGATGTTATGGCTGAGACTGATACCAATCACCTTGCCACTTACTGCACTCTACTATGGCTAGATCCTGTTCATCATTTGCCTACTGTTCATCAAAACCTATGTTCCTTTCTCATCTTGGTCACACAGGTAGACTACATTTCCCAGGCTCCCTATGTCTGGGTGTCGTCATATGACTGAGTTCCTGACCCATAAAGACCTCCATGTAGTCTAACCTCCAGATGATTGGTGGCTAAAATAACCCCCAGGGTGACCATGAAAGCCACATAATTAAGATGGAAGCCAGCATCCCCACATGACTATGTGGAGCACAGTTCCTCCAACTTGGAAGGACCTTACACTGTTACGTAAATGAAAAACACCCTCCTAAAACCACAATACATCCAGGGTCTATTTGTTACAGCAACTAACCTACCCTAAGCAATGCACTCTATTTTATAAATGTAGCAGTGGACACACAGAGAGGTCGAGACACCTGCTCAGTGTATTACAAATGTAATATTTAGCAACACAGGACTCCAGCCCAGACCCACTACTTCAAAAGCCTTAACTTCTCAATAGTATCTTATGCCTTGCTTTTTCAGTCAGGAATATAGAAGTAGTATTTACCTTCCATAAAATCTAACCTTTTTAAGAGCACAATTTCATGAATTTTGACAAATGCAATCCTGTACTCATTAGCATAATCAAGTTACAGAAAGTTTATTTGCATCATGCCCAATATTGGTCTCCTTCCTTTGGGGCAGTCAATCCCCTTCTCTTCCTCCTGCCCCCTGCTCTGGAAGCCACTGATCTGATTTCTGTGCCTACACTTTTGGAATCATCTAGTATGTGACCTTGCAAGTCTGATTTCTTTCACTAAGTATAGTGACTTTAAGATTCACCATGTTGATTCATGTACCAGTAGCCCATTCCTTTACTGGGTGGTATGTGAATGCACGGCGGTCAAGCCAGTTGTTTATCCACTCCCCAGCTGATGACTATCCAGGTTGTTTTCAGGCTGGGTCGATTACGAGTAAAGCTGCTATGAATGTTCACATACAGGTTTATATGTGGAATTATATTTTAACTTTTCTAGGGAGTAATGGATCATAGAGAAAGCATATGTTTAGCTTCATAAGAAACTGCCAAACTGCCTTCCACTGTGGTTTTTCAGACTTTTATGAAGGTGGCACTGAACACGGAAATTGGAAGTCTTTGTCTCTACCAACAACCTGATCCAAAGCAAAGATTTTGAAGAATAAGGAGAGTGTGGAAAGGTGTCCAAGGCCACCAAAGCAATGACAATCTGCATGTCACCTGCCTTCCAGCAGCCCAAGTCACTGCGGGCTCCACAGGAAGCCAAAGTAACCTTCAAAGAGTCTCCGCAGAAGAAATAGGCTTGACCATTCTTCCAACATCAAGTTTCCCCTGACCATGAAGTTGGCCATGAAGACTGAGGTTATAATGATGTTCATCATTATATGGATCAGGACCCACAGGGCAAAGAGGCTCTAAGAAACTCTACCACCTTCACTGGCCAAACCAGCACCCCGGCCAGGTCTCACAGGGAGAAGACAGCCATCCCTCCCTGGACACGATACTTCAGATATCGCCAAAATATGAAGTCACCTTTAAAGAGTCCAGTTTGTCTAATTCAAAATTATTAATAAACTTTTTATCATCTTAAAAATATTAAAGCAGTTATCCGATATTCCAGTTGATTGGTGGCTAAAATGACCCCAGGGGAGACCGTCCAGCATGGCATGAAAATTCCTGTTGCTCCAAATCCTCCCCAGCACTTGGCATAGCCTCTTTCATTTTAGCCATTCTACTGGGTATGTATTGGTATTTTGCTGTGGTTTTAATTTATATGCCCCTGATGAATTATAATGCTGAGCATCTTTTCAAAGCCTCACTGGCCAATCATAGATATTTTTTTCAAAAGATTTATTTATTTATACATACAAGCTGGGGTATAGGCCAGAGGCGTGGGGCGGCGAGAGGCTTCACCAGAGACAGAGCGGGGAGCAGAACAGGCAGATCAGAAACACACTGCTGAGGGGAGCAGCGGGCGAGGCAGGAGAGGTCTGCCGCACCATGTGGGATTCTCCCCGGCTGGGCGTCGAACTTGCATCGCGCGCTGTCAACAGCTCCACAGCGCAGCGCTCAACCGCTGCGCCACCGGGGAGGCCCTCATAGATATTTTTGGGTAGCGTGTTTACAGTGGTCTCCCAATTATCAGTAATTTTCTGTGGTTTCAGTTACCTGCAATCAACCACAGTCCAAAAATATTATTTTACAATAAGATATTTTGATAGGGAGGGAAAGTGAGACGCTAAATTCACATGAGTTTTATTATTACAATACATTGTTAGAATTGTTCTGTTTATCATTATTGCTCATTTCTTACTGGACCCAATTTGTAAAGAAAACTTTCTCATCTGCATTTCTAGGAAAAACAGACATGTGGGATCCCCCCTTGGAGATCTTGGAACTTACCCCAAGGGGGGATTATTAAATAAGAAATCTTTGGACCATTTCGTAAACTGGATTGCTCATCTTGTGAGAAATTTCTCCCAGCCTGCGGCCTGTCATCTCCTTTCTTAACACTGTCTTTCAAAAGACCTAAATTTCATTTTGATGAAGTAGAATTTATCTTTTTTTTCTCTTCTATGGTTATCATTTGTTTTGGGTTTTTTGTGTGTGTTTTTTATTATTTTTTAAAGATTTATTTATTTATGCATACAAGCTGGGGTACAGACCAGAGGCGTGGGGTGGCAAGAGGGTTCACCAGAGACAGAGTGGGGAGCAGAACAGGCAGATCGACGCAAACACACTGCTGAGGGGAGCAGTGGGCGAGGCAGCAGAGGTCTGCCGCACCATGAGGGAATCTCCCCGGCCGGGCATCAAACTCGCGCCGCGCTGCCGACAACTCCACAGCACAGAGCCTAACCGCTGCACCACCAGGGAGGCCTTTTTTGTGTGTGTTTTTTAAATGATTTAAATTGGGTGTATGCCTCAGCCAGAGAGCTTTCTTTGCAAGATGAGACTGGGTGTTTGCGGAAGACTAAATTTTCACATCAAAATGACTTTTTCCTTTTGGGGGGATGGGTTTCCCTTTGGCATATTGTGACTTTTGGAAATCTTTATGAGTATAGTCACCAAACGGGAAAGAAAAAATTAGGCAATTTGAAAAGACAATTCGGAAGTTTTGAGAGCACAAGACCCTAAGCAGAAACCTGGTTCAGGAGATGAGGGAGAAGGGAGTGTTGTTGAATGAACAGGAGACAGGACTCCAGGGCCTGGAAACAGCCATCTTAAACCTGTGCAGACCTGCTCCAATCTGGGACCCAGGTGTGGCCAAGAGAAAACTACCTTTACCGCCTCACTAGAGCTTCCACAGGGCAGACTTCAATAACCAAAGCACATGGCTTCTTGCAAACAGCCCAGCCAGGAAGATTTAACATCTTCCTTGCCCTGCAGTTTTAACCAAAAAGGTCATTCTGGAGACTCTCAATTCCCTGGTTCCTGGCAGGGACTACAGTAGATAGATAGCAGATTTCCCACAACTTCCGCAGTGACCTGCTGGTCCAGGATCCCCCTGGAACCAGCCCAGGGTAGATGAAGGTTGACAATCCATGACACTACAGGACCACTAACACCCAAGCCAGCAACTGCTGACCCAGGCTAATTCAAGATAGTGTCTGTGCCTGCTACTGTATGTGGACCCTATCCACCACAACCTAAAAGAAAAAGCAGCATGAAAGACCACATGGTCTGGACTAATGGTATTTACAATGTCATCCGCCTAAATCTGGATTTTTAAAAAGAGAGATACACAGAGTAATGAAAGAAAAAGAGAGTGCCCTGACTTTGCTGTTAGAAGGCTGAGGGTAAAGCCCAGCCATATCATTTACTAGCTGTGTGATGTAGGACCATTTATTCCACCTCCCTGGTCCTCAGTTTCTTCATCTATAAAATCAGGGTCAATGAAATAACAACAAAGCACATAAGATGACATCAAAGTGTCTGGCACCGCCATTTCTGGCACACAGTGACCTCTCAGCAATCACTGGTGGCCCTGCTGCCCCTTTCTCTTCTTGCCACTATGGACAGCCTGAGAGCAAGTCAATGAAATAAACAGCCCCTTCATAGTGATGTGGACATAGACACATTACTCAACCCCTGTGCATTTCAGCTTCCATGCTGGTAAAGAATGTTCTGGGAAGTGGGAGCTGAGCTAGAAATATCAATCTGGGCAATGTCAACAGGTGGAATTAGAAGCAACTATTTGGGTGGAGAGTATACCAAGGACAGAAATCTGGGGGAGTCAGAACAGTGGACACCCACACTGAAGGGTCAGCTGGGGTGTGAAGATCTCATCAGTCCTGGACATGAATGAGGTCATTTATTTCAGGGAGATAACAGGGAATGCAGCCACACTGAGGTGGGCAGGTGACTGAGTGAGGGATGCAGGAAAAGAAAAGAACGACAGCTATAAAGTCAGAGTCAGTGGGTCAAGCAATGACACCAAGGCAGGAAAGCTCTTGATACATTAAAAAGGCACAGGAAGGGGAGGAGAAGGTGAGGCTAGAGAGTAGCAGAAAAATGTCAAGATCCAGGAAAGTTTCAGTGTGTCTTGGTGTGGAATCAATGTCCAAATCACAGTAGTGTCCACTGAAGCCCCTCACAGGGCCACAGATGACCTTGACCAACTCTGATGACTAAGGGAGAACATAATCAGAGAAGTCAACAGTCCTGGGAACCCTTTGGCACGTGCTGGCAAAGGGAGTGTTTGTGTGAAATGGGGATCTCGCCGGAAGCCCAGCCTCTGGAAGCGTGCGGAGGGCCGAGAAGAATGCTAGGCAGTCACGCGTTGGACCACATGATACCAAGAAGAAGGTGAGCATGAAGCTGAGGCAGGAGGATGGACGTGATCTCAATCTCCCCTGGGGTGTTTCTGCACAATGGACTGCAGACCAGTAATTCCTGGGACCAGGTGCAAGGGACCCTGGATTGACAGAAACATCCTCTATATCATCATTATAGTGATGGTTATGTGGGTGCATATAATTGTCAAACCCGCTAATTGTATATCTCAACAGGACACATTTTACTTAGGCTGCACTTACTGGTAAATCGCTCCTCATTTTATTTACACTCCATTTATGAGGCCAATGATAGCTCATTCCAAGTTCATAGGGGCCTCTCTGGTGGTGCAACGGGTTAAGTCTCAGCACTATGAAGCTATCCACAAGCCACTGCAGCATAAGTTCGATCCCCAGCCAGGGAGCTGACCCACATGGCGCAGCAGACCTCTCCTGTCTCGCCCGCGGCTCCCCTCAGCAGTGTACTTCAGTAGATTCGCCTGTTCTGCTCCCCACTCTGTATCTGGTAAATCCTCTCAACACCCCACACCTCTGGCCTCCACTCCAGTTCTTGTTTACATAAATCTTTAAAAAAAAAAAAAAGAAAGAAAGTTGATAGTGTAAAAAATATATCTTTAATTTTGGAACAGGCCACCTAGAAGAATACAAATAGAAGCAAAGAAAGAAATGAAGGAAAGAAAGTCTGAACGTAAGAAAAAGTCAGGGGAAAGTTAACTCACAGACTGCAGAGCCATCACGTGAAGGGGGGGAAGGGGGGCAGCAAATTGGGCTCTGAGGTTCCCAGACACCAAAACAAAAAGAAAAATATTCACATACATTTGCCTAAGTCCCTAAGAGAAAATCACATTGTTCATAAAATTAAATGGGATCATGGTGATACAGTGACTCCTAAGTATTATAGAAACCCAGTGAAGGAAGTGACTAATTCTGTTTGGGAAAACCAGGAAATACTACAGATATGAGAGTTGGGGGGAAAAAAGCCAGGAAAGCTGACTGGGGGATGTGGATATGAGAGGGGAGGAACTGGGCTTCTGGAGGGGAAATGAGCTGCTTAACTCATTTCCCAGATGACCTTCAACTCCAAAGAGGTGGGATCAGAGGTCCTGGGCTCAGGAAACAGGAAGAAGGTGGGTCCTGAGTGTCCCATCCCTGTCTCCGCTGGGTCGAAAGAAAGAAGAATTGCCCCACAGCCGCGAGAGGCATGTCACTTATTTACCCACCAGTTTACCTCATGTCCATCCACCTGAGGGTCAAAGCCCACTGGCCCTTATCTGAAAGGCCCTCGCTGATCAGCAACCCTTTTGCTACTGGGTTGTGGAAGGTGGGGGTCCCGGAGAAGGGTTTGCAGAGGTGAAAGGGGTAACAGCCCACGCAGAGCTTGTGAATAGGATGCGGTCTCTCTTGCTGGGTCTGGTTATCGGCTGTGGGTCATCCCAGCCCACACGGTGACCTCTCCTCCCCGCCGCCTTCCGCACTCGGAGTCATGCCCGATTAACACCGGCTAATGAGAATTCCTGGTCTTGGTCAACTGCCCACACTCAGGAATTTGCTATTCATGAGAAATGTCAACTTTACAAAAATGAGCCCTGTGTGTCAGCTTTTTCCCACATTCGGGGTTTACAGCTGACAGGACTTTGTTTCATATGATTTGCTGAGGGGAGAGGCTGTAATCCAGGAAACTGCTCTAGCAAATCATCCCCGGGGCAGCAGAAGCTTCTGGAACATTCTATTTCTTGTTGCCCTCAGAACACTCTTGGAAAGGGAAGTGTTGGGGTTTAAAGCAGGCAAAGAGCAGGAGGCTTCATGCCTGAGGGGCACTGGCACATATGAGGGTACCACACCCCAAGTTCATCTTCCCCAGGGTACACGCCGCATGGCTGTGGGGCTGGAAAGAATGCTGGAACTTTCTCAGGAACCCCAGTGTCTGAGTAAGAAGAGAGTAGCCATGAAGGAATGGGCCACTTCATGACAAGACACTACCTCTTCATTCACAGGATTGAAACTACAAAGTCGCCTCTATAGGACCACCGGGGGGACTCCTTTCAACAGTCTTGTCCCCTCAGAGAGCACACCCCTCACAAGTCTGGCTCTTGGCTATCTTTTCTTTTCCTTATCTGAGTTCTGGTCCAGCAGAAAACTCATTCATAAATGACAACATTGCCATCCTACGGAACTCCAGGGGGCCGTCCAGAGGATGTGCCTGCCCAGCCACCAGGCCAGGAAGGGGTATTTCATAAGGTGAACTTCCTTGAATACAGACGCCCTGGATTTCAGGTGTTTGACATGATAATCTCTGGATGGAGTAACACAGGAAATACTAAAGCTCTACAAACACTCCGTGAGCACAGGAAGGGCTGGGTTCCACTGGCCCCTGCCCTCATCCCTACCCCCACCCAGCAGTGCCAGCTCTGCTCCAGGCCTCTTCCAGTCCCCTCCAAGTTCCCAAAGACCCATTACAGAGTCACTTAAATGCAGGAGACTCTACACAGCACCCCACAGTTTGCAAGGGCACTCAAGCAATCCTTTTACAAGCCAGCAGAGAAGCTTCAGAAGACTACTGAGTGTGAGAAACTGAGGCCCGAAGTCACACGGTTAGTCAAGGAAAACCATTTGGGCTTTGAAGTCAAGAGGAATCTCACTGAAATCCTGGCTGACTGCCTTCCACTGATACGCCCTTCCTTAGAGCTTGCTCCCCCTCTGCAGCATGGCACACCCCCCAGACACAGGGCTCCAGGGTTACTTTACAGAAATCACAGCACCACCCTTACAGCAGAGTGACCGTGGAGAGCAACTTGATTTCCCTGTGCCTTGGTTTCCTCATCGACGAAATGAGGATAGTATCAGTTCCTGTTGCACACACAGCACGGGCCACCCACACAGACACATGTTGAGAGGAGGAAGTCAGACCAAAGGACCACCCTACACGAGCCCTTTATTCATTCATCCATTTACTTGATGTTCAGAAGTGGGCCGGCTGCTTCAAGAGCAGGGGTTTGCCTTTGGGGGGGGGTCACGAAAATGATTTTTAGAACTCAATGGAGTTGCACACATGTTAAAGGCATGCAACTTTGAAACTGTTAGTTTTGTTATGTGAATTTCACGTTAATAAAAATAATTATTTCACTAAGTTGTCAAATGGGCCAGACTCACCTAGGGGGCTAGAAGTCAGAAAACTGATTTCTGGTGGGTGGGGGGCAAGTGGTAGTGGGGTTAGAGCATGAGAGAGCCAGCTGGGAAATATTCTGTAAATTCACCTAGGTGAGTACACAGGTAAGAACTGATCAAGCTCCATGTTGGGGATGTGTGAACTCAGAGGGTTATTGTGAAAATTAAATGAGGTAATCCATGTCAAGCTCCTTAAACCCTGGCACATAATAAGTGCTCAATAATTAGTAGCTCTCATTAGTGTGATTGTTATCTCAAACGGCTTGGAGGATAGGATGAGATAATGCATGCATTCAGGATAGGTGCTGGCTTTCCAGATCTGTCCCCAAAACAGAGGCACTTTTCATTCCCAGTAAATTAAACCTGAACCTGGAAGTTCAGAGCACTGGACGTTGCAAAGCACCATCCTGCCCGCTCCCAGGGGTTGGTTTGACTTCAACTTTGTGGACAAGAGCCAGGGATTTAAGGATTAGGGGTTGGTGCAAGAGGGCCCAGGCTCTGGCTAAGCTGGGTTACTGCCTTCAGGCCAGCCTGGGTACAAAGCAAACCATTTGCCATCACACAGGCAGAACTGGAAGGCAAGAGGCGCCTCTTACTCACTTGGAGGCTGATAGTATCTAGAAAAAGACATCTTCATTAAGTCCTGCTTTCACTGGCCCCTGACAGTTGGGACCTACTGGGCTCATTAATCTGCTCATTTTATGGCATCCCATACTGCCCTATTATGTTCGACTGGAGAGCCACAAACAAAAGCCAAAGGCTGACCTCCCCCCTTGAGTCAAACAATCCCAGGCACATGCCTACTCCCCAAGATCTGGGACACGGGACAGTTTGCAGCCACTGCGTGATTCCTTCTGAAACCCAGCTCCCTGGCATAGTTCCTGGCTAGTTCCATAGCACAGCAGAGAATTAACAAATGTGTGAGCAAGGGAGGGGGACAGTGGGGGACCCTGTTCCAGCAGACCCTAGAGAACATCTCCCTCCCTTTGGATCCTAAAATTTGTTCAGGAAGAAAACACTGAAAGATGTTTATCTTGAGTAGGAAACAGTCACTTCTAGCTCCTTCTGAGTTGGTTCATATTCATTTAGAAAGTTATCAAGATCTAGAAACTGTTAAGGGGAAAGGGGGAGAGAACCAGGTACAGAAAACGTGTCTGTGTAAAGTTCTTTTGTTTTCTATTTTGAGCTCAGGTTCTCTCATCCTTTATCAGCAAGGCAATCTCGGTAGCATAAAATGTCAACCACGATTCATTTTCACCTCAACTAACTGAATTTAGATCTTAAAAAATAAGTGCAACACTTTCCCTCCCTAAATCCTGTACGAAAAACATTATGAAAACTATTCTACAAAATGCCTGACTAGAAAATGCTTCTCCTCAAATAAAGTCTGAGAAATTCTCAGAGCCAAGAGGAGCCCAAGGAGACAGCGCACTTAAATGTCTTGGAATGGCCTAGATGAGATCCTGGTGCAGGAGAAGGACACCAGATAAAAACTAAAGGAATCTAAATAAACAATGGGCTCCAGATATTAATAATATATTAATATTGGTTTGTTCATTATTAAAAGAAAGAATAAAGAAAAGAGGGACAGCTAAAAAAGTTCCATACTAATTAATATAAAATGTTAATAATAGAAAAAGCTGGGTGCCAGGTACACAGGAACCTTCTCTATAACCTCTATAATTCTTCTGTAAATCTAAAACTATTTTAAAAAATAAATCTTTTTAACTTGCTGCAGAGCATTCTCTAAAATATCAGTAACCCTACCCCATGTACCACTCACCCCCCAAAAATGTACCCAATCATCATGACAATAATACACCAGAGATTTCACCTTTCTGTGTGTCTTCCCCCCAAGAGCTCCAGGTGACCCTTCAAGGTTAAAAACAATAGGGGGCAGGGTAGGGTAACTGACCATTCCTGGCTGCCCTCCACTTCATGATTGGAACACTAAAAATTTCTCCAGGGTCCTCCCTGGTGACGCAGGGAGTTAAGTCTCAGCACTATGAAGCTATCTGCAGCCACTGCAGCATGAGTTCAATCCCAGCCAGGGAGATTCCCACATGGTGCAGCAGACCTCTCCTGCCTCGCCCGCTGCTCCCCTCAGCAGTGTGCTTCAATGGATCTGCCTGTTCTGCTCCCCACTCTGTCTCTGGTGAATCCTCTCACCACCCCACATCTCTGGCCTATACCCCAGTTCTTGTATGCATAAATAAATAAAATAAATCTTTAAAAGCTAAATAAACAGAAATATCTCTAATGTTTCTAGTTACAAACTGTTCATTTGCTCATTCCTGATGCCCAAACTTAACAATTCATTCTTCAAAAAAACGATGGTGATCTTAGAGCGTGCTAAGCCTGGGGAAACAGCCATGAGAAACCCCAAGATGATCCCTTCCCCCCGGGGCTCACAGGTACAGCCTAGGATGCCCAGAGACGGTGAGCGAGCGAGGCCACAGCATGACAGGGAGCCTCTGCTGTGATGCGGGTCAGGAGCCCTCTGCAGCCTCGGCCACACCTCTCTGACAGAGACACGTCCCCGAGATTACATACAGCCTTCAGCATCCACGTCAGAGGTTTCCCTGCCCCAGTGATGGCGGCTCGTTTTATCCCAAAAGCAAACACAGATCTCTGAAGGTGGCCCCATTACTTTGGCAAGTGATTACCAGCTCTTCATTCCATCAGTACCCCCCCAAGTGCCCAGTGTGTATCAGCCACTGCGCAAGAAGATGGTGACAGTGAATAAGTTCAGGGAACTCAAAGTGCAACGTCAGACTAACCCGAAGACAGTGACGATACAGCATGGGGGGGAGGGGTGCTTATCTTCAGCATTCCCAGAGCCAGAACCCTGAATGGAAGCTTTGTAAATCATAAATAGACACGTTATAAATATATAGCCCTAGGATTCTTGACAAATCTCTGCACTGAGTAGTCTCCACCCCCATCACGATGCAGAAAACTATCACCTTAAAAACTTCCCTGGTGCATTTCATACTCAATCCCTGACCTCCCTGGAAGACTCCCAACCCTGGAAACTACTGATCAGTTTTCTGTTTTCAGAGTTTTGCCTTTTCTAGAACTTTCTGGAGTCGTATAGTATGTAGTCTTCTGTTTCTGGCTTCTTTCACTTACACTCATGCTTTTCAGATTCGTCTGTACGGCTGTGGCTCTCAGGCACAGGCAGTTCTTTTTGGTGGGTAAGCAATGTTCCTTCCCAGAGTTGCACCATGGCTGGGTGATCCATTCACCAGGTGCTGGATAACTGGGTTGTTCCCATTTTAGGGCTGTCATAACTAAAGCTCAGTCTTAAAGAACAGTTCATCCATCAGAGGAGTATGTTCTAGAAAGGGAGATTAGCAAAGGGAGGAGGAGGAAGATGAAACTGGGAAAAGAGACACAAGCAACTGCAAGAGCACCAAGGCTAAGGGAAGACAATGGGCAAAGATGGGCAAGTTCTCAACAGGAGGAACACCTGGCACAGTTTGCAGATGAGCATCTGAAGATGTTCTACACAGGCTGTGATGTCTACCAGGCCTCCAGCAAGGGAGGTTTAATGCAAGAGGGGAAAGGGCTGGGATGAAGATGTGCAAATTGGTGTCCAGTGGTGAAGCCAGGGGTGTTGGTCAGATCACAAAGGCAAAACATGTAGAGTGAGGAATTGTCTGGGGGCTCAGCTATCTCCTCAGGAGCCTGGAGGAGCCAGGCTGAGTGTGAAAAGAGCATGGACTCTGGTGGCAGACTTCTAGGCTTCAAATGACAGAGGTGAGATATCAGGCAAGTCACTTGGTCTTGTTTCCTTACCTATAAAAAGGGAATTATAATATACCCATCTCACAGAGCAAATATAAGGGTTAGCTGGGTCCATTTCTGTATAACTCTTAGAACATCATCAGATACTTGCATCTAAGTGGTAGATAGTATTAGCTGTTATTAATGCAAACAAAAAATCTAGGTGTAGGTATCAGAAAGACCTAAATTTGGGGGGTTTTTTTGGTTTTTTAATTTATTTTATATTGGGCCTCCCTGGTGGTTAAAGTCGCAGCATTATGAAGCACTCACTGCTTCATATGAAGCACTCACTGCAGCATGAGTGCGATCCCCAGCAAGGGAGCTTCCCACATGGCGCAGCAGACCTCTCCTGTCTCACCCGCCGCTCCCCTCAACAGTGTATTTCAGCAGATCTGCCTGTTCTGCTCCGCACTCTGTCTCTGGTGAATCCTCTCACCCCCCCACACCTCTGGCCTACACCCCAGCTTGTATGCATAAATAAATAAATCTTTAAAAAAAATTATTTTATATTTTCCAAAGATGATGCCTTATTTATTTATTTATTTATTTATTTATTTATTTCCTGTACCATTCCTTATGCCCTTTTTGACCCTTTCTCCCTGCCCCTCCTTTTTAACCTCAACCTCAATGCATTTAATAGTGTCTGCTAGGTTTTACAAGTATTTTTGCTTGGTTGAATCATCTGTTATATAAATATCTAGCATTTCCTTTGTCATTCTGATTTGCTTTACTGCTCGTACCTCCCTCCAATTCCCTCTATCTTGCTGTTTCATGGCAACGTCTCATCTGTGCTGATGCCTGAATAGTATTTCAGAGTGTAGACAGATCACATCTTCTTGAGCCAATTATGTATCATTGGACACTACAGCTTGTTTCCACATCCCAGCTATTGTGAACAGTACTGCAACAAACACTGTAGATGTGCAATTTTTTAAGTACATGGTTTCATGTTCTTTGGACAGATGCCAAAGAGAGGCATTGCAGGGTCACGCAGTATTTCCATTCTCAGTGTTTCAAGGTAAGTTCAGATCACTTTCCAAAATGGCTGTAACGGTTTGTGTTCCAACCAACAATGTAATGTGATTCTTCTTTCTCCACATCCTCTCCAGCACTTGTTGCTGGGGGTCTTTTTAACAGGTGCCATTCTCACGGATATGAGATGATATCTCATTGTGGTTTGGACCTGAGTCTCCATTATGAAAAATAAAGATGAAGAGAGACCTAACCATTTTTTTAAAGTCTCAATTTGAGGGCCCCCCTGGTGGCACAGCAGTTAGGTGCTGCGCTGTGGAGCTGTCAGTAGCGGCAACACAAGTTCAACACTCAGCCAGGGAGATTCCCACATGGCGCGGCAGACCTCTCCTGCCTCGCCCGCTGCTCCCCTCAGCAGTGTGTTTGCATCGATCTGCCTGTTCTGCTCCCCACTCTGTCTCGCTGTCCCACGCCTCTGGTCTGTACCCCCAGCTTGTATGCAAAAATAAATAAATCTTTAAAAAAAGTCTCAATTTGAATACCAGTTCCATTAATGACAAGCTGAACAACCCCGAGAAATTGAGCATCACTGAACTGAAAGCTTCTTACCTGAAAATGAGGCTAATTCCTATAGCACAACATTGGAAGGAGTTGATGAGCAGAAACAATGAAACTATCAGACACCTCCTTAGAGGGTTGCTCTTTGTTCCCTCCTCTCTTCTCTGTATTCCCACAGAACACTATTCATTTCTTTTCCAGCACTTTGCTCATGACAATGTGCCCTGTTCAGAGATATTAGTCAGGATGGGCTAGGTTCTGCTGCAGTTACAAACAGTCCCCTATCCTCAGTGGCTCACAACAGCAGTGATTTATTTACTTACTCATCCAACATATCCTGCACAGATTGACTACCTGGAACCCAACTGGACAGTGCAGCCAGTTTCAGGGAGTGAAAAATATATATATATGTTAAGCAAGAAGATGGCATTTAAGGCTTCCACCCAGACATAACATCGTCATTCACACTTCCTTGTTCAAAGCAAGTTCAAGGACCACACCAGTATCAAACATGGCAGCAACAGGCAATCCTCCTAAAAAGAGGAGAATCATACTATCTCACAAGTGGGCTGTAAGTGCCACTAAACTGAAAACCTCTGCAAGGCAGTGACTGGGCACTAATCATATGCCTGTGCCTGGCATGGCGCCCTCAGGTTTGGTAAATTAACAAATGGAGATTTCTTTAATTTGGCCTGGAGGATCTTAATTTACTTTGCCCCAAGGTGGAAAACCATCCTCCAGTCACTGCTCCTGTTGAAAAGGGAGTGAAGCTACTGACATTAGAGGGCAAATCAGTCCCCTTCCAAGTCCCCAGCAGGCAGTGTGTCTAATGGCAGGTGAGGAAACTCCGACAGGTGCCAGGTGCTCCCCAGGGGACCAAGCCCCTTTTGTATGTGGGCACAAGAACAATAATCCACCAAGGGTTTTACAAGTCTTGCTTCATATGGTCTTCAAAACATGCCTGTGAGCCTTAAGAGTGCAGGCAAGTAGTAGCTTCCCCAGTAGGTAGATAAGACCATTGGGACAGTGGGGACTTTTGTGCAACTGCCAGGGGGAACAGAAGATAGTGCAGCCATTGCAGAAAAATAATATGCAGTTCCTGAAACAATTAAACATAGAATTACCATGGGATCCAGCAATTCCAGTTCTGGTATATACCTGAAGGAATGAAAGCAGGGACTCAAACAGACCTGGATATATCCATACATCGCAGCATTATTACAAATGCCAAAAGATGGATGGATGGACGCATGGGCAAAATGCCGTGCAGACACACACAGAATATTCAGCCTTAAAAAGGAAGGAAATTCTGACATACACTGCAACATGCCTGGCCTGGAAGACACTGTGCTAAGTGACAAAAGCCACTAACTAAAGGACAACCATTCTGAGTCCACTTACAGGCAGTACCTAGAGCCTCAAACTCTTAGAGATGGAAAGCAAAATGGTGAGTCCCAAAGGTTGGCAGAGAGGGAAAAGAAATGGGGAAATGGTGTTTAAAGCACACAGAAAAGATAAAAAATGTTCTGGAGATGGGTGGTGATGGGAACAGGGCAGGAATGTAGTTAATGCCACTGAACTTATACTTTAAGATGGTTAAGATGGCAATTTTTATGGTATGTGAATTTTACTACAATCATTTTATTTATTTAAGATTTATTTTTATTTATTTATGCATACAAGAACTGGGGTGTAGGTCAGAGGTGCAGGGGGTAGAAGATTCACCAGAGATAAAGTGGGGAGTGGCACAGGCAGATCGACTGAAATACACTGCTGAGTGAGGGGAGCAGCAGGCGAGCAGCAGAGGTCTGCTACACCACGTGGGTCAGCTCCCTGCCCCAACACTGAACTCAGGCCACAGTGGCTGGTGATAGCTTCATAGTGCTAAGACTTTAACCCCTGTACCACCAGGGAGGCCCATACTACAGTCATTTTAAATAGACAGAGTAGAGTGACTTGCCCAAGGGCATGCAGGCAGGAAGAGGAAGAGCCAGGACTGAGGAATCTGAGTCCAATACTGCTGGTTCTCACTTCTGCTTGCCTATCTCTGTTCCTTCCAGCCATAGTGCCTCCTAAGGCACAGTGTGGTTTCTGTCCCTTCCCCAGCCCTAATTCCTATGGCTAGAATCCAGTCCTATGATGCTGATTTGCTCATCTCGCCACTTAACATTACAGGAAGACCTATTACATATCAGACCCCCCTGGGCCCCAGGAGTCAGCCATGAACAGAGCCCCGCCCTAGTTTTCCACGCCAGCAGCTATTTCACTGCACAAAGCTTTGGAAACAGGGATCCGCTTGTAGCACAGACACACAGAGGATGCGAGTATTCCATGGCTCAAGTCAAAAGACAACAGTGAGAGTCCTCAGCCTGGCACAGGCACTCGCTCTGAGCTAGTACCAACCTACCATCTCGCCCTCACCTTCACAAGCATCATGCTCCTAGCCGACTTCTCCCTGCGGAGCCTCGGTTGAACACCTGGCTCTCACCTGCCAACCGTGTGACCACAGGCGAGTTATTTCACCTTTTTGGGCCTTGGTAGAATAAAGATAATAATAGCCTCTGCCTCCTAAGGGCTGTTGAAAAGATGAAATGAGTTAATGTCTGCTCAACACAACAAGGCTGGGGATACAGTAACAGCGGGGTTTGCTGTTATTATTGTCATCGCCGTTCTCTCTCTCAGGGTCTCCTGCCCCAGCTCCCAAATCTGCAGAGGACAGGCCGCCATTGTCAAGATGCCTCTCACATGCCACACCCTCCACAAACACCACTTAGACCTCCTGGAGACCCAGGCACGATCTGCCTTATCTGGATATCCCAGTTATTTCTGTTCACACTTCACCAGACAGCAAGGACCCAAGGATAGACACTGGGACTCGTTCCCCTCTCGGACCCCCACAACCCCAAAAAGAGTGCCTGACACACAGTGTGTCCACATGATCAGTGAAAGTTCAAAGATCTGAAGTTTGACAGTCTTGGGTTCACGCCTGACTCTGACATTCAGTAGCTCTGCAATCTTTGGAGAGTTACTTAACCTCTCTGAGCCTCAACTTCTACATTAGCAGTGAGGATGCCTATCCTACTTTGCACAGTCACTGAGGGAATAAATCCAATCACGTCTGAGCCCCCTGACATAGAAACTGGAAGAGAGGAAGCCCTCAGCAAAGGGAAGTATCCTTTTCCAGGACCTTTAACAGAGACCGAACGCACGTCTTACACAGTTTGAGCATAAGCACCTAGATGGCGGGATCATGTCGAGGTCTCACGAATGTCTGAGCCACAACAGTACTGTACTTGAGAGGAACAGCTCCCTGCAGGGTCTCTCCTGGGTCTCTGGCGGTTGGGGGTGCAGGTATCTAATTGATTGGTCCTGGACAGTTCTGACAACATGGGGGCCGGAGCACTGCAGCGAATTTATTCATCGCTAACTTTCCTCCGGGCTAAACCTTTACAACACACCTCCTTCAAGTAGGATAAATGGCTCTGGGAGTCTCCCAGCTGCCTTCCACCTACACCTTCGGAGCTGGTCAGACACCGAGGAGACTCCAGAGACTCCCTTCTGGCTGTGGAAGAGAGTCAGGAAGCCATCCTGTCCTTGTTCCAGCTCTAGCTGACTTGTGGGGCCAGGCCATCCTCGCAAGCTGCATTCCGTGGCCCTGTGCCAGGCTGGGGTGTAATCCGCTCCGCCACCCTCTCTCACCTCGTGCTTTCCTAATCTGCAGTTTACGCAAGACGAACACAGATCTCTGAGAAACACCTCAGCAGGCACCCCCCAGCCACCCTGCTTTCAGGCTGGTGTTTTCTTCATGTAGGTGGGTGCTGTTCATTGCCATATACCCTGAAACCCCATTTCTCACCCAGGGCTTCCCCCAAGTCTGTGCCTCACTGCTGCTCTGCCCTTACACTGAACAAGAAATTTTATTCCAGATGGATCCGTGCACAAAGCCATACATCGCTCTGCCTTGCTACTGGTAAAGCTGATCTCACATCAGAGGGGGCTGGAACAGATATTCAGTACAAAATAAAAAACTCAACCCTTACTTCACATCGTATATGAGAGTGAACTCAAAGTGGGTCACTGACCTATGTGTAAAACTCTAAACCGTTCAGAAGAAAATAAAAAATAGGGGATGAAATCTTTGATCACTGGGTTAGACAAACTTTTCTTAGAACAGAACATATGTGAACCATAAAAGAAAAAATTGGTAGATTGAACTTAAGGAAAATGTAAAGCATCACCTCTTCAAAAGGCAACCTTTAAGAGAGATGAAATGACAAGAAGAAACCATCCGTAAAATATACATTGAATAAAAGACTTGTGCTTGGAATATAAGTTCCTATAACTCAATAAGAAAACAAACATCCTAACTGAAGAATACTTGAGCAGATACTTCACCAAAGAGGAGATGTGACTATCTCATAAGCATTTAAAAAGATCCTGTTCCCATTAGTCACTAGGGAAATGGAATTTAGAACCACAATGAGATAGGACTACCCATCTACTAGAACGGCTACACTATTAATTAAATGACTAATTCATTAACAGACAATAGTAAGTGCTGGTGAGAATATGCAGCCACTGGAGCTCTCAGACATTATTAATGGGAAAGCAAAATAGTGCAGTCACTCTGGAAAACAAGTCCATGATTTCTTATCAAGTTGCCATCCCACTTTTAGGTATTTATCCAAGAGAAATAAAAGCAAATATGCACATGAAGAAATATACATGACAGTTTATGGCAGTTTTATTCATAATAACCCCCATCTGGAAACAACCCACATCCTTCAACTGGTCCAGGAAAATTAATATGTGGAAGGAACATCCACGCAATGGAATATTATTCAGCAATTAAAAGGAACAAACTGCTATACATACAACAGAATACAGGAACTCAAAAGTTTCCTGCTAAGTGAACGAAGGTGGACACAAAATATTGCATACCATATTATTTTAAATAGTAGAAATCAGATCAGTGATTGTCAGGGCTTGTAGGGAAGAGGGAAAACTTAGCACAAAGGGTATAGGGAACTTTGTGTGGTGAAGGAAATTCTCAATCTTGACTGTGGTGGAACTTCTATAGGTGGAAGAATTTGTCAAATCTCATATACCTATACAGTAGACAAGGGAGAATTCTACTGCAGGGAAACTATACTTCAATGAATATGATTTTTAAACAACAGAAAATAGAACAAAAAATAAGAAGTAAATCTGAAAGTGACCTTTCCACACCATGCAGTTAAAATGACACGAAGATACTAAGAACCAACATACTTCAGGCACTACACTAAGGAATTACGCCCACTGTGTCTCATTTCAGATTCAAACAATCCTTGCAGGTCCTCAAACACACCAAGTATTTTTCTGTCTCAGGCCCTTTGCACATACTATTCCCTTCACCTGGAATGTTCTACTAGATGATGCTGTTTCCTGCATTTTTAAGGTCTCTATTCAAATGTCACCTCCTCAGAAGAGGCATTCTAGCCAAAAGAGTCCCTCCCACTTACCACTCTCCATCCCTTAACTAGTTTTCTCTTCACAGAACTTAGTACTACCTGCCAGTAGAGTGCTGGCTGTTGGTTTACATCTCTCTATAGGAATGGTGTTCTTTCATTTAACCAACACCCACTGCATGCCCACCTAGGGCATACCTGGACATGGTCAGTGATCGAAGGGACAAAAAGTTGCCACAAGGTCAAGATAGAGTTAACCAGCCCACCTCCTTCCTCAGAAGGACCTGCATAGGGCACCATGTTTTAGGGTCACAGAAGTCACAGCATGGAAGCAGCAACCATCCAGGAGTCAAGGTGCCTTTAGCTCCAGTCCCCGGGGCCTCAGGATCAACAAGTGAACAAGCCTGACTTCCTCCCTTGAAAAATGATTGGATGGGTGTTTTTCAAATGTTAGTATCAGACTCCCCTAAGAAACTGATTAAAAATGCATACCCTGGGGCCTCCCTGGTGGCACAAAGGGTTAAGTATCAGCACTAAGAAGCTATCCGCAGCCACTGCAGCATGAGTTCAATACCCAGCCAGGAGCCTCCCACATGGCGCAGCAGACCTCTCCTGTCTCGCCCGCTGCTCCCCTCAGCAGTGGATTGCAGTAGATCTGCCTGTTCTGCTCCCCACTCTGTCTCTGGTGAACCCTCTCACCGCCCCCCCACACCTCTGGCCTGCACCCCAGTTCTTGTATGCATAACTAAATATATCTTTTTAAAAAATAAATAAATCTTAAAAAAAAATGTATACTCTGTCTCCAAAGAACACGACTCAGAAGCTTATAGGTAGGGGTGGGGAACCAACATATTGTGTGTGTGTGTGTGTGTGTGTGTGTGTGTGTGTGTGTATGTGTGTGTGTGTGTGTGTGTGTGTTGGCATCCTCATCCCTTACCTAGGGCACTCAAATACAGGCGCCCTAAGGACCAAATTCTGGATAGTGGCCGTTTTCTAACTGCGTCTCAAGTGCAAAACTCTCCATCCAAATAAAAGTTCACCCACAGAACCACATCGACAGCACAGAGATCAGAAAGCTCCAGGCAGGGGGAAGGAGAACGACACCAACTCATCCTCAAGGGCTTCTCCTCACACTCCCGCCATCCCCCACTTTGCGAGCCCAGGTCTCCCGGGGTTCCTTGAAAAACAGTTTGAACACCACCACTCTAGGATTTTCTCTGACTCAATCATTGTACAAATATTTGTGAACATTCGCCACGTGTGAGGCACTCTTCCAGGTATACTGGGTGTTCAACAGTGACCAAGACAGATGAATCTGTCACTGCTCTGACCGACGTCACTTGGGTGAGGGCAGCGTGCACGCTCACCACACTCCAGGCACGTTTCTAAGGACTTGTATTAGTCCCACTTGACAGATGAGGAAACCGAGGCCCAGGGAGATTAAATAACTCGCCCAAGATCACACACTAGGGAGCCGCTGAGCCAGGATTTGATCCTGGCAGATACCCTTCTGAAATCCCGCTTAGTTCTCAAATCCCAGGAGGGAGATGTGAGCCCACCCAAGAAATACTGGCCGCCAGGCCTATCCCCGCTTGGGTTCAAACCTATCCTGGTAGCACCACTCAGGCCCTATGGGGTTAAGAGTCCAAGACTGGGATCCAGGTGAAGGCGGATCCCACAGGACCAAGTTGACTGGCCTTGTCTACCTGCAGGGACTGAAAGGCTCCAGTCTGGAGAGGAGAATGTTCTCTCTGACCCAAGTGCCTCATTTGTTCTAGTCACCACCCCACAGCTCGTCAGCTGTTCGAAGACAGCTGGTTCTGCTGGTGTTCCTAGCTAAACGGGGTGACACTGATGAGACTGCGACCAGCACTCAGCACCAAATTAGGAAGCAGAGCGGGGTCGCAGCCAAGTGTCGCTGAGTAAGACGGGAGAGCACATGCACCAAGACAAGCTCTTCCAACAGGAGGGCGGGGAAGTGGCTCAGAGGACGGTTACACCCAGGACACTCATCCTGCCAACAGGGAAACCGAGGCGCAGTGAGAAGGGTTGGCTCACTTTGGCTCCTTGTCTTGGCTTTGTTCTCAGCTTCCTGACGTCGCCTCTGAAGCAGACGGTGGCTGCTGTGATTGGAGGCAGGGAAACCCAAGTCCTAACCATTGTGACCTTGAGGTCTGAACAGGAGCCTCAGCTCCCTCTGTACAGTGGAGATGGGGACATCCCTCAGAGAGGCCACCGAGAGATAATTCAGACAACACACTCTATGCCCAGCAGCTACTCAATCACGTTAGTTCCTCCACTGCCCTCTCCTGCATTTACCCAAAACCTACCATTTTCAGGAATGAGCTAGGTGTCAACCTAGCAGGTCTGTTTGGACCTGGGTTTCAACCTCCTGCTATGCTAACTAATCAGCAGCAACTATTGATACATGAGCTGGGAACTGTTGGAAATGCAGCATATGGGCCCCGCCCCACCCCACGCTGATGAGTAGAACCTGCATCTTAACAAGATTCCTCACCCCTCCCCGGGGAAGCACTGTTTAGCATCTTTTGGTGAATTGAAGTATATTGCTTTTGACTATCTCTGACCTTGGTTATCAGTAGCCAACATCTGCGGAGCGGTTTTTTTTTTTGTTTACATCAGGCATGCGGAAATGTTTACAGGCACAATCTTACTTAAGCTGCAGCATCTCAGGTGAGGATTCCTCCTGACCCCATTTCACAGGTCAAGAAACTGAGGCTGAAGTGGCTGGGTTAGTTTCCTCCTCGGAAGGTAAATCCCAGAGCCACAGCTCAAACCCCTAGGCCTCTCCCTCTGGCTCCTCCCCTGCAGGCTAGCTGCAACTAGGCAGAAAATGGCAGTGCTAGTTTTGTTTATCCCCCACTCTCCTTGTGGGACCCTAGTCCCACTTATTTCTCAATTTGGGAATCAAGCTGGCATCTGTGAAATGGTGGTTTTGAGTCTCCCCACTCCCCTCACCCTTCAGGGTGGGTTGTTGAGACCCCAGACAAGCTGGCCAGCTGTACAAGATCCAAGACCTCACACTGCTCACCACTCACCTGAACTAATGAAGGCCAAAGTCGGCAGGTCCCTGGGAGCAGGTGGCCAGAAGGATGACCCCCCACCCCCACCCCACGCTGCCCTGCTCCCTATCTCTGGCCCTCCCCTACAAGCTGCACCCCCCACCCCCCAGAAGTGTCAAGACTCTGACCAGAAGGAACAAGCAAGAAGACAAAGGGGGGAGGGGAATGTGCAGAAATGACACTGGGAACACTGACCCTTCCAAGCAACCCAGACCAGGCCCAGACCAGGCCCATAAGTGCCTTATCAGCGATCCTGCCTGCAGCCTTGCAGCCTGCAAAACTCTTATCACCTGTGCCCATTTTATGGCTGAGGAAATTATGGGTCAGAGATGTGGCGACCTGCTGAGGACACACAGCAAGGAGGGAGGGGGTCTGGACCCAAATCCAGGTCTTTCTGACTGGCCTGGCTGGGTGCTTTCCACTCAGAAGGGATTTGCCTGAATTTTGAGCCGACTCCATGGACTTACCTCCCGTAATCTTCACAGCCACCACCTTTGGGTAGATGTTAGGTGTGGAGAGGTCATCTCTGGCGCCATCACCAGTGAGGCAGGGAGAGGTCAAATGACTTGTCTGGGCCGCACAGCCAGCCGCTTGTGAAGCAGGGGGTCCTGCCCAGGCCTCTTGAACCCTGAGGTTCCAGTTCTCTCCTCTGTACAGCCAGCTCTCCAGAGTGTCTAACATGAAGCGACACCCGCGTCCCAGAGAGGTCGGGTCATACTCAAGTGATAGAAAGGAGAGCACGCGCCAAGATGGCGCCGCTGGGCCCTCATGTGGGACAAGCGCTTTCTTTCTGGTGACATCCTGTGGGCATGAAGCACAGGCAAATCCTTGTTTTAACAACAAACAGGGCTTATTCAGAAACAAAACAGAGGAGGGCTGGTTGGAAAGGGTGTGTAGAGCGAGAGACACAGCTGAGCCAAGCACTTCCCAATCCCGCGGCGCCGCCCTCTCTGCAGAGACCACCCCTTCCGTTTCCCGAGGGGGTAGCAGCTTCCCGAGGGGGAAGCAGCGGGAGGCACCAGAAACAAGTGCTGCTGGGGGCTGCTGATTATGCATGCCTGGGCACTCACTTGCTTCCCGACCTCCTCTAAATAGGGGTCTGAATATTAACGCTCACGCTCCAAGTGTGCAGATTCCATTCAGGAGCTGTGTGACCTTCAGCAAAGTACTTAACCTCTCTGAGCTTCAGGTACTGACCGTAAGATGGGACCAGAGTACCTTTCTCACACACTCTAAGAATGAAATGAGACCGCACTTGCAAAGTGCTAAAGCCAAAACTAAGCATCCTGTACCTGTGAGTTCCCATCATCCCCCTTATTCTAGTGCTCCTCACCTGGGCTCACGGGAGCCACAGGCTGTCCAGTACTACGTCTAAGATATATGGGGTGTCTGGGGGCAGCCTGTGAAATGTCAGAGTCCACAAGTTCCCTCCCCCAGTGAAGAAGTGAGAAAGAGGCTGATCAGCTGGCACTGAGAGACGGACTCTAAAACTCTGCTGTTGAGAAATAATTTTTTTTAATTTTTTAAAGATTTCTTTATTTATGCATACAAGATCAAGGGTGTAGGCCAGAGGTGGAGGGGGGCGAGAGGATTCACCAGAGACAGAGTGGGGAGCAGAACCAGCAGATCTACTGAAATATACTGCTGAGAGGAGCAGCGCATGAGATAGGAGAGGTTTGCTGCTCCATGTGGGAAGCTTCCTGGCTGGGGATTGAACTCCTGCTGCAGTGGCTCTGAATAGCTTCATAGTGCTGAGACTTAACCCGTTGTGCCACCAGGGAGGCCCCTGTTGAGAAATAAAATTAGTATCTAAAGGTTAAGAGAAGAACTGCTTTTGCAAAATATAAACTTTTTCAAATGTAAAAGGAGCATTGGCTGCAAACTGGCTATTCTTTCCCCTCTCTCTGGCCTGGCTTCCCCATCTATGAAGTGGGGGATCGGGGACAGAGTGGGAGCTCCCCTGCTAACCCCAAGGAGCAGCCTTCACCCTTCAGAACCCACAGGACATCTTGACTTGTAACTGGGGTGAGGAATCCGTTCAGAAAGTACTCCAGCCCCAGGCCCCAAATGCCTTCCTCTTCACACTTCAGCCAAGCTCTCCTCTCGGGGAGATGTCCTCCCGCCACCCTCAGCTTGCTCTTGCTGCCTTCTGGCTAAGGAGGCATGGGATTAAAATCAGTGAGCAGGTGGCGCAGCCCTCAGACTGGCTCTCCGGGCTGTGGATGACCAAGACGGTCACCAGATGAGGAAGCAGACACTTGTCACTCACTGACCTAAAGGTCAAGGAACTGATTTTTCAAAATGCTTTGTCCCGTATCACAAAAAGTTTCGACACATTCGTCGGAACTGCCTTTAGACACATTCCAGAAGGCCATATGCAACACACCTGCCAGCACCCAGGGGCTGGGGCTGGGGGAGAGGGCCTGGGTGCCCTGTCAGGGGCAACCTCACCTCAAGGTGGCTGTGGCTCTCCATTCTCAGTCTTGGTTTCCCTGGCTGAAAACAGACTGTCTTTCCTTTTTAATAACTTTGTGTTTTGGAATAATTTTCGATGTATAGAAAAGTCGCACAGACAGTATAGAGAGTTCACATGTAGCCTTCACCTTTTTCCTCCAATGTCATCATTTTACATTTCTGTGGTACATTTGTCACAACCAAGAAACCAGCCTTGGGACATTGTTACTAATTAAACTTCAGACCATGTTTGCATTTCACTCATTTTCCCACTAGTGTTTATTAGTGCGTGATCAGGGCTTTTTCTAGCCCAGCATAACACTCTGCTTTTAGGATTAAGTCATATCTAAGTCCCTTCCTAGTTTAAAAGTATTAAAAACAGAGGGGCAGTAAGCCTTCAAGATTAAGAGTGCTGAGTGTGTGAATTAGCAGAGGAATGCTGGGCTGTGTGACTTTGGGCAAATCAGTTACCCTCTCTGAACTCCAGTTTCGTCACCTATTAAAAGGGGGCTGATTCTTTATAAAGGTGCAGTGACGTAATCATATGCTAATTCATGGGAAGCATTTAGCACATGTCCAGGAGCACTCCACTGAAATAGCTCAGCGGGCAGATCAGAGACCGAAACCAGACTCACCTAGCACACTGTATACTGCTGGTGAAAACCTCCAGCAAAAAGGTTGCTCCACAAACAAGACATCGTGTCGCTGGTGTAGCGTGTCAGACCCAAGGAGAACACACAAAAGGGGAGAAGGCAAAGACCTGAAGTTATGCAGGCCCCCTGCCCCCTCCTCACTAGCCACATAACCTGAGCAAAGTTTAGCCTCTCTGTCTCAGCATCCACATCTGTTAAGTGGGAACAGATCACCCAGCTTGCAGGGTTGCAGAGAAGACATAACGAGAAACTCACTTTAAAATTTGCCTGCAACTTTGTCGTCTGTCTCTTCTGGGAACTACTAAGTCATTGACTGCAATTGGGATTATTAAAAAGCCCACTGAAATCTAACACGGGCCATTCCTAGGGATTAGTAAAGAGACCTTAGGGTAAAGAGATCGTGTTTCTTTACTTTTAGGGGGCACAGGGATGCTTCACTAGAAATTTGCCTATACTTGCCCAAACAAATTTATGTGGAAAGGTCAATTCCATAACCTCCATAGCTACAATGCCTCTTCTTATCTGGAATGAAATCACATGACCCCCCATCATATGACCTGCACTGAGGTGTTAAAGGAAGCACTCTGAGGAAGAGTGATGGTCACTCTGAGGAAGGTCATTATAGGCCCTGTTTTCAGAGAAGAATCATTTGGATTTCACAAAATGGCAATAAGGGACTGAAGAATCAGTGTCACTCCTATTTAAGAAGAGCCAATGAGACCTGTGTGGCAGGTCTGTTTGTTCAAGGTCATACAGCAGAAGGGCTTCGGAAGTGGGATGTGACCCCAGACACAGGATTTCCACTTCTGTGCTCTTGGCTCTCTGACACAGAGGCCCAGTAGACTCTGAACCCCTGAAGACCATTCACCTACCCACCCACCCATCTGTCCACCCGCCCACCACTTCATCCATCCGTTCACTCACCCACTCACCTATCCATATGTTGGGTGGTAACCAGATATAATCTGAAAGTGACCCTCATACACAGATGCCAAGGTGATACTGGAGTAAAAAGCGTGCCACTCCATATGGCAGGTAGTCCTAATAACCAAGGGCACTTACACAGAAGCTTTGTCGTTTGTACCTACAAGCCAAGTAGTTCTCTGCACCTGTTATATAGAGGCTCTACCTGGGTTTAATCACATGCACCATGCAAATGTCTTAACAGCCTATTTTACCTCAGGGATATGTCCTTAGACAGCTTCTATAAATAGGAACATGCAAAAACCCACATTGCCAGGAAGTAGGGGGTGGTAAGGAGATTCAATTTCCTGGATCCATCCCCCAAGCCAACACACAGTCATGTTCTTTTGACTGCCTTCCCCAACACCACCCACCCACCCATTCATCTATACTGGCAATGAACACCCTTGTGGAAGGTGCTGGTGCTGGGCTAGGTGCTAGAGGTTCAGGAGTAAAGGAGACTGTCTCAGTCTCTGACCTCATGGAGCTGTCTGTTCAGCTGGGACTGAGCCTCAGTCATGTATTTCTCAAGAGTCTACCACAGGGCCTGGCACACAGTAGGTACATAGTAAATATTTATGAAATAATGGATGTCTCATCTCCAGGAATGCTCCCACCTTTTTTTTTTTTAAGTCCAAAGTTAGTTTTATATGTGTGTGTGTGTGTGTGTGTGTATAATGTAAAGGACATTGTAATGTAAAGGATATATATATTATGTAAAGGACATAAAATATATAGAGAGAGAGGACATAAAATATATATATTGTATATGTAATATATATACAAGGATATATATTATGTAAAGGACATAATATATATATTGTATATATAATATATATTATATATATAATATATATTTTTTTATGTCCTTTACATTATTATGTATTCCCCCAAAATTCCCCACCACCAATTCACCCGCGAACCATCACCATAGTCCCTGGGCTCTTTTCTCCCCTGTTTTGGTCCTTCCTCCTCCTCCTCTTCTGCAGAATGTCTCTCATTTATGGTTGCCTGCTAGTTTTTATTTTTGTTTTTGTTTTCTGTATTATTTTCTCCTCCTGGTCTCTTATTTGGTTCCTCTATATTCCTCCTATAAGTGAAACCATTTGTTATTTTTCTTTTTCCTTTTGGCTTATTTCGCTGAGGAATGCTCCACTTTTATGAGCGATATCCTAGATTTGTTCAAAGACACTGATGGGGCTAAAGACTCTGTATTTGTGTTAAGCCACCTTGTCAAATCATCATTCCCAGCAGAAGACTTTATGTGGCCATGTGCAGACAGCAACAAACTGGGCAAGAAGGGTAAGCACCCAAGCTCCTGTCCCTGAAAGACACTGGAGCCTCAGTTTTCTAATCTAAAAAAATGGATAAAATAACAGTTGATTTGTCTGTTTCATTTGATTTTGATGAACAGGAGAGAGAAAGGAAGGAAAAGAGGGAGGGAAAACAGACGGAAGAAGGGAAGAGGGAGGGAGAGAAGAAGGGAGGTAAAGATACTTCTAGAAAGTTGGTAAGAATAAAAGATACTGAGATATGACTTGATTTATCCAAATGTCCAGCAAGACACACGGGAAAATGAAAGCAATCGGCTTTTTTCCCCAGTGCTCAGCACACTCATCCCAGCCATCTGTAATGTAACTGGTTGCAATTGCCCCAGATATGTTTCAACCTTTGAAGAGATTAAATTTATGGATTTGTGGCATCACATGCCACCACAGCCAATCCTGACCCACATTTCTCTCCACTCAGCGCATGTAACAACAGTACAAAGAGGTGTTGTAACCTTAATTGCTTGCAATGTGTTTTGAAATCCATAGATTAAAAAGCTCGGTGAAGTCCAAAGTATTAGTCTCCTGTAATGCCCAAGGAAGTATGCTGAGCTTCGTCTGGATTCCTGGGAGCAGGCATACATTACAGTTCTGAGACCCCAGGAACTTTGGGGTTTAAGGGACCTGTTCACGGGATGGCCCCAGACCAAGCCCAGCTTCCAAGGTTCTGGGCTACAGGATGAGTTCCCACAGCCCGCCTAGCTGCTGGTATGCTTTTTCCCCCTTTTCCCCCCTTAAGTTCTTGGGTCACCGGCCTGGGTTGCACTGGCCCCCGTGTCATAGGTTTGCTTTGCTGGGTGATCCCAGCCTGAGTCCCAGAGAAGGGCGATTGTGTCATCTGAAGTTCCTATATGCCTCTTCATTGAAGCCCAGAGTCCACGACTTAGTCCTGATTCTAATTTTTACCATTAAAGGTTAACGCTGGAATTCTGTTCCCAGCGGTAAACCTTGGAGGGTGTGCCGGAGAGGACAGAAGGGGCAGAAAGGGGGTCGGGGGTCCTTAGTGGAGGGTTTCCTTGATCTGCTGCTGGCCATTCCTGTGTGTTTGATTGGTGAAAACTCAGCGCTATACACTACATGTGCATTTTTCTGGGTACTTTAAAACGTAAAGTTTGTGGGTTTTTTCTGGTACTTTAAAAGGTAAAGTTTATGGGTTGTTTTTTTTTTAATCACTCTTGGTGCTAATTTACTTCATGGAGAAGATGCTGATGGGATAGTGAGCTTGTAAGTCTAATTAAATCAAAATCCTTTCTTTCTCTGCCATTGTGACTCAAAATCATATCATTCTAGTTTTTCCTTTATCTCCATTTTTACACTTAGGGGGAGAAAAAAGAAATGCCTCAATTAGTCATTTTAATTAAGTCTAATGCGGGATGGGGGAGGTTTCTCAGCACAAAGCCCCAGACGCCTTCAGGGATATAAGTGGACTTCTAAAATTTAAAAAAAAAAAATCTGTTGAGTACAGGTGTGTATTTTCCATAGCTTTCAGCAAATTCTCAAGCTTTTTACCTTGTGTCTCTGACAAAAGTCAGAGCAATTGGCACAACTCATGGCTTATTCATATACACACTCATCTCCCAGAGTTTCCAGGAGAGACCTTTGCATCCCCAGCTTGAAACGGCAAAAGATAAAGGCAAATTGTATTCGAAAGAAATGCACCATGCCTATGTATGAAACCAGATTTATTAAAATTGCTCTACAAGTCAGAAACAGCATCTCACTGTTCACATATATACACACATGTACAAGGATCTAGTGTTTCGAGCTTCCCCGGCAGAAGCACAGCCAGTCCGGAGTCCTCAGCCGGGTAAGTGTGTATCACAGATACAGAGGAGCAACCACGAGAGCGTGAGTACGACAGAGGCCTCTGTCCTCCCTCTTCTCCAAGTCCCATGATTCCGTCAAGGTAATATTGCCAATAATCATTCACATTTCACGTGGTCTTAAACACGCAGGTTATTCAGACAACAACACACGGACAACAAAACAAGCTTGAGCCGAAACAACAACAAAAAAAACACTGGACATTATGTATAAAAGGTCAAATATATGTACAAAGTACACAGTACGTGAGGTATACATGGCATTCTCACAACGCATGTTAGTAGTTAGCCTAGGGATAGCCCTTGAAAGATGACTTCTGTTTTTGTGCCATTTCTCAGAATACAGTATGTTTGGTTTACCCGTTTAACCACCTGTTGTCAGCACTGTCTGAGACAGCTACTGATAGTTCATCTGTACTTGTTTAATGCAAGTTGCTGTTTCTCTGTTAAGGTCTAGTTTTTGTAGGTAGTGAGGTTCCCATCTCTGGAAGCAATCAAGCAGAGGCTGGACTCCTACCTATGAAAGAAGCTGAAGAGGGTGAAGGTGAGGGATTTCTGCATCAGGAGGCAGAAAGAGAAGTTGAACTGGATGACTTTTTAAGTCCCTTCTGACTTGAAAGATGTGGGGTTTGCTATTTCACTCCAGATGCCGATTATATGAATGTATTCATAAACCACACCACATTTGAAATATGAACAACCCATCATGCAAAACCGTGGACACACGCTCAATGCCAGAGGCAGACCAGGTCTAAGAGAGGTTAAAGTATAATTCTGGAAGTTGGTCTGGCATCTACTAAGACTATTCAAAACCCACTTTCTCTGAAGCACAAAGGTGTTTAACATTTGCTCTCGGGAGAGGAGAGGGGCATCGCCTGATCCTTTTCCTCCTAGACAAAAATGCTCCACCCTGAGATGGTCTGGGTGAAAAACATAAAGGATAAAAGCTAATGTGTTTGAGGGGAACCAAAATAGCTAACAGTGCTCAAATTATTAAAAAAAAAAAAAATCTGCAGTCTGTCTCAGCTCAGAGTTCTGAAATATCCCCAGAGTTCAAATCTTTTGTGATACTTTTCCATGCACAGTTAGCTTGTAGGTGCTTTTTTTGCTAAGGGGGGAGGTTTCAAGGTCAGGAAGAAGGCATTAGTGCATGAGGTCGTGGCAGGTGGTGGAGGAGAGGCCTGGGCTCCTGCTTCAGGCTCCTGTGCTCCTGAAACAGTGCTCCCCAAATGGAGCAGAGTCATCGGTAAATGTGGGTGGAAGGAAACGATGCGTTAAACCAAACCCCAAAAGAACTTTCTGAGCAGAGAAGCTGGGGTAGCGAGAGTTAGCTACCCAGCACGAGTTCCAAGATGGAGGCTTTATTGGCCCAAGTGATTTGTCACCTTGGTCGAATTGGGTTATTACCCAAATGTGGTTCGCTTCCTTCCTCTCCCAAGAATATTCAAGTTCATTTCACTTGACCGCCTGGTGTAGGATATCCATACTCTGCCACCCAGGAAAGATACCGAACGCCCGAATCTGACAAAGGGATGGCGGGCAAGGGTTCTGAAACGGGAAACAGCTTCACAGGGCAGCCCATCAGAGTGGGCGCTGCTCAGGTCCAGAAAGTCACTCATCCCAAGCAGGGCGCAGCGCAGAGCCCAGCAGGACAGTCCGGCCATCACAGACCTGGCCGGCGCAGCCGAGACGCCTGTCCATCTTTAGAAATGGAAATGCCATGTGCGAGAATGATGAGGTTTCTGAGGTTCGGGATTAGCAGAAGAAGGAGCTAATGTCACTGTCCTCCTGGTATTCTGGAACAATCTGGTCTGAAGTCCCCATTTCTGAGTCGATGTACCCAGGCTCCAGGACAGACTCAAACCAGGGATGGAGTAGGATCTCAGGAGCCGTGAGTCTCTCCGAGGGCTCCCGTCTTAGGAGGCTGCGGATGAGGCATCTGGCTTTGGGGGAAATGTGGTCGGGAATGCAGAACTGTCCCCGTCGGATTTTGGAGAAAAGGGCACTGGGATCTGAGTCATGAAAGGGATATCGTCCCACCAGAAGGGTGTAGAGCATAACCCCGAGGCTCCACACATCCGCCGCCTTCCCGGAGTAGGTGCCGGTGGTGTTCAGGATCTCGGGGCTCACGTAGGCTGGGCAGCCGTGTTTGTCCGAGAGGGCATCATCTTCCCCCTTAATTATGTGTGTGTCTTCTAGACTTTCCAGTCGGAGTTGGGTTCTGCAGGAGAGAGGACACAAGTCATTACTTCCAGATCAGCTACTGGGCAAAACCAGTCCTTCCCAATCACAGCGCCCACAGGCCCAGAGAGCAAAGGCCCCAGGAATGTCATTTAGCTCTTATCCAGTCAGCAGTGCAGCCTTCCAGGACCGAGGATTTCACAAACCAACACAAACTGCAATAAATGTTTGCAAAGTATCGAGAGAACGTCTAGGGTGGAGGGTATGATGCAAAGCCCCAAATACGATTCATTATGTGCGGCCTTATGAGAGATATCCTAATAGGGATTGCACAACTGACAAAGTTCACATTGCAGAAGTGCAAGCCGGTCTCAGGGGGATGCTGACATGTTCCATAAAGGCTGAGAGGGGAGAGCAGTAAAACCCCTTCTCAGAGAGGGCCTGGGCACCCTAAAGCCCATCGCATCCTTGACTGCCAGAGCCACTAGGATCCACACTCTGCATTACAGAGCATCGACACCAAGGTCACGGCCACCACACATGGGTTGTCAGCACTCCTGTTCGCACAGAGTCCCCCTGCAGCCAGGAGGTGATAAATGTGATGGGAAAGGTGTAAGGGAAGTCAATTACATTTATTGGGGTGTTTCATTGCAAAGACACTTGGGCTGGATGGAGGAGGCTGGTGAGCAAACAGAAGCAGCTGGTGGATTTGAGGGACGCTTGGGCCCTACAAAGCATGAGAACACACACACACACACACACACACACACACACACACACACACACACACACCCCACCCTGGGATGGCACATCAACACCTGAGTCAATTTAATCTCCACGGGAGTTTATCTGCTCAAGTAGCAAAGTCTGAAATATCCTTAGTCAAAGGTTCAGAGGCAGCTGCAGGCACCTCCTTACTCACATGTAGCCACTCAAGTCTCCCGGATCCCCCACGGTCCACAACCAAGTGGGGGCACCTCTCCCATTGGGTGGGAGTTTGCGTTCCTCCCTGCTTCTCTGAAATAGCCCTGTTTCAGTAAATCACTCGTGAAGTTCAACACAAACATTCGGTACTGGCTAATGGGTCAATTCCTTTTTCTCTCAAAGGTCTGTTGGCTGGTGATTTTTTTTTTCTCCTGCCTTCCTGTTCCCTGGAGTGTAGGATACATGTGCTAACTTCGGTATGTCCTCAGCATGACCTCTCTGTCGTTATGTAAAATACCCATTGGTTCTGTAAACGGAAAATATGACTCAACCCACACTGTCTGCCCCTGATTGGCTGCTGTAGTACTAAAACCCTGCACCTGTGCTGGTTACACGAATAGCGAATAGCGTCAGCCTGCCATTGCTTAACCCTCGGGTTGCCAAACTCCATGCACCTGACATTCGCCTGTGCAATGCAGATTTCAAAAGCTAGTAAGGAGGTGTGTAAGGCATGTTTCAGAAAACACATCACCCTATCAAAGGAGCATGTTCCAGGAATTGGAAACTTCTTCATTGCAAACACTTTGCTTTTCTTTGCTAATCAGTGTGTTCCAATAATTCTTGCAAGATCAGATACAGAGCCAAGCTTTATGGCCATTCAACACTCTTCTTCTTCATATGCTCAGGAGTTAAAGGTAAAAATGCAGAGTTGGGGTAAGTACCGTGTGAACAGCTACAACAAAATAGCACACACCCACCTCTACAATTCTACCACGGCGTTGGCTTTTAATTCTTTGCACTGGGGATATACTCTCTCCTCCTAAAATCAGGTAAGGTCTGTCTTTCCTATGGCTGCCCATGTGCTCTGGTCTGAAACCCCAGCTCTGAATCTTAATGTGCTTTTATTCTCTTATCAAGCTCATCTCCGTGAGGAGGTAAGCCATGATCTATATTTAGCAACCGATTCCAGCCAACATGCATTTATTATTCAATGTGGCTATTTTCTGAAGAGGCCAAATAAGATGTCTAAAAAGTCACTGAAGAATGAGAAGAAAGTACTGAGAGCCAAGTGTGATTTGGAACAGGAATGCAGGGTGGAGGAGGAGGGGCAGAATTCTGCAATCACAACAGCTCTGTGATACCTTCTAAGTACAAAAAAAAGCCACCCCACTCGGTCTAAGCAAGGATGTACGACTCCCCCTAAGAGTCATGTTAGCTAGCATTTGCTCCCCCAATGGATCTTCCTGACAACAATGGGAGGTAAACTACATCATGGGGTAGAAGTGGGAAGGGGAGAGTGTGGGTGCAGAATGTAAGCCTGACATTAAGTGAAGCCCCCACTGCCCCACCAAGCACCCCCCGCCGCCGCCACCTGCACCAGAGTGCAGAACAAACTGGCCTTGGCAGTGGCTCCTCTGGAGAGGACTTCTAAATAAGCCTGGACAGCTGAATCCTCGCTTTTGCTTTGAACCAACACACTAGCAGCTCCACCTGCACCTTAATTTTGGTTCCAAAAGGTCACAGAAGTCGCTGTGCAGGCGGCTCACCTCTCCTCTGTGGAGAAGACAAACTTGCGAAGCTTCAGGTCCCCCAACACAATGGCCGACTGGTGGCAGTGGGCTACGGCGGACACGATCTGCTTGAAGAGCCGGGCGGCCTCCTCCTCCCGCAGCCTCTTCCGGCTTCGCACATAGGAGTGCATGTCCCCAAAGTCCCTCTCAAAGAAAACGTAGGCCTTGGTTTCCCCAAGGATCACCTCCACGACGCCAGTGATATTCCGGTGTGATGGCAGCTGGATGTAGGGCCTGATTTTGTCCTGGTAGTGTTTAATGGGAAACACCTGCAGAGAGATGGCGACCCATTTAAGGGGCTAGAAAGGCAGAGGCTGCCCCACAAATCCCATCTGGCCAGCAGTTCTCTGCGCTTGGGTTTTGTTTACTGTAAGGCTCCATTCATTCACCACCTTCTGCAGTCTGGCTCCCCCAAACTTGCAACACCCAGGGCTCTGAACTACCAAGCACTCAAAGGGTTACCCTGTGAATGAATGGCCTGAAAGAGCTGCCGTCAATATATGTTCCCATCTTCCCTGAGATAATCAGCCCCAGAGAACTGAGCCCCAAAGCCCCTAGCCACTGTGGCCCTTCCTTGTTAGCAAGGCAAAGTGGCCAGTAGGAGCTCCAGAGCTGACAGCAGTCCTGGAAATGGGATGACTTCCTGCAGGTCCTCAGCGTCCCTTAGCAGAGAAGCAGCACAGAAGGTGGTGCTTCTGGAGCAGGGGCAGGAGAACATGCAGATCTGTCATTAGTCAGAAGGAGCAGATGACTCCGGGAGACTGTGACAAAGCAGCCTTAAGCAACCTGCCTCCAGTCTGACTCAGGTAGCAGCAGCCCTGGGTTAAAATTCTCCCAGGAGAGATACAGGGTCTGATCCCCGATTTCTCACGTTTGTTTATTCCCCCCACCCCCAACTCCCACCCCACCCAGGAAATAGGTAGTATCTCCTCTAAGAAGCTGGCTGGTCTCTTGAAGGGCCTTTTGTTTAGTCCGGTTACTCATATCCTACACTCAGCTGGAAACGGTGACACACGGGCTGTCACCATCTGGATTCAGCTATTATCTGCTCGGAGGAACTGGAAGGGGTTGCACAATGGCCAGACCCACCCCACCTCTGAGGCCTGGCTGCCCTGGAACCAGCTAGAAAAACCTCTCTGCTGGCCCCCTCCTCCTACCCCGCCCCACTGCGCACCCACAGTCTTCCCAAAACAGCCCCTAGTCCCAGCGAATGAGAAAAGATTCCCGCCCCATCCCCCTTTAAACTGGGTTCCAGCGTGCATCAGGTCGGGCAGTAGGTGGCAGCAGCGAGCACCGGGAGGAAGAGGGGGTGCTGTCAGGTGAGTTGCACAAAACCTAAGGGCGCCTTTGCGGGGGGTGGCCCTATATTTGGGATGAACAGGAGCAGGCAGAAGGGTTCTCGGGAATGTCTGGGGGGGGGGTGTCAGGTTGGCAAGGGTGTACTGTGGGGACTGTTCCGCGTCTCTGCGCGCGGGGAGCATGCGGAGGAGTCAGTTTGTAGGAGTTGTATCTCCTCCTGGATGGAATCCCTTAAGTTTAAAAGAAAATCGCAGCCGAAAAATAAAGATATGAGTGGAAACGGGGGGTCCTAGCCCGTGTGAGAGTCCTAACATTCCTACTCCGGGTAAATCTTCCCGCTGGAAGACACCCTCAGTCTGCTCTCTGGGGAAGACGGACTTCCCGTCCCCGCACGGGTTCCAGCCGGAATCCCCAAGCCCCAGTCCGACAGGGTCTTCCCAGCCCCTCACTACCCGCAGCTGAGCCCCCGGTGCTTTGAAACTCCTGCCGGAGATTCTACCAGCTGCTCCAGGCTCCGAGGAGGCACCCACTGCAGGCGCCCTTCCAGGACGGGGGGAGGGGGGCGCAGGGGGATGAGAGAAGGGGAATGGTATGGCCCTGGAATCCATTTCAATTCCACAACTTATATGGAACGCCACGCGCTTAACTGGGCGCTAAGGAAATAATACAGACATACAGCAACTGAACATCGCACCTCCCCTTAACCGCCGAACCCCCCATTACACCACGCCAACGAAAACGCCTCGAGCCCCCAAAGGGTGAACGTGGGCAAAGCCGCCTTTCACGGCTCCGTTCACTTATCCGCCAAGCCCCAGTCCATGCGTTGGTGGCACCTGCGGTCCCCCCGGCGCCGACGCGCTGGACTCCAAACACATTTCCTGCCAGCTAGTCCCCACTCCCCGCCGCCCGGGCTCCCGGTCCCCGGGCGCCTACCTTGCAGCGCAGCTCTCGACCCGTGTGGATGCACAGCGCCCGAGACACATGCTCGCGATCCGCCAAGGGCAGCAGCAGGTAGTCGGCGATGCGGCTGGGCCCGGGCGCACTCCCAGAACCGCCGCCGGTCCCTGGAGCGGCGGGAAGGGGCTGCGGGCTGCAGGGTGAGCCAGGGGGGCTGAGGTAGTCCGGGGGGCTCGAGCACTCAGAGAGGCGCGGGCATTTGGCCGCCACGGTCGCCGTGTCGTCCGAGTCCAGCAGGCGTTTGGCCGGGGCGCCCCGGGCAGCCGGGAGCAGCAAGGCCGGGCCGCGGGGCTGCGAGGCGCCGCTCATGGCAGAGCGCACGGGACCGACCCGCATCCCGTAGCCGGCCGGGACGGCCCCGGTTTAGCAGGTCCCCGGGGCCGCGCGGGAAGACGCTGTGCGCTCGGCGCTAGCGCCGCAACTAATTCCAGCCCGCGGGATGGAGTTTGCAGCAGCTCGGCTCGGCCCCCAAGGGGGCACAGCAGGAGCCACTCGCGGGCGCTCGCGCTGCACGCGGAGACCACGCTGGCGGCGCGTCCAGGAGCGGAGGCCGGCTCGGGTCCCCCGACCTCCGCGGGCACCGGCTCGGCGCGCCTCGCTGGGGGCGCCGCCGCTATTGTTGTCGAGGCTGCCGACCGCTCGGAGGAAGAGAAGGCGACGGCCGGCGTTCCGGGGCCGCGAGCCGCAAGCACCGGACTCAGCAGGCTCCACCGAAGCACGAAGCAAATGCACTTCCCAAAGCAAGAAGTCTCGGGGCAAACGCCGGAGCAACTTTTCCGCGGCGCTGGCGACCCTGCGCGCTCCTGGGCTCCCGGCTCGCGTGTGGCGAGCGAGACGCGCTCGGAGAGAGTGACTGAGCGTGAGTGTGCGGCGCACCGATCCTGACCAGTGCACTCCTCCTTCTCCTTTTCCTCCACCTCCTCCGCCTCCCGGTGACTCACGCTGTATACACACACACTCACAGGCCGGGCTGTGTAAACAGTTGGGAAGCTGGGTTGTGCAATGGGGCGGCTGCGACGACTCTGGCCCTGCCGCCCGGGAGCAATCTCCGGAGGGGAGGGGGTGCCTGGAGGGACGGGGAGGTGGGGCTGCGTCGGCTGGGGCAACTAGGGTAGCGGAGGGGCTGGGGATGCTCCCGGCAGCGCGAGTCGGGGAGCAGGAGGCGCGGCCCCCGGCCGGCAAGGGCGCGCGCACGCCCCCCCGCCCCGACTCCCCCCTGGGCTGGGCAGGGCAGGACAGGAGGCGGCGCGCGCCCGCCGGCAGGCCCCGGGCTCCGAGCGAGAAGACGGAGGAGGGGGCGGAGGAAAAGTTCCCGTGACGTCAGGGTCCCGGGGAAGTGGGCGGGAGGGGCGGAGCCGCGGGGGGCGAAGCGTCCGCTGATTGGTGCGCGCTCCCCATTCACACCGAGCACAATGGGCTCGGGCGCGCGCCCCACGGCTATCTGCACCCGCTGCTCGCTGCTGCCGGGCGGTTACGCTTTTAGCCCTGGGGATTCCCCCCCACCCCCACCCACTGTCCCGCGCCTTGGGACCTCCGGTTGCAGCCTTGGGCACGGCCGAGACCGGGCTGCAGGCTGAGGAAGGGGGGAGGGGGCGGAGAGGGAAGGTGATGAATTCCAGAATCAGTCATTCACCCCTACGCGGTAGTTCCGGGGAAGACCTGTGCGTGGTAGTGGATGTGGTTTTTTTCCCTTTTCCTGCTCCCTCCCAGCTCTAATCCCCAGCGTCTGTTCGCTTCCACAAATAGAACCTTCTGCTGGATGGAATAAAAGCAAACACTGGGCCTTCTGCGCTGCCTCCACCTCCACGCCCCTCCCGCGCCCGCCGCCCGCCCGGATTGCACGGAAATAGCTCCTCCGGGCTCCCGGGCCGCCCCTTCGCGGTGACTCGCAGAAAGCGCTTCCTGAGCCCGGCCGGTGGGAAACAAAGGATGTGGGGAGCGGCGGCAGGGGCCCACGTGGCGGCTGCCGGGTTCCTGTCCCTCTCGGGTCTCCACACGCTAAGCAGGGTGTGGGGCCCGGTGCCTGTGCGGGCCCCGGGGTGGGCAGGTAGGAAAGTGGAAGTCACCGTGATCACGACGGCGATGCTGCCTCCACCTCGGCGACCCTGCCAGGCGGTGTGCGTGCGTCCATGCAACGCGATCTGGGTAAGGGTGGCGTGTGTGCCACACTCTGCACAAATCCCAGCGAAAAAAAACAAGGCAAATCCACCGGCTGTCTTTCCTGAGAGAACCAGGTCAGTTTGGAGCCCCCAGACACCCAGCAGAGAACCATTTTCTGCCAGTCCCTGTGCTTCTGCCACAGACTTAATATTCTAAAACATTTCCGGAGAGCCCCAAGGACAAATCCTTTTCCCTCTTAAATCTCCATTCATCCAACAGACACTTATTAAGCAGCTACTAAGGCCTTGAGGCTGGGGTTAGAAAATGAAAATTAGAACTATGGTTATAACAGCTGATATTCACAGAGGCTGCAGTGTACCAGGCGCTCTTCTTGGCACTCGTATGAATTCACTTTACAGCCACCCTTTGGGGTTACCCACCCCCCTCAGGACACGGAGGAAGAGTCCTGCAGTGATTGTTACTGGCTGTGGTGGGAGAGCTATTAAGTGGTGGCGCTTTCGGGCGCTCAAGCACTTGTAGGGATTTACAAGAGAGATTACAATGTGTGGGGAGAAAAGAGGAGTTAAGGAGGATTCCATCTGGAAAGAGGCATTTGACCTGAGGCACGTGTGGGATTGTGAAATTGGGGCTCAGAGGGGAGGTAGGAAGAGCGAGCGGGTGGCCAGACCAAGCCGGGATGTGGGGGAAGGGGGTGGGGTGGGGTCCCTGCCCCGACAGAGGTCATTCAGGAAATGAAGGGCTCCCTGCTGGAGAGATTGCATTGGTATCCCGGAGGGAATGCAGCTGATGTATTCGCGTTTCCGGTGTATTCTGTGCCACTGAGCTGCCAGCTGGGTATCTGCACTTGGATGGCAACTCACCCAGGCCCATCAAGCTCTCCCCTGGGGGATGCTCTGCCTTCACCAACTCTTCTCAGAAAAGGGCATCCCCACCCGCCAGCCCCGGCCCCACTCACCCCTGGAACTAGCGTCCCTGGGGGTCATTGCCCCTAGAATTTGCCATTTCCTGTCTCAGGCTGCCGGTCAGTCGAGTTCTGAGGTCTGCCCTGGTCCCCTTGGCTCTGGGAGCCATCCCCTGCTCAGCTCCTAGGTGCCCCTGCCGCCCAAGCTTCCTTAGCCTCTCGGTTCCAGCCCACTTTGCCCATTTGGGAGGCCCTGGAGGGAGACAGGAAGGTGGAAGGAAAAGAGGGTTGAGGGGCTACTTCTCCCCGTCTCTCTCTGCTTAAGGCACTGGATGCACCTCCTCTAGCTGCAGCCCCCCTCGGAACCCTTCTTCCTGTGAGACTGTTTCTAATTTATTTATTTATTTATTTCTGAGGAAACATGGTTTTCAGCATGGATATGATTTAGGGGTGTGGATCCATAGTCTCAGTGTATCTTACCAACCCTCCACCACAGTTCACTAGGCTCCCTCCCTCCTTTGTTCCCACCCACTTCCCCCTCTGGGAACCCGTAGGGTAAATGAGAAAATTGTCATGTTTCTCCGCCCTCCCCTCAGTGATGGACCGCTGCAGGCCTTTGCTCATGCCTGATGGCGGGCACCTGGAGTAGGGTGTGGGCCCGCGTGAGTGGGCGCACCTGGGCCAGAGCCTGGGCCTCTAAGCAGAGCATCAGCAGCAGAGACAGAGGAGAAGCAGAGGACCTTCAGGCTGGGGTACAGCAGAGGCCCCGAGACGCCTCCAGAGAGCCGAGAGAGTGAAGATTCGCCCAGGGCTGGGGGGGCCTGCCAGCCTTCTGCCCCCCCCCCCACCTGCCCTGTACCTGGTTGCCACTTTAAGAAACTAGTAAAAGCCACCGAGGGCTCCAGAGCTCCTCCTTCCCTTTAGACCCTTCTGCGCAGCCCCATACATAACCTGTGCTCCCAGTGCCATCCTGCCACTACAGAACCCCAGTTTTGTAGTAGATTCCAAGGGTTTGGTTTTGTCCGTTCTTTTGCCTCTTTTTTTTTTTTTTTAACATATGAGTGAGATCACCTGGTATTAGTCTTTCTCCTGATTTACTCTCTTAGCATCATCTCCTCCAGTTCTGGCCACATTACTGCAAATCGCAAGATTTCATCCTTTATGATAGGTGAGGAGGATTCCACTGTGTGTAGGTCCCAGTCTGGATCCACTCCTCTGTCCTTACGCACTTAGGGTGTCTCCATAACTTGGCTGTTGTGAATAATTTTGCTGTGAACGTAGAGTGATTATATCCCTTTAAATACATGTTTTTATATTCTTTAGATAGATGCTTAGAAGTGGAATTGCTGAATAGAGTGGTCAATCTGTTTTTAATATGTTGAGCAACCTTATTTAGCTGTTTCAACGTGCAGCCAAATCCCCCTACAGGACTGAAGGATTTCTCCATTCCCCCCACTCCCCAGGATGCTGGGAGTGCCTTTGGGGGGCCCTTTGGAAACTGACTTGACCAAGAAGAGATACCTGTCAAGGTCACAGTCCCTTCCCAGGAAGGCCACACCAGTGTGATGATACTGGGAGCTCGCAGGTCTGACCTTGCTGCAAAGCTGAGCAGACTCTGAAGGGCATTCAGGCTTCTAGTCCTGCAGGGAGGGTCAGCTGAGACCTTCCCTGAGGCTGCATCCAGCACAGCTTTTCCCTCAGCTCTACCCTCTGCTCACCCAGCCCTCCCAGGTGCGTGCCCTAATAAACCTGCACACACCGGGTCTCCACAGGGTCGGCTGACGTGGGATACTCAATACCTGTTGAACCAGGGCAAAAATTGACTTACCTCCAACTTTTCAGGAACTTGCCTATTACGTAATGTAGGGAACCTGTATTGATTTTCCTGGACAAGGTTGAGTTACTGATGCACTTGGGCTTGATTCATTGTCATTCATGCTAGGTAGGTGTCTGGCAGCAACACAGGGAAGGTTCTACGTGTTCACCCCCTTCTCAAATGTAGGGAAACTCTCCGTGCCACTTGGATTCACACAGGAACCGCCATCTTCCTGCATCTCGGTACACACAGCAAGCTTTGTGCTCCCTCATCCTAAATTCTAAACAAATGAACAACAACAACAAAAAGGACTATCTAAGGGAGACAATAGTATATAAACAGGATTCCCAAAGCTAGAAAAGAAACAAGAACTTGGGGCCTCCCTGGTGGCGCAACGGGTTAAATCTCAGTGCTATGAAGCTACCCAGAGCCACTGCAGCACGATTAGATCCCCAAACAGGGAGCTTCCCACATGGCGCAGCAGACCTCTCCTGTCTCCCCGCTGCTCCCCTCAGCAGTGTACTTCGGTCGATCTGCCTGTTCTGTTCCCCACTCTGTCTCTGGTGAACCCTCTCACCACCCCACACCTCTGGCCTACACCCCAGCTTGTATGCACAAAAGTCTTAAAAAAAAGACGAGGGGGCTCCCCGGTGGCACAGCGGTTAAGCACTGCGCTGTGGAGCTGTCGAAGCCCGGCCAGGGAGATTCCCACATGGCGCAGCAGACCTCTCCTGCCTTGCCCGCTGCTCCCCTCAGCAGTGTGTTTCCGTTGATCTGCCTGTCTGCTTCCCACTCTGTCTCTGGTGAACCCTCTCGCTGCCCCACGCCTCTGGTCTGTACCCCAGCTTGTATGCATAAATAAATAAATCTTTAAAAAAAAAAAAGACGAGAATTGACCGAGCGTCTTGCCAGTGCTAGAGCCTGGCCTGTTCTCTTGTTTCATGTTCAAAATCATCTCACAAAATAGTTATTAACACCATTTTATAGATTCACAAACAGGCTCAGAGAAGTTAATTAGCTGGTCTAAGATCACACAGCTGGAGGGTGGCAAAGGCAGCACTGGAACCCTGAGGAGCTGACTCCCAGCCCTGCTATTGCTACTTTGTGCACCATCCAATTTCCCAATGAATAGAGATTCTATCTAAACATCTCGGGGCCTCCCTGGTGGCGCAGCAGTTGAGCACTGTGCTGTGGAGCTGCCAGCAGCGCGCGACGCGAGTTCGACGCCCGGCCGGGGAGAGTCCCACATGGTGCGGCAGACCTCTCCTGCCTCGCCCGCTGCTCCCCTCAGCAGTGTATTTCTGATCTGCCTGTTCTGCTCCCCACTCTGTCTCTGGTGAACCCTCTCGCCGCCCCACGCCTCTGGCTTGTATGCCAGCTGTATGTATAAATAAATCTTATAAAAAAATAAACACCTCTCTTCCTTCATTTTAAGAGCACAGGAAGCCCTAGATCTGCGCGGGCCTTCCCCTAACATCTGGACAAGAGGCTACGACGATTCCCCGTCTTCCGGTCCCAGCTCCTTCGCCCAGCTTGTCCCGCCTCCCGGACACCCCGGACGCCCCAGCCGACATCACCAAGGCTGTGCCCAGACACGTGGTTGCCTTGGGGGCTTTGCTGCCCACCCCAGGCCTCCAGGAGCACACAGCAGTGTCAGCAGGTCACCTTGGGAAACTGGACCCAGAAAAGAGACTCCAAGCCCTGTGCAGTTTCTGGGAATTTGCGGCAGAGGATTCCCAGACCTGGAGTTTGGTCAAAGTGCAGGTTGTCTCGACGCAGGACTCTGGTGTAAGGGAGGGATGTGGCCAGAGGCAGCAAAGGCAGGGCCCGACTGCCCAGGTGTCGGGGGCAGTTGTCCCCGTGAAGGACACCTGGGAGCTCCACTAAGACCCCTGCCCAGGTGCCCATTGTCTCCTCTTCCCTTTAAAATGCTCTTTCTCTGACCCCATCTGTAAGCACCATAATTCCTGCCCTTCAAGGGATGAGCCAGGTTGGGGAAGTAGAATGAACAGAAATAGAGACGAACAGCAGCGGTGCAGCACCTAGAAAGGTGAGAATAATTTAGCGGGGAGAAGAGGGAAGGATCAGGGTGGACTTCACAGAAGATGTGGCCTGGAGGGCCGGGGACAGTCCATTACTCGTCCCCAGGGGTGGCCTGGCCAGTGTCGGCATGCCTTTGCCAGGGTGGCCAGACTGGAAGCCGGCCCTCACTGAGATTGCCAGTGGGGCGGGAGGCAGAGGAGCCAGAGCAGCATGGAGTGGCCAATGCCCACACAGAAACGTCAACTGCAAAGCTCTAACCTCGAACCTGGGTTCAAGGCTTGGCTCTGCCGTTAGCTCACAGTGTGAATTTGGGCAGGTTACTTCCCTGTATGGTGTCACTTTTTTCCCCTTTTTACATGAAGATATTAAAGTGATGGTTTATCAAACTGAGGTCCTTGGAATGTTAGGACTTCACAGTGGCACCTTAGGAAAAGAGCAAGAAGCAGATAAGGGCATCGGGGCTACCCATTCCGTATTCATCCAGTGTTCTACATTGTGCTTCTTCCGTAAGCTCTTGTTTGAGAAAAGGCTTCCACTGTTCTTGAGAAAAACTACTTTGTACAGCATTGGCCTTGGTGATCTGAGGGCCCAACCACCTCTAACACTGATTCCTTTACTTAATGTCAGGGGTCACAAACCAGGTGCCCAGAGATCCAATCTGCAGCCGTGACCATTTCCTTGGGGGGCGAGGTATGCACTGTGCAGTTAACTACAGTCCCCACCACTCCTTGCTGTCTATCACCTGTCATTACATCACATTCACATTAGGAGGCTGACTCCTAGAGATCTTCGAGTTTGCGTTATCAGAAATTCTCCTCTTGTAGTCTCTCTTCTCCTGAGACCCCAGATGGCAGGGATTCAGATGGAAATCGATGTCCCCCAAGCCAAAGGAAGACAAAAGGGGTGGAGGGTGGTCTAAGTACCAAAGCTGCCCTTTTCTTCCTATCTGCCCAGCCCAGAAGACCATTTGGCAGTTTTAAAAATAGAGCTGCAACTTCTTGGCTGCTTTTCCCACTGAGGGGTGGAGCCTCTTAACTCTGGGTGGGCTCCTGCCTGCTTTGACCAACCAGGCACAAAGAAAATGCTGCCCCAAAACCTCCAAGGTTGGGTCATTAGGGTCATGGGGACCTTTGTTTGCTGGGGCACTTGCATGGGGAGCCCTGTGCAGCCAGGTGGACCGTCTGTCTGCCCTGAGAACAGTGCTAGGGACGCCTCAGGTAGGCCTCTGTGGACGAGGCCCCAGCCTGGCCCGTTCAGGTGAGGAAGCTACCTGGGGGGTGAATCCCGCAGCCCCAGCCGTCGTGTCTTCCCCGCCGAGGCCCCAGACATCACAGGACAGACCAGTGTCATCCCCACAGTGCCCTTTCTGAATTCCTGACCCACGGAATGGTCTACCCCTAAGTCTTGGGGTGGTTTGTTGCGCAACAACAGACAACTAGAACAATATTCTGGGGCTATTCTGGATGAATTAGGAGGTCTAACAGGCAGGGCCTTACCAGCCCCTAGGGCACCTTTAGTTGCCAACTAGAAGGGGACTACGCCCCCTAACTGGGCATAAACCACACTGGGCAGAGGGCTTGGCCAGTAGGGTGCAGGCTGGTGAGGCGGGCCTGCTCACTGGAGACACCTCTTCTGTTCTGCCAGGGGAGTGTGAGCTGGTCAGGAATGCTTACAGGAAGAAGGCGTTTTCTAAACACTCATAAAATTGCCCCATAGCCCCGTTGAGTGTCTGTCTGGAAATGGGGAAGTCTCTATGTTCAGACCTATTAGGTTGACATATAAAGCTTGCATGTATGTGTCATATGATGCATGCGCACGCACACACACACACACACACACTCACACACACACACCCTACAGGCTGCATTTTCCCTTTTCTTACTTAAAAAAAGTCCCCCCCCCATCATGGTTGACTGCGAGGTCTGCAGGCTATTTTGATGCGATTCCTCCTGCCTCTTCAAACATACCATTTTTCCTCACTCAGCTTGAACTAGGCAGCCAGCCAAACCCACCTCCCCCATTCTCAAAGGAAGCCTGGCCCCATGCACAGGACTGTTTGGGTTCTGTGATTTCCATTAAAATGCCTCTGGCCTCTGGCTCTTCCGCAGTCCTCCTGAAGATGGCTGCCGGTTATGAACTGAAGGGGACTTGGCTGGGGGCAAGTCCTGTCAGGCCCCCAACGGTATGGCAGGTTTCCCTGTGCCATTTGCGGAATTCAGAGGAAGTGGGGGGCCACCTTAGCACAGCGGCTCCCGCAGATGGTTCCTGCCTGCCTCCCTGCTCTCCTCTCCACAGGGAAGACATTAGCAACTTATCGGAGCTTGTTTTAGACTTTTGGGAGAATATTCCCGCTGTGCATATTGGGATGAACCTGGACTCGGGCTCTGGAAGGGATCTCTGTCCTTGGCCAAAGTCATTTGTCATCTCACATTTATTGAGCTCCTAAGATGTGCCAAGCATCTTGGCAGACGGGAAAGCGAGAGCAGCATGTCGGCAGTGAGGTCCCAGGCGCACCGAGCAGGAAGGCAGTGGCAAAGGGCACGTGGTGGGAGCAGGATGAAGCAGATACCGAAGATGGACACAGAGGAAAGAGAGAGCCCATCAAGGACCAGACTCTGGAACCTCAAGTTGTCCTTGTGGAGTGTGGGTACAGGCCAGCCGCAGATTCACTTGAACCTGCTTTCCAGAACTTGACATATAGTAAGAATCACGTTGATAAAAAGCAGACATCTGGCAGAGCAGGATGCATGCATCAGCAAATCAATGAAAACATTCACTTTGTCCAGACGAACCACCCACAGGAAGTCATATTATCAGAAGTTACTTCTACAAACAGAATCCGGAAAGGGGACTCGGCAGATGCTAAGAAGCCTATTCCAGCCAGGGAAGCTTGAAGCCATCTATGATCCTGAAGGGAAAGTCTTCTTCAGAAAACATTTGCCATCAGATTTGCTCTGATGAAACTCCTTCCTCCCTGTACAGAATAAGGATGATGTATTAGTTACAATAAAGCGTTGATGCTATAACAAAGACTCCCAGGAAGAATTGGTTTGAAGCCTGTAGTCTGCTTCTCTCCCTTGTAGCTTTCTGATGATACCATTCCTGACAGGCAGAATTTAGGGACCCAGCTTCCTTGGGGTTCCTGCCCACATCTACTTGGTCAAGGTCAGGCCTCAGCCACATCAGAGTCCTGCTGGCTGGAAGGGGATGAGAGCATGTAGGACGCACAGCACCTCAGGCTGGAGATGGGCCCGGTCCCTCTGCTCACGCTCGCGTTCAGATGGTGAGAACTCAGTCACGTGGCCCCACCCAACTCCAAGGGGAGCCAGGAATGGGCCACATCGTGAGCCCAGGAAGATGGAGAGATGTGGGTGTTCTTCTGACTTCTCTGTTGTAAATGGCACTTAGAACTTTGAGGGGAGACCAAGACCTCAACCCAAAGCAGCTTAAACCCAAAGCACGGCAATGGGCACGCTCCAGGCTCGGCCAATTCACCAACACAGCCGTGAGAGTCCACCTCACCCCAGCGCTGGCTCCGCCATCAGGGGGCGTCAGCATGGCTCAGCAGCCCGGAGAGCACATCGCAATCTCGCAACCGACAACTTTCAAAGGAAGAAGAGAGCATCTGCCCCTGCCTTCTCCCTCGGGAGAGAAGAGCTTCCCTGGGGGCCTCCCCTCCACCCTCCACAGACATCCTCTCTCAGCGTGGGCCAGATTCGGTCACGTGTCCACGTCTAAACCACTTGCTAGCGTTACAGGGTGAGTGGTTTCCTGTAACCCCCAGTACCTAAGACAGTGGCTGTGTTTGGAGAGAGGGCTTTTCATGAAGCATTTAGGTCCAAGCGAGGTCATATGGGTGACTCCTTATCCAATATGGCCAGTGTCCTTATGAGAAGCCATTAGGACACAGACATTCACCCTGTAAGGGTCTGCAGTGTCAGGGCACAGAGCCTTCTGCTAGGCAGGGAGGGGGTCTCAGGGGCAGCCAACTCTGGCACATCTTGATCTTGACATGTGGCCTCCAACACCATAAGAAAATAAATTTGTCTCTTAAGCTGTCCCCTCTCTGGTGCTGAGTTATGGCAACCTCAGCTAAGTGACACAAGTGGCAATCTGAAGAGCGGGCCCCATGTGGCCCTGGGGTGCCGCCAGTGTGGCATGCGGCTGCAGGGAAGAGGGGAGACAGGGTTCCGGAGGAGGAAGTACATAGGGTGGACACTGGTGTCTGGGGCCGTGCCAGCGCCAGAGGCATGGTGTGTCTACACACGGAGCAGGTGCTGCTGGGACTTCTCCTCTGACCACCTCCCTCTCTGACCACACCTGCCTCTTGTGATCTGTCCAAACAGACACCAGGACCAATGCTTCATCAGATTTCTGCTTCCCCAGTTACTATCGCTCTCCAAGGAGAGGGGCATGGCCAAGGGTCTCCCCTGACTCTCTGGCATACCTGTGTGGTTTCCCCCCCACACACCCCCGGTTTCCTCCATTGAACGTCAGTCCTGCTTTAACTCTGACAAGAAGCTAATTTTCAAGTTCTTAGGGGACAGCAGGGACTGGTGTTGGGCCATTGCTCCTGGGGGTAACGTATGGCCATTTCCACGGGGTAAGCACTCCTACCATGCCAGTTCTAAGGCACCATGAGCCCTGACCAGGAGCCCCCCACTGCACAGCGAGGCACACATGGGCAGCCCTAGCGGGGCTCTACCGGGACACTGCGCTGCCGCCTGCAGGATGACAACAGGCAGCCCGCAAAGCATCTGAGAGCCCATGAGGCAGGTGGGAAAATGGTTGGCAGGTAGGAGAGGGTTAAAATGTGGTGGGAACCCCCGGGGTGGAAACCTGCAGGCAAGCAGAGGGCCTGGGAAAATCCCCAGTCCTGGAAGGGTCTGCCTCCTTGTCTTGTTCCCAGCCTGGGGGCGTGAATGCCACTGTAGAGAATCAAGTGGAAGAGCTTAGCCAGGCCCCGGCAGGCCATGACTCTCTCTGCCCGGCCCAGAGAGGCCCCCCGCCGCCGTGCCCCCTGCACAATCGCTTCCTCTGTTCCTCGAGCCCACGGTCCGCGGGGTCCCATCCAGCAGAGGGCTGATAAAGGCGGCCATTGACGGGCGCTTCCTGTGCACCAGGCGCTGGACTGGGGCCCCCGACCTGTTTTCCCATTCAATTCACTTCATTGCCTCTTGGGTGGACAGACAGACAGACAGATGCTTTCAGTGGGTGTAGTACTGTTCCAAACACGCGGTTCACGGAGGTCAGAGGAATGGTTTCAAGGTCGTGGGGGCAGGGCCGGAGTGACTGAAAGTGGATTTCCCAGGTCCCTCTGGAGTCCCAGATAATGAAGATCAAGGCCAGTGTTATGTTGGTTTACTACGAAAGGACATATATGCATGCTGACCTCTGTCTGAGACAGAGGTGAATGCTGGCTCCCTCTCTGCCCTGAGGCACCAAAGACTCAGTGAGGGTGTGCAACTGCCCCTTGTGACAGCTGGTTCGTGGCCAGGCAGGATTGTAAGCGGAGCTCCGCGGGGGGCAGCACAGAGCTGCTGCCCGCTCCATTCCTGCCCCTCCCCAGCCCACTCCCCAGAGTGACTTTGGTTTCCTGCTGCTTCTCATGTTCCCCCAGAGGTCTAGCACTTTCCTGGGGTGTGGAGCCAGATCCGAGTTCTGGGTGGCCACTGAGGAAGTCTTTATCCTTCCCCCTTGGTGCCCAATGTCTGGTTGGCTGAGCTGGCACCTGGGTGGGGAAGAGGGTAGAATGAGGCTATTCAGAGTTTTCCTGATGTAATAACTGATTGCAAAACCCTTGCATCCCTGAGTATTTATGGATGGTGGTCATTTTGAGCAGTGGCAGGAAACCTCGAACTGCCCCAACTGCCAGAACCAGGCTCTACAAGTCAAACACTCTTCCAGAAGAGCAGTTACCCTAAGGCTGGGGTGTTAGAAAAATAGCAGGACGCAGCAAAATCCACCAGGGACCCAACTCTTCCACAGGCCCCATGGCATTCACTCAACACAGTCCTCCCACGAGGCAGGAACTAGCCTGAGCCTCGGTTTACAGATGAGCACATTTTGTCCACAGTCACCAGTGAGTAAAGAATCATGGGGTGTGTACCCTGTGGAATACTATTCAGCTATGAAAAAGGTGAAATAGTACCTTTTAGGATAAAATGGATGGATCTTGAGGTGATAATGCTCAGTGGAATAGCCAGAAAGTGAAAGATATTTACCAAATGGTTTCACTCATTTGTGGAATATAAATAACCAAAAAAGATAAACTGGCAAAGCACAACAAAGATAATTCTTAGATCTGTGGAAAGTATACTGGTTACCAGAGGAAATGGAGGGACGGAGGAGGGGGGAGGGGATAGGACATGGGCGTGGGAGCTTTGGCAAAGAGGGAAGCATGTGCACGTATGGAGGGGTGAGCACTGGGAGCGACGGGTGATGGTGCCAGGATGGAAAGTTGAGAACACGAACAAGAACCTGTGGCTGGCCTGGAGCAAGAGAAAATCCTAGCTCTGTAGCATCAGGTGAGCCACTCAGCCTCTCTGAGCCTTATTTCCTGATATGGGAACAGGGACCTGTAATACCGCTATTTTGTTCCCTTCTTCTCTCCTTTTTCTGCCTGCCTAGTGGATGTGACATTGGAGTTGCAGCAGCCATTTTGCGACCTTGAGGGAAAGATCAACAGAATCAAGGTTTGAATAGCTTTGACATTACTATGACATAAGATCAGATCGTGGTTAAGAGTTTGAACTCTGGAGTCAGAATGGCTTTATTTTAATCCTGGCTGCACTACTTACAACCTGTGTGAGCTTGGACTAGTCATTTAACTTCTCTGTGTTCGTTTCCTTGTCCATTAAGTGAGCACTTTAAACTACACACACAGGCTTGCTGTGAGGATTTTCTTAGCTAATGTAAATATGGCTCTTGGCATGGGCCTGGGGTATGGTAAGCAGTCAATAAATATCAGGCATTATTATTAACTACCAAACAGAGAAGAATGAGCTTTTGGAGATTTAAAGATTAAAGGAGATAGCACATTCTGTGTGTGTGTGTGTGTGTGTGTGTGTGTGTGTGTGTGTGTGTGTGTGTAAGGAACAAAGGAACTCTCCACAGTTTAAATTTTGGAACATTCTAGAAAGGAGGAAGAAGCAGGAGAAGGGGACCTCAGACTGGTCCTTGGACTGCTTTGGGATGTTCCCCCTTGGTAACAACCAGCTGACCTTCACCTGTATGCCCTTTTGAGTCTACTGCGACCTCCTTCCAGCTGCCCCTGGATTTTAGCAATGATTTCCTTGGGAGAACGACTTCACGGTAGAAATTTTCTGGGCTTTAGTAGTGAAAAGTCAAAAATGTAAATACAAAATAGTCTCAGAGTTTTATCACTGCTATGTGTCACGCCTCTTCACAGAAGACCTGGCAAAGGGACAAGAGCTCCAAGTCTTATCAGTGAGGTTGGACCCAAGTATCTTTCCAGGTATTCCTCACTCCTTTCCAAGCTCTGCCAGCCAGAAGGATGTTCTCTGCATGCTTGCATGGATTACATGACAAAGTTCAGAAGAGGAAACATAACACAACAGGACCCAGGTCTCAAATTTCCTTCATCAACTGCCATCTTAATTCTCGGCCATCCCAGCTGCTTCAGAAGCTTGGGAACTTGCTGCATATTAGTTTAAAATTCTTCAGTTTGCAACTAACTGGAATTATAATAGTATTACATATAGGGATTTATTTTTTCACACATAAAGACATTCAAAATTAAACAAAAAAGGCAATTTTGGCAGCATAGTGATGTCAAAGGTATAACATACAGGGGGTTATTTTCTCACACATAAAGAAACTCAAAGTTAAACCAAAAAGGCGATTTCGGCGGCATAGTGATGTCAGAGCCATTCAAACCTTGATTCTGTTGATCTTTCCCTCAAGGTTACAAAGTGTTTTCTGCAGCTCCAATATCATATCCACTTGCTAGGCAGAAAAAGGAGATAGAGATACAAAATAGTGGTACTACAGGTCCCTGTTCCTATATTAATCATTCAGTGTTGCGTAGAATACTACTACAAAACAATTATTTATTAACTCATGATTCTAAGGGTCGAAATTTGGGCTGAGATCAGCTGGCAGTTCTTCCATGGGTCTGTGGGGCTCACTCAGGTGACAGCAGGTCCACTGATGGCTTATTGGGGGCTGTAGTGTCTAAAGAACCTCACTCATATATCTGGTGTTTGATGGTGGCTGTTGGAATGTGATGATACAACCAGAAGTCAGAGAACCCCATTTCTGGAGGGAACAACTAGCTAAGGGGTGTGGGTGACCTCTATAAAGCTGGAAAAATCAAAGAATTGATTCTTCCCTAAAATTTCCATAAGTCTTGCAATCCTGCCAACACTTTGATTCTACCCCACCCAGTAAGACCCATTTTGGACTTCTGACCTCCAGAATTGTCGGATAATAAATGTGTGTTGCTTTAAGCCACTAAGTGTGTAGTCATTTATTATAGCAACACCAGGAAACTCTCTCGCTCCACTGCCATGTCTCGTTCTCCAAGATGAGAGTTAACCAATATGGCCGGCCCACCTGAGATGCAAATCAAGTTGCCCTGGAACAAAGTCCCTCCATTCCTTCCCTTGGCTCTGTGTCTGCTTTCATGCTACGCCTGCAGAGTAGTGACAGACAGTATGATCCACAGTCAAAAATATTTTTTGGGCCTCCCTGGTGGTGCAGCGGTTAAGCGCTGCGCTGTGGAGCTGTCGGCAGTGGCGACGAGAGTTTGAGGCCCGGCCGGGGAGACTCCCACATGGCGCGGCAGACCTCTCCTGCCTCACCCGCTGCTCCCCTCAGCAGTGTATTTCCGTCTACCTGCCTGTTCTGCTCCCCACTCTGTCTCTGGTGAGCCCTCTCACCACCCCACGCCTGTGGTCTGTACCCCAGCTTGTATGCATAAATAAATAAATCTTAAAAAAAATTTTTTTTCTATCTGGCCCTTTACAAGAAAAGTTTGCCAGCCCCTGCCCTAGGAGGCTGGCTGAGGCTTTCTTGTACGAGGCTTTCCGAGCAGCAAGAGTCAAAGTTCTTGGGAAGTCAAAGGCTTGGAATCCCACAGTGTCACTGCTTCACATTTTGCTAGTCAAAGCAAATGACAAGGCAGTCACAGGAGCGGGAAATCTTGCCGGACGCACAGCAAAGTCTTATTGCGTAGGAAGGTGCATCTAGGATGGGTCTACACCGTGGCCATCTTTGCAGATGGTCTATCGGAGCTCCTTGGCTCTCAGGAGAGCAGAGTGTCCCGCAAACTCCCCACCGCACATCCTTCCGTCTCCTCAGCCGGAACTGGGTCACGCGGGCCCCGCAGTCTACAGTGGAGCAGGGAGAGCAGGAACGGCCTTGCTGTAGTTGACCTCAGCCACCAGCCTTCATCACTTAGGGTGGGATGTTCTGTTGTTGAGGAAAGGGGGGGTGTTCATTGAGTAGGTGTTCGCCAGGCTTCTCCTGCCTGTGCTGTCGGGTGGGCCTGAATGCGCTGAATTCAATTATTCAACAAGTAAACATCCAGATAGCAACAACTTGCTGTGTGCTCCCTTCTGGACGGGGCTGGGGGAGGGGAGGGTTTGGGCCCCTCTTCTGCAGTGGATGGTAAGATCTGGAGAAATTCTCCCCCGAACAAGAGAAAGTGGGCATGGCATTTTCACTGCAACCTTGTCTTTAAAATCCTTTTTAAAAAATGAGTATGGAAAGCACTGTGCCTCTGTCAGGGGTGGGCAGAGACTCTGTATATAGGATGGGAGCATTTATGGAAATTAAAGTAAATTAGCTAAGTCACATAGCAACTGGAATAATTTCCCCCTCACATCATGTAAGGGGGGAAAGCTGCAGTGCAGAGTGCTGTGTGGTGTGTAATCACTCTGATGTAAATTGAAAAAAAAAATATAAAGAATACATAAGGCTAAAACAATGGTATAAGTTGCTTATGGATAAATGCTGCATAGTAATAAAGACATTTTCTGTTATTTCATTGAGATTTACTAAAGCTCAATCTTGCCAACAACGTTAAACTAGGAAGAGCCAGGGGTCGGCTCAAGTTCAACCAATATTGCAGATCGTTCATTCTAAGCCTCAGTTTCCTCTTCTGTAAAATGGGCTTGTTGCAAAGATGCCCAAAGGACGACATGAGAAATGGACATAAGAAGTATTCAGTTATGCTGAACTGCTCAAAAATGTTCCTTGAATGTACCCTTATGTTTATTGCAGCACTGTTTACAATAGCTAAGATACAGAAACAACCCAGATGCCCAAAAGTAGATGACTGGATCAAGAAGATGTGGTATGTGGTACATATACACAATGGAACATTATTCAGCAATCAAAAAAGACAAACTCATGCCATTTGCAGCAACATGGATGGAGCTGGAAGGGATCGTGCTCAGTGAAATAAGCCAGAAGGAAAAAGAAAAATTTCAAATGGTTTCACTCATAGCAGGAATATAGGGGAACCAAATAAGAGAGAGACATTCAGCGAGGAAGGGGGAGGATAAGGGCTCAAAATGGGGGAGAAAAGAGCACAGGGGACTATGGTGACGGTTCGCGGGTGAATCGGTGTGGGTAACCTATGGGGCATATACAATAATATAAAAGATATAAATAAAAAAATTATTTAAAAATGTACCTTGCACACCTTCTTTCCTGATAACTTCTCCTCTCCCATCAGCCTGAGCCTGTTGCCTGGAGCAGGGACTCTGAGGCAGGCTAGCTGTCTCCGTCTTCACCCTCAGTTCACCCTGGAATGGAAGGTTCAACTGTGATCGCCCCACAGAGGGTGTCCCCAGAACAGCCCGGGCCACCAGCAGGAGCAGCAGTTGGCAGGTGCTGCAGAGGGCATTAGAGGAGACTGCAGACACCAGGGGGGATGGTGGAGGGGCTACCCCAAACCGCATCTTTGGAGGTCCTCTGGGAAGAGCCTCTTTTTGTCCTTGCCTTCTGGCTGGCGCAGGGAGTCCGTCTGAACCACGGAGGTTCTGCCTTGGCCAGGCAGTGCCCACAGGCCTTCAGTCACTCACCCTGACCAGAAATTGTTCCCGCTGTGTCCCCTCAGCTTGGGCAGCAGCCAGGTTCGGGGGGAGCCCCGAGAACATTTCCAGCACAGCTCCAAGTGCCCTCCTCGGCCACTGATGTTATCGTCATACGCCTTCTGGTCATGACCACCGGTGCGGCAGGCCTCAGGGGGCAGAGACCGCCGAAGCCCTGTGAGTCAGGCTCATGGCTCAGAGAGGCTGGGTTAACGGGCCAAAGTCACACAGCTGGTAAGTGACTGCTTCCACCCGACTGCAAAGTCTGGGCTTAAACCCCTGTTGCCCCCACGCCCTCTTGCCTCTCCTCCCTAAGGAGCCAGGACATGGGGTCTGAACACACTTCCCGGAGGGGCAGCAGGAGAGGCTGAGTCTTTTCTGGAACTGGCTGGAGGGTGACTCAGACCAGCCCGTTGCCTATTCTCTCAGGAAACACTCAGTGGATGTGGCTGGTTGTTGTTCTCCCTGCGCGTGAATAAGTGTGAGTAACTGTGGGCCACTGGGCAGAGGGCACAGGGGGGGCCGGGGGGTGTCTTGAGAACATGAGGTGTCCTTTTCCGGAGGCAGGAGGGCTGAGTGCCACCTTGTCTGGGGTAGAGGGAAGAGAGCTGGGGCCCTCCCCTGCTCTCAGGGGGTTCCATGCGTGGGGGACGGGGGCTGTGCTGGTGCAAGAGCAGGCACCAGGTAGAGGCGATGTTGAGGCCGGTGTGGGAGAAATTTGAAATAGCTTCAGGGGGCCCGGGAGAGAGGACCTGGGAAGTGGAGGAGGGTGGCCGGCAGGCTGAGAAACAGGTGCGTGGAAGCTGCAGATCGGTGGGGTGAGGGCGCCCGGAGGGCACGGATGATGGAAGCGCGTTGGGGAAGCAATGGAGGACTAGGGGCTTACAGGTGCTCGCCTCGCTCTGCAGCCTCCCGAGGCGGGACACGGCAGGACACATGCGGGAGTGATCTGCGGACCACACAAGATGGCCCCGGTTCCAGTTCAGATGCCAGCAGTGGGGAGCCTGAGGGAGTCAGTGCTCCCTCTGTGGGCACAGAAAACACAGACACATAGACCGGCAGGCCTGGAAGGACTTCAAAGCTAGAGCGAAGCCAGAGGGCGAGAAAAGGGGGGGCTCGGCGAGCGGGCAGGGGCTGCTTCCCAGAGCTTTCACCAAAACGTGAACCATCTTTGGCAAATATAATAAAATTCTGACCCCTCCAAGTGTTCTGGGCCCTGACCCCACCTTCTCTAACTTCATCTCCTAACACCTTCCAGTCACAACTGCTCCCCTAACAAAAGTGGTAGGCACTTTCTGCCCCAGGGCCTTTGCACAGACTGAATCTCTTCTAGAAGTTTCTTCCTCACCACTTGCCTCATTTCTGTTTCCCACCAACTCCCAGTTATCCTTCAGGTTTTAGTTGAAATGCCATTTCCCCCCAGAGACCTTCCCTGAATCCCATCACTAAGCTAGCAGGTCCCTGTTATTCCTGGCCCCATGGTGAGCACAGTTCACTTATATCCCTGACGGTCTCAGGGAAGTTATCTGTAGAGTCGCTAAGTGCTTGCCCACGCAGCCCACCAGATTTCAAGAGCCCTCAGAGCAGTGACCCCGTCTGTTCCATCTACTGTTGTATCCTCAGTCAGCCTTTGTGGAGAGGAAAAAGGGGAGGGAGAGAGGAAGGGAGGAGGAAGAAAGGGAGGGGAGAAGGGAAGGTAACACAAGGGAAGCAGAAAGGAGGGTGGAAGGAGGGAGAAAGGAAACAGAGAAAGGAGGGAGGGAGGAGGGAGCAGCAGAACCCGGCCAGCCTCGCAGGCAACCCTCCCCTGCAGCGCCCAGCCATCTCGGGGTCTTCAGGTGGACAGGAGAAGCAAGGGCCACCGTCCGCTTAACCCGAGCCCTACCCAGAGCCCCAGTCTGGGCAGCTCTTCAGAGGCAGCTCCTAGCTCTGCACCCAGCAGCTCGGTTTAGAGGGCAGGACCCTTAACTTCTCTGCACAGTGAGAGAAAGCATCAGCGTCCCGCTGACAACCTGCCCGGGACACGGAGGGACAGTGAGCCCGAGGCACCCGGTGGTCTAGCACAGGACTTCAGCATCTGTGCCGCCCACCACATTCCTCTCCTCCAGCCCACCGCTCAGTCCTCCCCAAGCCCCGCCTCCCGTGGACCAAGGTGTGCACTCAGGCAGGGCCAGCATGGAGGAAGACAGGAAAGAACAGAGGTAGCTTCAGGGGTCGTGCATGAGCACAGGCCCCAGGGGGGTCTTGTCTACCTTTGAAAGTCTCTGCCCTCTGACTGTGTGACCTTGGCAAGTAACTGAACCACTCTGGGCCTCACTATCCCCATCTCTCAAAGGAGGATAATAATACTGCTCATCTCACAGGGTTGTCGTGAGGATGAAAGGAGTTAATGTTTGCAAAGGTCTTCCAGCAGTCCCTGGCACGTCATAAATCATTTCTAAAATAATTACCTGATCTGGCTAGGTGTTTTCATGCATCATTGGTGTCTCCCAAGAACCCCAGGACACAGAATTCATCCACCAAGGGCAGTGGACTTGCTCAAGGTCACGCTGCTGCCAGCCAGTGCAGCACCTGGCTCCCAGATGCAAATGGACTCAGTTGAATTCTCTATTTCAAGCTGCACTCAGGAGTCCTGTGAGGGAAATGGCAAAAAGGTTGCAGAGGTAATAAGTCACCACCGCATGAGCCAAAAAAATACCAAGGACAGTCATTTAGGTTTTCAAGGTGAAGGTCTGTTATCTGTGCTGTGCCAGGATTTTATTTCTCTATGTAAGATCTGATCCTGTAACTCTGTCAGTGCCACCACCTTTCTCGCTCTCCAGCTGACTTTGATCTCAGCCGCTGGCTCCCTTACAATCGCAGCCCTGTAAGCCCGGGGAGCTACTCCTGTTTCCTTACCAGAAAGGAAGAGGCTGGGAGCAGCGCTTTTGCCAGGAGCTCAGAGGTCGTGGCCCTTCTTCCAGTTTGGGGGCCAGCTCCCTGCCCCTCCCTTCCCCCATCTGACTTTGCCAGTCACTGACATAAAGGGTTAAATTAATTTACACAGTAGAATTACTTGGACGGGTGGAGATTTTTTAAAATACTAATGCCTGCCTCTCCACCCACACCAGAGGTTCAGATTAAGTGATGGAGAAAGGGCCAATGACATTGTTAGAACGTCTTCCAGGTGATTCTAAGAAGCAGCGGACAGGACCTATGACTGCTGGCATCGCGTGAAATTTCCTCTTGCTGTTGCAAAATGAGGGAAACAACAAGGGTATATTAAGTTTTCCTTCAAGCTAAATACATTCGATTTAAAGATGTCCTTTATCGCTATAGGGAAAGCAAATAGGAGAGAGACACTCAGCGGTGGGAGGGTGGGGGGGCTAGGGGAGGGGAGGATAAGGGCACAAAATGGAATAGAAAAGAACACAAGGGACCATGGAGATGGATCACGGGTTAATTGGTGGTGGGCTACCCAAGGGGAATACAAAATGTAAAAGACATAAATAACAATAAAAATTTTAAAAAAAATAAAAAGATGTCCTTTATCGGAGATTCTAGGCTTTCTATGTTCGGGAGCAGCTAAAATTCTTTCTTTTACAACATCAAGGTAATACTGGGTAGTCGCAGGCAGGGTACTTGCTTTGGTTGTGTTTAAACATCTTTTTTCTTTTTTTTCTTAAGTCAGATGAAAATTTGACAATACAGGTCCCCCACACTTTTTTTTTAGATTTATTTACTCATGCATACAAGCTGGGGTGTAGACCAGAGGTGTGGGGGTGAGAGGAGTCAACAGAGACAGAGTGGGGAGCGGAACAGGCAGATCAGAAATACACTGCTGAGGGGAGCAGCGGGCGAGGCAGGAGAGGTCTGCTGTGCCATGTGGGAAGCTCCCTGGCCGGGGATCGAACTCGTGCTGCAGTAGCTCTGGAGAGCTTCATACTGCTTAACCCGTTGTGCTACCGCCATCAGGGAGGCCAGATCCCCTACACTTTGAGGGGAAATCCAAACACTCAGAACACTGGCCTCGGCCCATGCCAACCAGCATTGTGTCCACTCACCATTAGCGACAGGAGGAGCTTGAAGGTGGTCCGCAAATCGAGTCGCTTACAAGTACATATGCACACTGGACTTCCAAGACTTAGCAAGAATGAAAGAATATAAAATATCTCAATAGTTTTTCTTTTGATGTGCCATTAACATGTTAATACTTGGGATAATAAAATGTTTTTTTAGGGCCTCCCCAGTGGCACAGCGGTTGAGCGCTGCGCTGTGGAGCTGTCGGCAGCAAGCGATGAGAGTTCGACACCCAGCCGGGGAGAATTCCACATGGTGCGGCAGACCTCTCCTGCCTCGCCCGCTGCTCCCCTCAGCAGTGTATTTCTGATCTGGTTGTTCTGCTCCCCACTCTGTCTCTGGTGAACCCTCTCGCCGCCCCACGCCTCTGGCCTGTACCCCAGCTTGTATACATAAATAAAATTCTAAAAAAAAATAAAATAAAATAAAAAAGAAATAAAATGTTTTTTTAACTCCGTCTCCCTTCTGTCTTATAACTTGCTTTGCCACTATTTTGGGGTGGGTACATACAGATCAACATTACTAAGAAATAAAATAATGTAAAAGTTTTAAAAAGAATACAACAACCTCCCCTGTTTGTAATTTTTAGAAATAGGTTGGTTACTGATGATTTAAAACGATAGGTGCTCCCACCTGCAGCATCGGTTGCATTTCTGTTGGACAAACCCACTAGGTGATCACTCAGGTCCTGACTCACTTGGATTAAAAGACAAGATGAGGACTTCCCTGGTGGCACAAGGGGTTAAGTCTCAGCACTACGGAGCTGATGGCAGCCACTGTGGCACGAGTTCGATCCCCAGCCAGGGAGCTGACCCACATGCAGTGTATTTCAGTCAATCCTCCTGTTCTGCTCCCCACTCTGTCTCTGGTGAAGCCTTTTACCCCCGCCCCACCTCTGGCCTACACCCCAGCTCTTGCATGCATAAATAAATAAAACTTAAAAAAAAAAAAGATGAGATGGCAGCTGCCCTCCTCACTCACAAGCAGCTTTGTTGCATGACAAACGAGCCCTAAACGCTGCAGCTTAAAACAACAAGGGTTTACTTCACTGAAAATCCTATGAGGCAGGGATTGGGCTAGGTTCAGCTGGGCCATTCTTCTGTTGCTCTCACCTGGGCAGGCTCAGTGTCCATGGTCACTGGGCAAGTCTCACTCAGGGCTCCAGCTGCAGTCGCTGACGACGGAGAAGCTGCACAAGAGTCCCTCGTTGTCCACCAGGATGGCCGGGGTTATCGACGTGGTGGGCTCAGGTTTTAAAAGCCAGAGAGTGGACACTGCTAGGTCACAAGGCCCAGGCTCTGGACTCACAATGATGAAAGAAAATAAAATTTTAAAAAAAGGGCAATCCTAAACCAATCACCACAGAGATTTCACATCAGCATGGCCAGCCCCTAAGGGAAAATGGTGTTCCCCGAAGTAACTTTTTCTTTAGCTAATGACCTTATTCCCCATCTTTCTGCCTGTGAACACCCAGTTTGGTGAAACCCCTTGCGGCACCTATAGGTGCGGCCCAGCTCACGAATCACTTAGTAAAGCCAATTCTACCTCTGAAATGCACATTTTCTTTGTGTGTTTTTTTTTTTTTTTAGGTATTTTTATTTATGTCTTTTATATTATTGTGTCGTCCCCGTGAAATTCCCACCACCAGTTCACCCGTGAACCTCACCACAGTCCCTTGGGCTCTTCTCTCCCCTGTTTTGAGCCCTTATCCTTGCCCTCCCTTGTAGAATGTCCCTTATTTATGGTTGCCTGCTAGTTTGGGGATTTTTTTTTTAAGATTTTATTTTATTTGTACATACAAGCTGGAGTACAGGCCAGAGGCGTGGGGCGGCGAGAGGATTCACCAGAGACAGAGCGGGGAGCAGAACAGGCAGATCAGAAGTACACTGCTGAGGGGAGCAGTGGGCGAGGCAGGAGGGGTCTGCCACACCATGTGGGAATCTCCCTGGCCGGGCGCAGAACTCGCGTCACCGTCACCGCTGCTGACAGCTCCACAGCGCAGCGCCCAACCTCTGCGCCACCGGGGAGGCCCTAGTTTGGGGATTTTTAATTAATGTTATTTTTTCCCCTGATCCCTTATACATTTTCTTTAACAGTGAGAAGGGCTGCAGAGAACTGTGGCTCTCTTAGCAATCTATTTGCACCCGCTGAGTGGCCCAGATAAGGAGGTGCTTATGCCTTGCTCTGGAGTCTTGCTGTTTGTGAGGGCCTCAGTATGCCTTCAGTGGGTCCCAGGAAGCTTTGCCTCTATGGGTTCCTTCCTCCATTAAAAAAATATTATTATTATTAAAAATCGTATTTCGTGACTATCATGGTATAATGCTGAATACAGCCTAGCCTGGATTCATATTATACATCATTGCTATTATATGTACATTTTTATTCTGATTTTAAAATAAATGCCAAATGCACCACTTCTGGGGGCTCCCATACATATTGGGGCGTGGGCACTGTGGCAGGCGTGCTGAGTGGGGGAGACAGCCCTGTTCTCTGGCTGGGCGGACACAGGGCGCCCGAGTGGCTCAGAGGTCCCCAGTTGTTCAGCCACCTGGAGTAATTCCGGGGGAGAGGCGTGGGGCAGGCAGGCGTCCACTGAATGGGTTACATATTCCCCCAATAAACTGCGTTTCAAGCTCCCTATATGGACATGGGTACTTTGTCCTTCCCTGAGTAAAGAGATGAGCCATCGCGCCGGCCCCAGGGAGACTTGGGGAAGCCAGGCGGAACCAGGAAGCCACTGAGGGCTGCGCATGGTGATAGTGACCTTGGTGACCCTCCCCTTCCGTGGGTGGTTTGTCGGGTGCAGAGGACTCCCCGCACTTCACAGCCTTTGAACCCAGCAGCCGCTCTCGGAGGTGAGGAAGGCGGGTGGTTCTCCCCACCGTTTCACGGACACGGAAACTGAGGCTCAGAGACAAAAAACAACTTGCCCGTTTCACAGTGGCTGTACCAGAGGCCCAGCTCCCTAGAGCACAGTGGGCTGGGCCCAGAGACATGGGGGCATCCCAAATATACACCCCTGCTGGTCACCAATATGGCCCACTGCAGGGCAAGTGAAAGAATGGTCAGGAATTTCCACCCTACCGCCATTAGATTTAATGAGGGACACCTGAGGGCTGCACGCGTGCCCAATAGCTGCCCCTGGAGTAGGGGGTGGGCACGCGTGAGTGGGCACCTCTGGGCCTGGAGACTGAGCATAAAAGGGCGGCGTCGCAGAGGATGCAGCAGAAGGACCAGAAGCGGCCGCAGGAGAGCACAGAACACGGTAGCAGAGGATCATTCGGGGTGCAGCAGAGAGACCCCAAGATGATGCCAGAGAGCCCAGAGAAAATGGAGATTGGCCGGGGATGGGGAAGCCTGCCAGCCTCCTGGCGCCCCCTCCCCCAGCCTGCCCCGCACCTGGGTGCATCACTACACAAGATCATTAAAAGCCTGAAAAAGTCACCAAAGGCTCCAGGACTCCTCCTTCACCCATGTGCCCAGCTCCACAGAAAATCTGCTCCCGTGCCGTCCTGCCACTACACCAGGATTCCTACAGAAGCTTCCAGTAACGCCGGAAAGGGGCTGGGCCCAGAAGGCAGGCCTGTCCTGAGCCACTTGTGAGAGGTTTCCGGAAGGCCATGGCCTAGGCCACGGGCATGTGGGCTTGGGGAGGACGGGGTATTTCTTCCCGGTCCCTGAGGGGACACCAGACACAGCTCTTAAAAATGAGCGCTCACTCCTTTTGAAATATTCATTTATGCACACAAGAGCTGGGGTGTAGGCCAGAGGTACAGGGAGAAGGGGGTGTTGAGATGATTCACCAGAGACAGAGTGGGGAGCAGAACAGGCAGATCTACTGAAATACACTGCTGAGGGGAGCAGCAGGGAGACAGGAGAGGTCTGCTGCGCCATGTGGGAAGCTCCTTGGCCGGGGATTGAACTTGTGCTGCAGTGGCTCCAGATAGCTTCATAGTGCTGAGACTTAACCCCTGCGCCACCAGGGAGGCCCCATGAGCGCTGACTTTTGCTTCTTCTTACCTGGGTTTCTTTCGAATGTCATTTTATCACTGCTCCTACCTTCATGTGGAGGGCATATTAAAAATCACAGCTTCAAAATCGAAATGGCCCTGTCTCTTCTGCCAACTTTGGGCAGGACAGCTGGTCTTGCTTCTTGGACCCATGGCCTGAGCTGGAAGGAGCCTGCCCTCGCCACCCGGAGAGGGACATGGAGTTTTTAGCTCTGCTGGGCCTTTAGGCGCTCATGGTAGGGACCCCTCTATCCAGCCCCCACACGGGACATCACGTGGGGCTGAGCAGACCCCACAGTGAGGCAACCTCAAAGGCCCTTCCCCCGTTCCTGGCCCTCCCCCACGGGCCCCTGTGGATGAAGCACAGGGTTCCTTGCCTCAGACTGCAATAGGACAGGATATATCTAAGCAAGCATCAAGGACATTTTTCTGTGACAATATGAAAAATCAGGATTCTTGCCCCCTTGCAAGCCTGTTGAAGAATGTGGGGTCCACCCCTGTCCCCCACAGCCTGACCTGTGTAAGCAGAGCTGCAAAGGGGTGGGTGGGGACGCGTGGCGCAGCCTGGAGCCTGCATACCAGCCATTCTTCCCTCATGTGCCAAAGTCACTTGCAGCTGGATGCAAGAAGCTCTCTCTCCCGGGGGAAACCACTCTCCTCCCTGCCAGCTCCTGTGTACCTGGTCAAGTGACAACATGTGTCCTGCCACAGTGGCCGTGGAGACAACTACAGGAAGACAGATGCCCAGTGAAGAAGATGGGTTCAGCTCAATTCAAACAATTACGGCGACAAATATGCCAGACTCCAAGTAGGGAGACCAACTGGATATGCTCAGGCCTCTGCAGTCATTTGCAGGGAGCAACGGTCATCAGCAGGCCAGCTCGGCAGAGTGTGGAAGGGAGCAGAGGACAGTGGAGGCACAGAGCAGGCCGCTTAATAAACCCAATTGAGATGGGTGTAGGTCAGGGAGGGCTTCCTGGAGAAGGTGATAGCTGAACTGTGTTTTAGAAACCAGAGAGACTGGGAAGGACATTCTGAGCCATGGGCTCAGCCTGAGGCCAGGCTTGGAGGCTCCATAGCTTCTTAAAGGCTGAGTAGTTTGGTGAGGTGGAGAGGAATAGGAGGAAATGGGGAGGGGGCAAGACTTTCAGAGGCAGGGGCTGGGGGCCCTTAGGAGCTGCTGCAAGAGGCCGGCCAGCAGGGAAGAAGAAGGTCCCACGAAGGCAGCGGCAAAGACAAGCACCAGGAGAAGGGCACTCACTTAAAATGCTCATAAGGTGCTAAAGCAACGGATCTGGGTGTCTCTGGTCGTGGTATAGGGCACGGGGCCCCAGGGCAGGCCTGGCAGGAAAACCTCCTGTTGGTTCTCACGACAGGCTGGTCTGCAGCTCGGGAGATAACTGCAGTTGGGGCTGGACCGCTGACTGAAGGCAAAGTTGGGGGGGTGTCTGGCACGTGATAGGGGCTCACTGCCCGGTGGGTGCCTGGGACACGCGGCCGGGCTGAAGACCTCCCAGAGGTTCTGGTCATGAGCAGGGCAGGGAATAGCGGGCATAAGCAAAAAGCATTTCACAGGGAGAAGACAGTTATTTAAAAACCTAACCGTGTTGGTCAGTCAGTGGAAGGTGTGGGCAGAGATCTAGATAGGAAGTGGAGCAGCTGACCAGGCCTAAGCATTCCACACGGAGATGGGACTTGTTCTTTTGAAGGGTCTGAAGCAGAAATGATACCGGGTAATCGGCGGGTTAGAAAAATCTCTGGAGCAGTGGAAAGGATGTAGAAGGAGAGCTGAAAGTGAAGCGGGGAGACTGGGGTAGCTTTGAAACTACTGCACCAGTCCCAGCGAGAGCTTCAAGAACCTGAGTCAGACAGGAGCTGTTGAGATGGGGAGAAACATCTGGCAAAGAGGCAAGTGTCTGCGCTTATTCATTGACTGTGACGGGAAACTTCTAGGATGTAGTGGGTTGAATGGTGACACCTCTCCTCCCCCTCGGCAAAAAATAGATCTTACCACGGGGAAACTGCGCATTTGACGGTGTTTGAAAAAGAAGGTCTTTGCAGATGTTATTGAGTTTAGGGGCCTGAGATGAGATCATTCTGGATGATCCCAATAGGCCCTAAACGCCATGTGGAAGGTCATGTGAAGACAGAGGTAGAGTTTGGAGTGATGCCACATGAGCCAAAGACAAGTGGTCCCTTTAGAAACTGCACCAGCCAAGGAAGGATTCGTCCCCAGAGCCCTGCCAATGCCTTGCTTGGGAACTTTGGTCTCCACAGCAGTCCAAGAGCACATTTCTGTTGTTTGAAGCCACCACATTGCACTTGCTACAGCAGCTTCCAGGTGGTGCAGAGACCCAGCCCCGTACCTGCATCCAGATGTCCCGTCTCTGGGCTCCCAAGGAGGCACCCCGCTCTCAGCCCGCAGACCCAGACATGGCGAAGCTGCAGGGAAAAAGCTCAGAAAGCCCTGCCTTGTGTTAAAAAAACAACCTCCAGTGTGTTGCCACATGCGGATTAGTCAAGTAATTACGAGCTCTGACTTCCCCTGAGTAATAGGTCGGGTTTGAAGGCTGAGGCCTCCGGAGGGGTGAATGGAGTCGTGGCCGGGGCAGCGAGGAAGAGCAGATGCCTCCCAGAGAAGGCCGATCTCCGTGGGAACCTACCAGAAACCCAAGCGGCTCACAGGCGGCACACCCCGAATATGAACCAGTCAGGCGAACCCAAAGCCAGGCACCAGCCCTACACACCCCACTCCACAGGGTGAGCTCACCCTCACCAGCCAGAAGCTCTCTGGGGGCGCCCGCTGGAGGCAGGGGGGCTGGCCAAGCGCCCTCTAGGTCAAGGAGTCTAGCCAATGAGCAGAAAGGGCAGGCGAGATTGTCCTCTCCCTGCCCACCCCCAGTTAGTGAGGCAGCAGAGTGAGAGTTTTGGGAGCTAACGAGCCAGGGTTTGCATTCCAGAACCTCCTCTCCGTGTCTCCGGGCAGCTTAGCTCATTTCACCCAGCCTCCATTTCCTCATCCCTAAAATGGGATGACCAGACCCACATTGCAGGATTATTTAGAAAATTGTGTAAATTTTCTAAGCTTTTCTGGCAAATGCCACATCCCTAGCACCGAGTGGGGGTTTCAACCAATCAGCAAACACACAATGAACACCTACTCTGTGCAGGTTCTGGGGACACCAGTGGACAAGCAAGTTGCCGCCCTCACGAAGCAGCCAGATAACAAGGCAGACACAGTTCAGGGCAGGTCAGAGGTCAAGGGGAATCCCAGAGGAAGTTGAAATTGGAATCATATTTCTGTTGTGCCAGAAGAATTCAGGGATCAGCTGGAGGTCAGAGGGCAATCTTTTTTTTTTTTTTAAAGATTTATTTATACATACAAGCTGGGGTACAGGCCAGAGGTGTGGAGCGGTGAGAGGGCTCACCAGAGACAGAGTGGGGAGCAGAACAGGCAGATCAGAAATACACTGCTGAGGGGAGCAGCGGGTGAGGCAGGAGAGGTCTGCCGCACCATGTGGGATTCTCCCCGGCCGGGCATC
>PVIJ01000215.1:83968-345433 GCA_004024925.1 Scalopus aquaticus | reverse complement strand
TAAATTTGGCTAGCAGGCATAGTTTCTAAAGATAATGATTGACTTCAAGAATGAGGTAAAAATAACAGGATACATATTTTTGTTAAGCACATGATTGATTACATTTTGTTTACAATCAGGTGGTTTCTGGGGAAAATATTTTTTTGCTTAAGGTAAATTTTCTAAGGTATGAGGTATAAACATAATGATTAACCTTTGCGCTGAGCCTGGAGCCTAAAAAGGCGATAGCGTAATGTCCTTTTTGCCTGGAAACCGGAATCTGATCAAAGGAACCATCTTATTCCAACTCCCTGGAGTGGTTAATCGCAAAAGCCATCTTATGCTGATTCTCAGAAGCAGGCAGGGGAATGTAAGGGGAGGGGGAGTAAATATTTTTGTACAGGACACCAACCCGTGATCAGGCAAGAATGTACTTATCGAAGGAGCAGCTCGGCACCTGGACCCAATCATGGGGTCTTAGGCAATGGAGAGGTTATGTCTGCAGGCATAGTGGGGAAACTTAGTTACTGTTCTCCTGAAATTATACTTAAATTTATTTGCAAGAAGAAATATCGCATCCTGACTTTGCGAACACTTCTTTGAAGGCTCCGCCCATAGAGTGACCTTGTCAAGACAATATGGGGGTCTAGGTTGCGACAAACAAGGATGAAATTTCTATCCCAAAAGTCAAAGGTGGATGGTGTACTGAAACAAGAATAAAATGGTCATTGTATTTTTAGAATATTGAAATTACAATATCTGGATCTGTCGATACGGATGAAGAAGTTATGATGAAAAACGTGTAAGCAAGAGTGGCTTTAGTAATAATGGGCATCCAAAGGACTCTTCAAAAATGACGTCCTTTGTTTATTTCTTGGTTCTACACAAGAACATATCCCCTGAAAATAGTATCCTTTTACAAAAATGTCATCATATAGATGTAAAATGATAATTTACTTATTATTTCTGTGTCAGATACATAGCTAGAGGTACTTTGGTTATTTATTTTAGACACACAATAGATAAATACTATTATTTGAGATAGGTACTATTATTTATTTCCATTCACAGTTGAGATAATTTAGACATATATTTCAAAGAATTTTAAAGTATGTATTTAGCATATCCCATGTGCCAGAGCACTGCTAAATGATAACTAAGTATTGCTGAGTGAGCTAAACAAGGTCCCTGCCCTCGAATAGCTAGCAGGATTGTGGGAGGGACAACACAAAATTGCAAAGAAGTGGATAGTTACGCTAGTGATTTTAGATTCTTGTGGGGTGGAGAATATGTTTAGGTAGGTAGGCAGGATATCGCTCAGAACAGAGGCCATCTAAGGTAAAAGCTGAAAGAGGAAAAGGAGCCAGTTTTGCAGAAGGGTGGAAAGTCTCTGAGACAAGACAAAAATTAGAAACTAGGGCATATTAGAAAAATTGAAAAAAAATCAGTGTGACTGGAACGTAGTATGAGTTGAAGAGATTGGTTTAGATAAAATCATATAGACAGAAGGAGACTAGGAGAATTATGGTTTCTCAAAGCACAGAGGAGATATTAAAGAGTTTACTCTTATTCATGTTTAAGTACAACTGCCTGATAAATTTATGTACAAGTTAAGTTTGAATTTCAGATAATCAGTGCAGACATTTTGACCCAAATGCATTATGGCTCAAATGTTGCATAGGACATACTTATACTGAAAGAAAGTGATAATTATTTATGTGAAATTCAGTTTTAACTTGGTGTCCTACATTTTTATTTAATAGATCTGGCCATTAAAGTTTTTATGTTCAAAAGTAATGTAATCAGATTTATGTAATGAAAGGTTAAGAAACCTTGTGGTCACAAAACTAATAAATGTCAGTGTCAAAATTGGACCCAGATCATTGGACTTCAGAGAATATTAAAATAATATTATCTTAATAACTGTGTTATATTGTTGTTTCTAAATATTTTCTAAGATGAAGATGTTATTGTGGTCTTAGAGCTAGAGCTTCCCAGAAAGGCAAACGGGTGTGCACTTAGCGCAAATTAACATGATCACTTATTGAACTGTCTACTTATGATTTTATATGCATATATTAACTTTTTTTAAAGTTTTATTTATTTATACATACAGCTGGGGTACAGGCCAGAGGTGTGGAGTGGTGAGAGGGTTCACCAGAGACAGAGTGGGGAGCAGAACAGGCAGATCAGAAATACACTGCTGAGGGGAGCAGCCGGCGGGGCAGGAGAGGTCTGCCGCACCATGTGGGATTCTCCCCGGCTGGGCGTCAAACTCACATCGCGTGCTGCTGACAGCTCCACAGCCCAGCGCTTAACCGCTGCGCCACCAGGGAGGCCATATATTAACTTTAAAAGACTTAAAAATCTCACTTTGGAAGTAAGGCATATAAAATACATGCTTATCCGATTTTATTTTCTCCCCAGCATTTTCTATTTATTTATTTTCTTACATCATTAATTTTGGACAATACTTGATTTCTCCCCTCAGGATTTCCCTGGTAGTTCTCCCGTTACTGTAGCACCTATGATCCATCACAGTGACCCCTGTGCTCTTCCTTCTCCCTACCCCTCCCCTGCTGTATGCCTCAGATCTATGATTAGCCCAACATTTTAACAACCAAGCGATAGATCCAAAGGGCACAAATGCACATGGAAAGAAAGAAAATGATAAATGATTGATAGATAAAACGGACAGTTAGATAGAGGTATAGATAAAAACAACATTTTGGAAACTGTAGAACAGTGTATGAGTAATTCATCACGTAACAAAGTTAAAACAGGGAGAAAGATAAAATGATTAGTTCAGAAAGTCTATAAATTAGTTCATAACACAAAAAGCCTCAGGCTTGTTTACTTTCAGAGGATATGGTACAAATATTTCTCAAATCAAGGTTAATGGAGAGCTGCACAGTCAGCCCGTGACTCCCACTGTCTTTGGAAGATTTTAAAGTGCACAAGTCTGGATTTGGACATATTAGACGTAGGTAAGGACCAGTTCACACGTGTGGAAAAAGATTAAACATAAGTTGAAAAAATATAAGACAAATAAAATATATTCACTACTCTGATAAAAAAAAATTGTTTTGATGTATTCCAAAAATTTCAATAGCACAATAGAATAAAAAGCATGCAGGCCCAAAACCCACACTCAAAGAGTTAAGATTATTCACAAATATATACATTTATTTTTATATGTGAAAGCATTTTCTTTTTTCTTTTTAATTTTTGCATGGAAGAACTGGTGTAAGTCAGCAATATGGGTGGTGGAGGAGTTAGAGGATTCACCAGAGACAGAGTGAGGAGTAGAACATGTGGATCTACTGAAATACACTGCTGAAGGGGATAGAGGGAGAGACTGGAGACTTACGTTCTAGGCAACCAGGGAAGCCCCTATGTAAAAACATGTTCATTCTCATGATGTAAAAAGGAATTTTTCACCTATCAGATTGACAAGGATAAAAGTGTTTGATAATATTCAACATTACTATAGGTATAGCACATACACATTTACAGATTGCTGGTGGGAAATGAACCTCTATATTTTCTATAGATGACAATTATATGTTAAAATTATAAAGACATATCACTAGACCTGTCAATTCTACTGATTTAGGAAGAATCACTTTTTACCATTTTTTGACAAAAATTGGAAACAAATTTCCACTCTAAAAAACTAGTTATATACATCATGGTACATCCATTGGATAGCATGGTAGTTGATACTAACAAAGGATAGCGAAGGTTTGTTCATACTGATAATGGAATAGTCTACCAAATAAAACTATTATGAGAAAATAAAACTAAATACTGAGATTCCCAGAGGTGAAATTGATTGCCATTTTGGTAATGAGGAAATCATATGCATATGGCATACATCTATGCACACTTTTTAAATTTGTGAATATATTTATAGATACAAGTATAAACAATTAAAAAACCACCAGGTGCTCAAACGACTGATAAACCTAGATACATGAGGCAGGAATATTAGTTGGCTGATGGAATGTTGAGTGTGACACACTCCTTACAGACATTTTTACATATTTTCAATTCAGAGTTATGTATCATAGTCTCGTTCAAACTAATAAAAATGTTAAATAATAACTTAAAAACAAGTCTCAGTAAAAATAATCACAGAATCGTCACTTCATATCCTAGTTTTCCTTTATGAATTTACATAAAGTTCCTGAAGATTTGGAAATATTGTGGAGATCTTGCCAACTCTCAGTCTAGGTAGATTAATATTGGGGGAAAGTAAATTAGTGTCATGCAAGATATCTGTTTATTCCTTGGGCCTCAAAATTTCTGAGTTAGAACCTCGCTTTACTATTTAATAGCTACATGAACTTGTGTGTTACTTTCCTCTTAAAACCTCAGTTACTTTATCTGTAAAATAGAGATAGAAATACCTATTTTTTAGTGTAATCATGATATATAGGCTCATAATAAGCACTTCATTAACAGAACATTTTATTTTTTACTCTCGTAAGATCTTTCTCATTTTTCTATTACATATCAGAGCTTATTGAGTAAATGGTAGCTGTACGGTTGAGAACCTATGACATATATTCCGATTTACACTTTCTAAAGGTATTTCAAAATATTTCCAAAATTTTGGATGATCATAAAAAAATATAACACATCTGCTATGACTTTGGAATTCACGGACTAACACATTACATGAATTTTTCAGTGCAAACAACTTTTTCAGATAAATCTGGGAATGTACTCTAAATAGCTCTATCTAAAAGGTGGGGATGAGACTGACATTGTTAAATTTGCAAAGTAGAAAAGTCATATATTTTAGTATTTTCCCACTTTCACTTCTGTATTCTGTAAATCTCTACCTATCTTCAAAGAACTCCCTATTGAACAATAGGTCAAACATTTACAGGTGGCTGGTTTTGCTTTCTGGTTTTGGAGTCTGAATGTTATGAACTTGGGTAGAGCTCATTAAAGCTTCTGTTCTGCCTTTCATTATAAAAAGCCCAAGTGACAGTACTTGAAAAACAGCCTCTGGCTAAATAATATTGAAATCCAAAGGCCAGTAAGTGAAGAATCATTTGCTGGTCAAATCTGTATTAATCTAACTTGTTATATTGTCTTAACAATATTCTCAAGGGTATTTTATCTGCTACTGAAAAGATTCATTTCAATAAACCAAACATACTCTGTCTACTTAAATTAGTGTATTTATGCTAGGCCAATTTCATAATTGTTCTAGAGAAAATAATCTCTCAATAGTCCATCTTGGCCCGACTGCTATTTATCAAACAGAGTAGTAGAGTCTATTCAGCTTTGAATATTACTTGATTTGTAAATCACACTCTTTCTATTAGTAGACACTGGCTTGGTGTCAGAGGTGACAGTGATTAATATGGGTCAGAAATTCATTATATAAAAATGAATTATAATAAAATGCCCAAATTACAGGAAGGTGTCTAAATACTACTTATATTATGACCATTGTCATTTTTATAATCAAACGCCAGTGACAACAAAGGGGTCCTTCTGAATCTCATGTGCTTCATTGCAAATCATATGCACTGATCATGGAATTGGTGCCATGGCCTCTCTCAGGTTAGTAAAGGAGGAGTCATTTTTTTCCCACTCACCCCAATGACATTTTTATTTCACTGTGTTTGACCTCTCTCTCATTCTTCATGTGCCAGCTTAAATTATACCTTTATGAATTCCCTGATTATGTTTACAAGTGTCTCCTCTATTCATATGCTCATAGTACCCTGAAATTCTCCATTCTACCTCTCATTGCAGAGAAAATTAAGTCTATTTTATGTAGTGACTTAAATCTCTCTTTTCTACTATGGCTTTTAATCTATTTGAAGGAAGAAGTAAAATCAGTTTTTTTGTCCTGACTTCTTTCTTAACACATTTCTATATAAAACTTATGAATATTTGAGACCAAAGATGAGTTTTTATAAATAAAAGATTGAATATTTTTCTTTGTTTCAGTTACAATGAAAGAATGAGGCATTCTCTGGACCTTTTCTCACTATAGTTAACAAGGTCACTCAGTTCTCAGTGTCACAAAGGAAGATGCCAAATATATGCATTTTAAACCTTTTTTTTTTAACCATAAAAACTACTTCTTCTAGCAAGGATGTATCCTGTGATTTTGTCATTCTCTTCTTGGGGGAAAGGGAGCTTAACACACTGAGTCCTTCTATTTAATTACATGATCCAGTATGACCACAGCTTAAAGCTGGGCTGCATTAAAATCTCATGAAATACAATAATTTAAAAAAAGAACTATCCACCCATTTACAAATATGTCAGCCTGTCCATTCATCCATCATCCTCCATCCATCCATCCATCCATACATACATACATACATACATCCATACATCCATCCATACATACATACATCTATCTATCTATCCCTTCATCCCTTCATGTGTCTATCCATTCATCATTCATTGAGTGGAGATTTGATGAAAATCTACAATTTTTTAAAATTATATAATATGCCATCATAATACTCATCAATACTTGTAGACAGACAATAAAAGATACACTAGTAAAATGGAGTGTTATCATGTTGACACAGAAGTTTGTACTATGTACAGACTGCACAAGAGACATGGTTATTTCTAAAAGGGAGATCAGTAAATGTTGTAGACTAAAATTATTGCATAATGTTAGCTATGTCAATAAGAGGAAAAAGGCATTCTAGGTTGAACAAACAGTGTAAGCTAAGGTGATATGTCACTCGAGAAACAGTTTAGATAGAGTTCATATTTGGGGGGGATAAGAAGTAAGAAGGAAGATTGGAATTACTGGTTAAAAAGATCATGATAGTGTTGAGTGTTAAGTCTTAAGTAACTCTGCATTTAAGGAATATAGATGTGGAAGAAGTATATTAATAATTAGGAAAATAGGAGACAAAAAGGAAGGAAACCTAATCAGAGACCACCACTCTAGTTGAGCAGTGATGTGGATAGTTTAGGGATGAAGCAAAAGAGGTAGATGCTTAAAATTTGAAGTAAATTTGTTTAAGCGGATGCAGTGATACCTCCTGAGTTTCCATCTTGGTCAACATAAAGTCTGCTTATGCCATTCATTAAGATAAAGAATTTGAAAGGAGGAATACTTAAGGAAAAACAATATTTTGAATTTAATTTTGAACATGTTGCATTTAAGACACTTCTGGAGACATTTATTTCAAACTCCCAGCCCTGCAGGAAACTTCTTTTCAGTACTCTAATAGGTGATGAATCTCCAGGATGTCTTCCATTTCCTGCTTGTCTGTTCTTTGGGTTTATTTGCCTTGCTAATTAACTCTGTACTCAATATATCTTACCAGCCTGGCTTTACTCATATAAGTACCTTTGCCATACAGTCTTATTTTAAAGGCATTTCTCCTTCAAGCATCTAAAACATCATCATATATTTCAACATGGCATAAAAAAAGAATACATTTTGAACAATTTCCCAAGTGATTTCCCCAAAGGAGCTGTATATTATAGGGCTTGGAAGAGGGACATGTCATAATAAAAAAGTGGTTATTTTAGAAAGATGTATTTGCCAGTGGGACTGGAATAGATTGAAGCAGAAAGAGTCTGAAATCAGAAATCTGTTGAAGTAATCTAGGCATCAGGCAGCTCAGGGATTGGATGGAGGTGGTGGGAATGGAGGAAAAGAATAAACTCAGAGGTATTTAAGAAGACACAACTGTGCATGGTGATGAAGATAAAGAAGAAAAGCATAAAACTTTCCATGACTTTCATAGTTTATAACTTTTCAAAATGATAGAATCACATGAGAGATAATTACAAATTTTCCTGATCAGCAGATTGTTCATTACAGTAGTGTGTGTGTTTGTGTGTGTTTGTATGTACACTGTGTATAAGCTTAAGATAAAAATAAAAGGTAATATTATTTTTTTTTATTCTAGATTCTGGTTGAATGAACTCATCGTTCATTTTGTTTCTGTTTGTTACTCTTTAGAGACATATTTTTATAATAAAAAAATTTAAAGACCTCAGCATTTCTAGTGGATTTAATTTATTCTAAGGGAACAAATTGCTTGCTTCTTCAGGTTTCATATGCTCTCTATTGCAAAAAAAAAAAAAATCACCATCGTTTTTATTATTATAACCTGCATCATTTTTTCCCTGTTGTTTCCTCCCACATAGACAGGAGCAGATTGAAAGAACTCACACTGATAGAACATGGTATGGCATTTCAGTGATTTCCAATAATTTAATAAACAAATACAACAAGGCAAGGATGTTCTGTTCAAATATTTTTTTTGCCTTTTTTGTTAATTGAGGTAGCATTGGTTTACAACACTGTATATGATGTTCAAAAGATTTTTAATGTCATTCTTTGGGTGAAAAATAAGAATAATTACATTTCAGTCAAAGTAGGATTTGAAGTTTAAAATGTGGGTTTAGCAATTACTTTTTGAACATGTAGATATTATTTTTCTCCAGAATATTTGTGGTAATTTAGATGCTGTAATTGAGAGATCATTATTATATCCCTCTCAGAATTTATTTCATGGCATTCTTTCTCAAACTTTTGCTAAAACAATAGGATTCAGTGTTGTTCCTGTTGTTTGTGAATCATGCTTAAAAAATATGATAGAACTTTGCTAACAGTGTAAAGGTGAGGTTGAAGAGATGTCTTAAAATCCAGCCCAAGACACCCACTTACCTCCATTCAAGTCAATGAGCTACTGCTGCAAAGTGCTAAGGACATAGGAAAAGAGCTGTAAGAGTAGGGTTGAAGCTTTAAGGAAGATAACACTACCTTCTATAACAGCTAAAACCTTGAAATCTCAGAGTCTCAACTCAATGGACCTTTTTCTCAGTTTCATAAACCCCTGTTGATTTGGAGTAGAGGGTGAGGACAGTCAAATGCTTCAACAACCATTCGGGCAACAAGACTGGCAGGGACTCTGCCATCTAGAGCATTCAGGATCCAAGATCATCCTGAGCATTGATATCTGCTGGAGTTACAGGTCTGCTTTGTGGTTTTAAGGGCTTATGCTACAAGTGTATCCATTCCATTGGTCAGAAATAACACAGTTATTCAGCAAGGGAGCCTGAATTACTCCTTCTGTGTGCCTAGAGAATTAAATATATGTTGAGCTGAGCTTATAGATCAAATTGCAAAATAAAACACACCTTTTAAAAGTTGAATGTACCACACTGTCTCATTAAGCATCACACTCAGTAGTTATAGTGTCCCATGCATAAACACCTAAGTGGTGTTTTATGATTCTCTTTATAAAAGATTTAAATATTGCACTTTAGATTTATTTCTGTTTATTATGGATTTTTTTCTTGCAAGAAATAATAAATTTACTTGAGATGGTAAGAAATAATTCTGAGCGAGTTCGTGTAACCAGTTTTCCCCAAGGTAACAATATCACTGCTAGGAGGCTGACATTAATTCAGATTTCCTAAGTATATATTTTTGAAGATGTTATTACCCAACTTAACAGATTTGGTGCTTGGACATGTTCTGTATAGAAGAGAACCCATTTTTTTTTCCCCAAAGAAAGGGAAATCTGTTATCCTCTCATAATAGAGATAAAGGATTTGAATTTCTCCAAAGATTGCCTCTCCAGGTAATGACTAGGAATAGGTTTTAAAGGAAAAAGAAAGAAAAAAAAGGAAACAAAGGAGCTTTTGGTGATTGAGTGTAAGGTGTATTAGGTCTACTGGTCATCTGCTGGTCACCTGAGTATGCGTTGATGGTGCCATATTGCACACATGTCACCTATTCAGAAAATGGTGGTGCAACTCCACTAGTAGGTGAAGTAGGTGAAGACTTTAGTATGATAACGAGGCTGATGTGCATTTCAGGTCAGGAATACAAGGTCTGCATGCTCTGAATCTTTTTTGGTCTGGTGGGCTCTTCAAACTGGATAGGGATGGTTGTAGTCAAATTATATTGAGAGACAGAAATACATGTTTTAGTTAACCAATATTGCTTTCAAGTTAGTCAAGAATTATAACCTTGCTGGAGTTAGTAATGAGTGGCCTTAACCATTATTATACTGAGTTCTATAATTAACTGTCTTAACCGTGTGTTTCCTGGTTCTCTGAGGTGCTGGTTTGGCAATAATATTTTGTAAATATCTCTAAGTGGTGTAAATAATCCAATTATTTATGTACATGTACCTTATCGTCATCACTTATCATACTCACTAAATCCAAAATTTAGTATTAAATCTTGTGGGTTTTCAATATGCAAAATCATGTAATCTTTGAACATTGCATTTGTATTTGTTTCTTTCAAATTCTTACACCTTTTAGTTCCTTGTGTGTGTGTGTGTGTGTGTTTTATTGGTCTGTCTAGACATGGAGGATAATGATGAACATGGAGACTGCACTCGTTCTATCTCCTAATCTCATGGGGTAAATGTTTACCATAACACCATTAAGAATAATATTTGCTGTGTGTATTAAAATCATCTTGATCAAATTAAAGATGAGCCTTTTTCTTAATGTATGTGAAGGATTGTTAGGAATAAATTTTGCCCTTAATCAGATATTTTCCTGTGTATATTAAGATGACGACCATGAGACTTTTTCCTCTGTTCCTTTCATGGTTGGAGTTTCATTGGTTGATTTTCTAAATGTTAAAACAGTTGCATCCAAGATTTTGATATTGGGCTTATTTTAGTCTCATGAAGTAGCTAAAGAACTCTTTCTTCTCTTTTGCACTGTGGAAGCATTTGCTTAATATTGATAGCAAACCTTTAATTCTTGAATGTTCCCTTTTTGTGAGAAGGTTTTGTTATAAATTCAGTTTATTTGCCAACTTAAAACAATTCCCATTTTCTGTTTCTTTTTGTGTCCATTGTCAGAAGCTTTCATAGGAAAATTGTGTGAAAAGAAAGAATTTGACAAATTCCTTTGTGATTTTGTTATTCATAATATTATCTCTGTGTCTGTAATTTCTAAATATTTCTCCTTTATGTTCTAAATATTGTTAATTTGTTTTCTCTCTTTGTCTTCAATTTTACTAAATGTTTACACGGTATGAGTCATGTCATTAATTCCTTTTTCATCTTCTTGCTTTCTTTACTTTCATTGGGTTTACTTGCCTTTCCGTTTCTGAGCTTTCTGCAATTAAAATTCCAATCAGTGATTTAGCCATTTTTTTCTAATATGTGTGTTTAGAGTGGCATTTTTTTCCTCTGTGTGCTCTTTTCGTTGTATCGGTGCATAGATGTGCTGTACCTTTGTTATTGTTCACAGTTGTTCCCTTTTTCTATTTTTCTGGTTATCATTTATCATTGAATTCCAGTGTAATTTCTTTTTTTTTTGTAGTTTTACTTTTTATTTATTTTTTAAGATTTATTTATTTATGCATACAAGAGCTGGGGTGTAGGCCAGAGGTGTGGGGGTGTGAGAAGCTACCTGGCTAGGGATCGAACTCATGCTGCAATGGGTGCTGATAGCTTCATAGTGTTGACACTCAACCCCTTGAACCAGCAGGGAGGCCCTCCAGTATAATTTCTTTCTAATCAAGAATATATGTTGTATGATTTTAATTATTTAAAGTATATTGTGATTTGTTTTAGGGGCTAATTCATCCTCTGTTTTGGTAAATGTCTCAAGTTTGCCTGAAATTTATATTTATTTTGTGTTTATTGAGTATAGTGATATTTGTATGTCTGTCTATTAGGTCATATTATTTAAATATGAAGCTCAATTTTTTTTAATATCCTTACTGATTTTTTTGTTTTACCTTGAGAGATCATTTACCATTTCTATAGAATGATGGATGTCTGTCTCTTTGTTAGTTCTGTCAATGTTTGCTTTAATATTTTTTGGAGCTATGTTATCAGCTCCAAATGTGGGATGTGGGGTCATTCTGTCATCCTTTCCAGTTGTCCCATATTATGTTAATGTCTCTCCTTAGGACTCCTAATATACCACTTGCTTAGCAGCCTACTTTATGTATGTTAAAATTGCTATATTATTTTTCTTTTGACACTTTCTTTTAACATATATTTGGGTTAATGATCACAAGGATAGAATCTTTTTCATCAATATTTTCATCTATATCATTATATTTTAGGTATTTTGGTTGTAAGCAGTATCTGATTTTCTCTGCTTTTCAATTAATTAATAACTTTGTATTTGGGCCTCCCCTGTGGCACAGCGGTTGGGCGCTGTGCTATGGAGCTGTCGGCAGCGGCGACGCGAGTTTGACGCCCGGCCGGGGAGAATCCCACATGGTGCGGCAGACCTCTCCTGCCTCGCCCGCTGCTCCCCTCAGCAGTGTATTTCTGATCTGCCTGTTCTGCTCCCCGCTCTGTCTCTGGTGAGCCCTCTCGCCGCCCCATGCCTCTGGCCTGTACCCCAGCTTGTATGTATTAAAAAAAAAATTAAAAAAAATAACTTTGTATTTGCTGTATTTATTGATAAATTTGGGATTGTTTTGTATCTATTCTGTCTGTTCTCTGTTCCTTTATATCTCCTTTTTTGCCTCCTTTTTATCATCATAAAAATGAATAATTATTTCATTTTATGTTTTATTTACTTATGTTTATGTATTTTATATTTTCCTGCTATTGAACACCCTAAAAATCACCAGAAGTGCTCCTAATTTTTACAGCCCATTGTACATTTTTACTATTTTAAATTATTTCCACAAAATGCAATTATCTTCTCATAGTTTATCTTCTTTTACCCACCTTCTCTTTTTTGTAACATAATATTTTTTGCAGCTGCATATATCCTAGCCCCACAATAATTGTTGTCACTGTTGTTTGAAATAGTAATTATCTCTGAGTGTTTTTGTTCTTTAGGCTTTCTAGTATTTCTTGTTTCCTTTTCTTTTGAGATTTCAGGTTTTTATATAGCCTAGTTTTGCTTCAATCTGGAGAAATTTATGGTTATCTTGGAGTAAGTTTGTTGATGACAAATTATCACTGGTTGTTTTAATCTGTTTCTTCCATGCTTACATTCTTAATTGAAAACGTTCATGACATAACTTTATAGGTGGGCATTCTTTTCCAGTTTTCTTCTTTCTTCAGTTCATAGATGTTAAACATTGTCTCTGGCAACTACAGTTAAAGTTGAAGAACTGACCAATAGTGGTAGACCTGTGCCCTGGAGCAAAAGGTGCCATTTTTCTCCAACTACTACTGATTCACTTTCCCTTTGATTTTCACCAGTTTGACTAACTATAAACAAATGTAGTTTTCTATTTTTTTATCCTTCTTGGAATTCTCTAAGCTTCTTGCATCTGTAGAGGTACTTTCTTTTGTCAGTTCATAAAATGATTTCTAGTCAGTATCTCTTAAAGTTATGCTTCAACCACATTCTCTTTGTAGTTTCAACCATTTATGTGGTAGACAATGTGCTATGTCCTACATTTTTAATAGCCCCCTCTCACTTTTTTACATATTCATTTTTGTGTTCCCTCTTTATGTTTATGTTTGTTTTTTTTTTTTTCCTTGTGATCACTAACCATATTTTCTGATGTATAACTAAACATACTTTCAACTCTAGAATGTCAGTTTCAGGGTTTTTTTTTTTTTTTTATTTTTGTAGATTCCTCTTTTGTGTTAGAATTGTTCCTGTTTTTTAAAATCACGTTTTCTCTTCTTTGTCTTGTGATGTTTAATGTATTTATAATAGATATTTTAAGTCCTGTGTGAAAATTTCAATGTCTGGTTTATCTGCAATGCTCCCTTATGATTTATTCACTTAAAAAAAAAATATTGGTCATACTGTTTTGTTTGTTTTGTTTTTTCCTTTTGTATATCTTATGGAAGCAACAGGGGATTTTTCCCTTCAGGGAGGGTCCATCCTTTCCTCTGTTAGATATGGATTGTAAAGGTCTACTCAATGCAGTCATGTTTATTGGAACTAAGTAAAAATTTTAATAAGTCAAATTCATGCCTGGTGTACCTCTAATTTCTCAAACATGCCCTTACTGACACTTGATTAAGAGGCTAATATTCCTTTGTTTTTTCATTTCTGAAAGATAGAAATTATTGGTTCTTCTCTTCAGAGATTTTGAGTCAAAAGCTCTTTAGAGCTTATGAGTCAAGCTTTTAATCTTCTCTATAATGCATCATATATATGTCTGCACATACATACATACACATGTAGATACATATATACGAATACACATATACATGTACATATACTGTACATACATAGCAGACATGTGCATATACATACACAATACACATATACATTCGTATATACAGATACATCTGTACCTGTGCATACACAAATGTGAACTTATATGTATGTCTGTGTGGGATGACAAACAATGAATATTTTGTCATGTGTCTTTTCACCATGTGAATTTTCTTTGGAAAAAAATCTATTTAATTCTCCTGCCCAATTTATTATTGAATTACTTGTTTTCTCTAAGGTGAGTTGTGTGAGTCCTTTGTAGATCCTGGATATTAGCCCTCTGTTCAATTATTTTCTCCCATTTGATAGGGTTTCTTTTTGTATTAATGATAGTTTTGCTCACTGTTCAGAACCTTTTTTGAAAAAAATGATATAATCCTATATGTTTATTTTTGTCTTTGATTTCCTTACTGTTAGTGTCAAGTACAAAAGACCTCACTGTTGTCAATGTTGTGGAATGTTTTGACCATATTTTCTTCTACATAGTTTAAGGTTTCAGGTCTTAACATTAAGTCTTTGTTCCATTTTGAATTAATTTTTGTGTATGGTGTGAGATGGACTAGTTTCTTCCTGATTTTTTTTTTTCTTTTGCTCGTGGTTACCCAGTTTTCCCAACACCATTTGTTAATGAGATTTTTCTTTCTCCAATATATATTATTGGCTCTTTGCCATACATTAACTGTCTGTGTAAGTGTCTTTTGGGCTCTCAACTCTATTTCATTGGTCTCAATGCCTATTTTTATTCCAGTTCCATGAGGTTTATATTCTAACAGCTTTATAGTATAGTTTTAAGCCTGGGAATATTATATCTCACTTCTTCCTCTTTTTGTTAGAACTGATTTTGTTATTTAACATTTTCGTGGTTCCAGTAAATTTCAGTAATATTTGTTCTATTTCTTTGAAGAAGTCCATCAAAACTTTGATAAGAATTGCATTGAATCTGTATATTACTTTGGGGAAAGATGGACTTTTTAACAATGTTAATTCTTTCAATCCATGAACAGGGATTTCCATTTCTTTCCATTTCTTTGTGTCATCTACTATTTCTTTTAGTATGTCTAATAGTTTTCCTTGTAACAGGCCCTTAACCTCCTTTGTTAAGTTTACTCCTAAGTGTTTAATTATTTTTGATGTGTTAATGAGATTTTTAAAAACTTCTTTCTCTTTTGTTCATATTTTACATATAAGAACGCAACCAATTTTTACATTTCAATTGTGTAATCTGACACTATATTATACTGGTTTTTTGTTTCTCTCTTTTTTTAGTGGCATCTTTAGGGTTTTCTGATATTGCCATGTCATCTTCAAATAGTGATAGCTTTACTTCCTCTTATCCAATAGTATTCCTTTTATGTCTTTCTCTTGCCTAATTGCTCTAGCAAAGATTTCCAATATTATATTGAAATGTACTGGTAAAAGTGCTGGTACTTGTCTTGTACCTGATCTTAGAGGAAGAACTTCCAGTTTCTTACCATTGAATATAATGTTACTTATGGGTTTTTCATATATGGCTTTCATTATGTTGAGATATATCCCTTCTATCCCCATCTTAATGAGATTTTTTCTCATATTTGGTTGCCAAAACTTAACAAATGGTTTATCTGCATCTGTTGATATGACCATGTAATTTTTATTTTTCATTTTGTTGACACAGTGAATTACATTGATCTATATGTAGATGCTGAACCATCCTTTGGTGCCTGGAGTCCCACTTGGTTATGATATACCATCCCTTTGATGTGTTGTTGAATTCAATTTGCTGAGTTTTTGTATCTGTGTTCATCAGCAATATTGGTCTGTAGTTTTCTTTTTTGTGATGTCCTTGTTATTGCTTATATTTTGGTATATGTCTTGAGGTGAATCTAACTTCAGATAGACAAAGTCTTTCTAATAGGGCTTTTCTCCTGAATACCATGATAATGATACAGATTTCTTTTAAGGACATTTCTAGATAGCCCCCAACTTCCTGTGTTTCCTTAGAGCTCAGAAAGTTTAAATTAGAGAAAACTGACTGTGCTTTAGTGCCCTATCTAGACTAATTTGTCATGCCAGCCCATGAAACCATCAATACATAGCCAGTTTTTCTTTCTCTCTTCATTTCATTGCTCTTCCCAAACCAAGTCTAAATATTAGCTTACAACCAGAATTAGAAAAAGTCTATAGCAATTGTCAACCTTCCTAGCAAGGACTGTTTGTTAGCTAAAATTTTCATTGTATTTCAATTTATTTTTTTTTTTTGAAAATCATATTCTTATTTAGATTGTTTGGTTCTTTAAACCATGTAGAAGCATAAGGCTTTTTAACTTGATATTTACCCCTAATTTTATTTTTTTATGCCCAGATACCACATTGCATGTTTTGTAAAATATAATTTTTCAGCAGTACTTTCCCTTACTTTATTCTCCGAGAGTCATGCAAAGTTTTAGTGGAAGAAAAGTCTATGAAAAGAACAGGGAAAATGCCCAGTGAAGGGAGGTCTGGTGACATCGACTTTAAATGTGCAATTGTTCTGATGCCAGATTTCCTCCCAAGCAGTGCCAATTGGCAGACACAGAAATCCTCACCTCCTCCCAGTGTTAAACTCAGCAGTCAAAAACTAGATGTAGTGGGAAGTGTTGATTTAACACCAGGGAAGAAACATGGTCTGATGCTTGCTTTAGTAAACATTTAAAAGAAGGTTTTTAAGAGTGTTAACTTAAAAGGCAGGCAGAAGGACCAGGAATAAGAGCTGAGGAGCAAGGATGAGGGGACTGTAAGAGTGTGAGAGTAAGCTTCCTGAGTGTACAGAGAGGAAGAATGAGGCTTAGAATAATTTTAATAGTGTTTATGTTAGATTGAATCAAATGAGACTCTCCAAGACATCACATAACTATGTATGGGAACACATATATGTGTTCACAAATGCATGATTAATTCATTAGGTAAAAATATATTTATATACATGTATATAGCATGTATCTGTGTATTTGTGGTGCATATTGAAATGTATCTAGAAAACTATTTCCAGGTCTACACAAATTTTTATTGGTCTCACTTTTAGAAATCACAGAGGTCATGTTTACTTCCCTTGAAAAATGTCCACAGTTGGATTCATTTCCATAAAAATATGTTGTGACAAATATTTTTATGATTGTGGATTGTTTAGATGATTGTTGTATTAATCTGACATAGATCTTGTCTTTAATAAACTCTTAGTCTAAGAAAGAAGGATAAGTTAGGACATAATTAAAATACAGTATGTAGGGCCTACCTGGTGGCTTAGCGGTTAAGCGCTGCGCTGTGGAGTTGTCTGCAAAAATAATAAAAAAATACAGTATATAAATTATAGTAACAGGATTAGATTAAATGGTAGAGTAGGGAGGTTTGAAATCTATTGAAAGAGATATACAAATTGCTTGAAAAAGGAGGTGACATTCAGATTAGGTTTGAATGATTAAAAATTTAATTTCTATGTACCTATAGACTCTTCCTTTTTACTCGCTGAAAATAACACTTATAACATACAGTAGATATTTAATATGTTTGTAAATATATGGAATAACTTATAAATGGTCACATGAATAAGTTTTTGCCTGTTCATTCATTTTATTTATTTCCTTTAATCTTTATTCTTCAAAATTGTGTGGTATTTTTAAGATTTATTTATTTATACATACAAGCTGGGGTACAGGCCAGAGGCGTTGGGTGGCGAGAGCATTCACTAGAGACAGAGTGGGGAGCAGAACAGGCAGATCAACGGAAATAACACTGCTGAGGGGAGCAGCGGGTGAGGCAGGAGAGGTCTGCCACGCCACGTGGGAATCTCTCTGGCCGGGTGTCGAACTCATGTCGCCGCCCCCGACAGCTCCACAGCACAGTGCTTAACCGCTTTACCACCAGGAAGGCCCAAAATTGTGTAATTTTGAATCGGCCTATAATCCATTTTTAGGAAAATTTAGTATTCTCTGAAAGGTTGTGAAGAGAGTTTTAGTGAAACTGTTTTTAACTTAATAGATGTGAAAAGTGGACATCTATATGGTTTTTAATCATATTAAGCAAGAAATGTATTTCTGTTTAAACAATTGTAATTTTTTATACTTATTTTCTAAATACACGATTCTTTCCTCAGAATATTTATATAAGATCTTTATTATCTGTGGATAATTACAATTTTGTTTATTTGTTTCAATCCTTATACCTTTTCATATTTTATACTGGATCAGTGTTGAATATGAATAGATACAGTGATATCTTTGTCTTAGATTTTAAAAAGTTTTAATTCTAAACTTTCATTATTACGTAAGATATTTATTGTAGATTATGGTAGATGCCCTTTGTAAAATTTAATGCCTTTTCTCTGTTACTGGTTTTTATGTAGGAATTATGTTCATCTTAAATGATTAAAATTTGTCAAGGCTTTTTTACTTGTTTTAAACATTATCATGTTTTTCCAGCTGAGTAGATCTTTCTGTCCAAGCATGAGTAAGACACGAAACTATTCTCTATCTCCTAACTTCCATCTCTAAATGAGAAGGAAATGATTATGGCATCTTAAACCTGATATATAACATTCCAAATTTAGTAAACATTGCCCAGGAGTTTATTTCTTTAACTGAGCTCACAGAATAAGCCCTTACAGACTTTTTTAAAAAATTATTATTTAGCAATATAATATCTACTTTTTTCTTGGCAATAAAAAAAGAGACTTTATTCCACTTAATTGTGCTGCATAAAGCCATGGAGAATTGAAATATAAGTTGGTACATCTTTTTTTTTTAATTTAATTATTTATACATACAATCAGGGGTGTAGGCCAGAGATGTGGGGAGGTGAGAAGATTCACCAGAGACAGAGTGGGGAGCAGAACAGGCGGATTGACTGAAATACACTGCTGAGAGGAGCATTGGGTGAGGCAGGAGAGGTCTGCTGGCCATGTGGGAAGCTCCCTGGCCGGGTATTGAATTTGTGCTGCAGTGGCTCTGGATAGCTTCATAGTGCTTCAATGTAACCCTTTGTGCCACCAGGGAGGCCCTAAGTTGGTACATCTTAGTATAGATTTTATTTAGGTCCTTACTGGTGGTTGAATGGCATCAGAACTCCCAGAAGTAAGAAGTCTTTAATAGGAGGAATGCCTTAAAGAAGTCACTCACAAATTAAAGGGCAAGCCTTTTTTTCCCCTGTATAATTAATTTTATAGTGCCTGGATTTATTTGTAATTTAGTGTTGGATTCCTTGGTAGGGTGGGTTAGAAAATTTAGAGAATTCCATGTCAGGAGAAGGGTTCAAATGTGATTTTTCTGGGAGCTTTGATATTTGGAATGACTCTATGAATGGAATTCCACTGTGGAATTTAGTGAAACGTCTGCACGGTATTCTGTCTTGCTACTGTTTTCATCCCTTTGCGTGTGTTTCTGAAGGACTGAGGTTTCATGAACATCACTTAGAGAAACATGACATGTAAGATATCAGTATAAAACAATCTAAAAATCTTACCATATCGGAAAACCCTAAACTTCCACCCACCCCATATTTTGTGGCAATAATGTAAACCTGTGAACATGATTATTGGTGTCTCTAAACATTACCTCATATGATTAATTGCTGAGGAACTTAAAAGAACAGTAATGGCATAAAAACGGTTTATAAGCATCTTTTGAATCATTTTGTGTAATAACAACATGCTACTGCAAAAGGTAAGTTCCTGGGACAAAGCGGTCTTGTCTATCTTTTTCCACCAGTACATTCTGCTCATCGTGATGAGGAGGGAGAGGACCTCACTTAGAGAAAAAAGCTGAGAGGATTTCAATAAACATTTGTTCGATAAATAAAATAATAATGAATTGCATCTTTTTAATTTGTATTACCCACTAGATTTTAAGATTTTTTTCAAGTTCATGTTCTGTTTACTGAGTTACTTAGCTGAGACATTCATTCACCAGTAGTAAAGCATATTTTTCTTCGAGATCATAACTGCATTGATTGCTTCCTTTTTAGGTGATTGGCTTTCAGGTAAGCACTTAAACATACATTATTTCTTAATCCTCGCAACCCTATACTAGGTACTACTGTTATCACCATTTTACAGGTAGCTGAGACTGAGAGAGTTTAAGTATTTAGCCTGAAATTGTGAATTGAAAAAGCAACAGGGTCCCTTGTACATTTGTCTCACTGCTTCTGAAAACAGTTCTTTATAATCTCTGCTCTGCTACCTCCCCAAATCCTGATCATCTATTTACTGCCGTTCCTCAATGTCAGGGAAGAGAATTAAGCTTACTGAATTGAAAATATGCATGGTGTTTTTCATATAGCAGCATTTATTTTTAAATGTTTAGCTGCTTTTAAAGCCTCCATGAAAGTTTGCCAATTACCCAGAAGATAACAACATCAACAGCAAAATATATTTTTAATTCTCGGAGTAAAATGCTGTCTTCTTTTTCATGATAGGCAGGCAGAAATCCGGGAAAAGATATAAATTTTCATTCAAATTATTGTCTCTAAATTCATCTCTCATACATTCCCATGTTTCATTATTCATTCTCCAATTGCAAAATTGTAGGCAGTTTAGGAAAGTGATGAAGATGGTTTTGAGATAAAAGACATGATTCACTGAAAATAATGTAACAAAGGGTCAGGAATTGGTCATCAGAGTAGAATGGCAATACCCTTTTATTTCATTATGTCATTTACTGTGGGTGAAAAGTGAAAAGTTGGTGATTAATTAAGACCTTAGTCATTTTCGCCTTGAGATCACACAATCTTAAACCCACCCTCACATGCGATGGGGTCTGTGCGGTGCCTGTCTGCTCTTTCGTATAGGTTTCTTTTATGGAATTTCTGTTGAGCAGTCACTGCACTCTGCTGTTTTATTCTCTTTATAAATCAACATTTTAATTCTGGGCAGCTGGCTGTTCTTGGCAAGGAGAGGAAGGTGGTATCTCTTATTTGTCCCAACCTTTCTCTGAAGGTTCTATTTGACAAGGAAACTCTTACAGGTGACTGAAGGAGTTCCCTTTGTATGGGAAATCTGTATCATCTCTGTCACGTTCTGCATACAGGTGACAAATTTCTGTCAGCTTTATGACTTCATTTTCTCCATCTTCAGGGACTTTTGTGATTTCCCTCCATTCAGATTGGTTTAAGTCAGTGACTCTCTCCATCTCCAGCAATTTTTCAGCCAGACCAATCTGCCCTTATCACAACAGCGGTGCTGGAACCTCTGTGAATTACAAGTTGTTTCTCATGTTTATTGATGGACTGATATTTAGGAAAGGATTTTTTTTTTTTTTTTTTATTGTTCAGTTCATTGCTATTGAAGCTGAATCACCCCTCCCAAGTTCTGCTTTCCACATAGAGCTCAGTGTTTGAGTGTGAAACCTCTGGGAGAGGGAGCTGAAGTAATTGAATCGGATTAGACAAGCCAGCAGAACAAAGTCACATTCCATGAGTTGTTTCCAGCATCGAGTAGATGAATTGTAATTATTTAAGGATTAGTGCAAGCCTGAGATGAGGTCCATTCTGAATGTTCTTCACCCTGTATAAACAAAAGCAAGACATAGTAATATAGGCTGTTTAAGCTTCTTTTTATCTTAAATAGATTTCTGTTAGAGCTGTGTGAACTTGAAAAACTGCTGCCATGGTGAGCAAATTCACTCATTGTTTTTTCAATAAAAAGTTAGGCCAAGCTAAACTCTCAAGACTAAGGAGTATACTTAATTAAGGCTACTTCCTTTACTGTGATTTACTGGGACCGTACTTTTGTTCTCTGCCAAAGGCAAGGGGAATTAGGTCTAATTTTTGTAAGTAAAATTATACCTTTAAAATTTTTAGATTTGGGGCCTCCCTGGTGGCACAGCGGTTAAGCGCTGTGCTGTGGAGCTGTCGGCAGCGGCGACGCGAGTTCGACACCCGGCCAGGGAGATTCCCACATGGCATGGCAAACCTCTCCTGACTCGCCCGCTGCTCTCCTCAGCAGTGTACTTTGGTCTATCTGCCTGTTCTGCTCCCCGCTCTGTCTCTGGTGAACTTCGCCGCCCCATGCCTCTGGCCTGTACCCCAGCTTATATGCATAAATAAAAAAATTGAAAAAAAAAAAGTAAAATTTTTAGATTTTTGGGCCTCCCCTGTGGTGCAGTGGTTAAGCACTGCACTGTGGCACTGTCGGTTCGGCAACGTGAGTTCGACGCCCAGCCGGGAAGATTCCCACACTGCGTGGCAGACCTCTCCTGCCTCACCCGCTGTTCCCCTCAGCAGTGTGTTTCTGGTGATCTGCCTGTTCAGAACCCCACTCTGTCCCTGGTGAACCCTCTCACCGCCCCACACCTCTGGTCTATACCCCAGCTTGTATGCGTAAATAAATACATTTTTTTTTTAAAATAAAATTTTTAGATTTGCAAAAATAATAGAGTTCCTACTCACCCTGCATGCAATTTTATATTATTACATGTTTTAATATTATTACATTATTATGGTACACTTATTACAATTAATGAGCTAATGTTGATATATCAAAGCCAACTTAACTCCACACTTTGTGTAGATTTTCCTTTTTCCCTAAAATCCCTTGTCTATTCCAGGATTCCATCCAGGATTCGAGTCTACATTTATTTATCATCTTGCTTTGTATTCCTTTTGATTGTGATGCTTTATACTTTTCTAATTTTTTTTATATGTAATCTTGACAGTTTTCAAGGATATTCATCAGGTGTTTAAAGGATGCTCTTTGTTTTATGTTTGGCTATTTTTATTATGGTTCATCTGGAGTTACAATTTATTGGGAGGGAGACCAGGCAGGTAGAATGGCATTCTCAACACACAACTGTCGCACATACTGTAATGTGTTTCCAGTTATTAGTACCTCTCATCACTGATGATGTTAACCTTATCCACCATGACCACAGTGAAGTTCAACTTTATTTTTCTTTTTCTATACTTAGTATTTGAAAGCACACTAAGTATAGCACCATGTAAGGAGTGGTCATATATACTCTATTTTTTTGAGTAGGGAGTATAATTGGTTTGGAATTCATCTGCACTGAAGATCTGTCTCTCCAATTTATTTATTTTTTGGTTCACTTTTTGTTTTTGGTAATTTAGTATGGATTCTTACTCATCCACTTTATATTTTGGGTATAATCCAGCACTACATTATTTATTTTGTTGTAGCTTTCCCATTGGGGCTTATTTCAGTTACCTCCTATATTCCTTCCATATAACCTTACAGCTGTTTTTGTTTATCACTTGATTACTTTTTGACACTAAAAGATACTCTGCTCCTTTTGTATATCCCTTGCCTCAGCTCTAGAATCAGCCATTTCTTTAAGGATCTCAGATTCCTTTTACTAGGGAATGATACTAAATACAGAGAACTGGGCAGTGGGTATGTTCATTACTACAGGAGATAGCAGCTCATTACTTGTAAGTTCTCTCAATGGACAAAGCTAGGGAATATATGTCTGTATAATTACCTACATATACACACGTCTCTGTTTCTCTATCTCCGTGTATGTGTGTGTGTGTGTGTGTGTGTGTGTGTGTGTGTGTGGCTTTCATATAAACATAAATTACAAATCAATTTAGTAAAGATCTGGGAAAACAATTAATGAATTTATGTTAAGTCTATATTTAAATTAGTAAGAAACAAACTGTCTTCCAAAGTGGTGGTGCCATTTTGCATTCCCTTTGTGAACCGAAAAATTGATACTACTCTCTAGTCTTGCTACCATTTGTTATTACCACTGTTTTTGGCTTTTAGCAATTTCTAATGCATTTTAGTGGTATTCATTGTTGTTTTAAGTTGAATTTCTCTAATTTCTTTAATGACATTATGTTGATAGTATTTATTTATCATCTGTGTAACTTGGTGCTGTGAAGTATAGCTATTTTGTACATACTTGGGGTGTTTCATTATTATTAGGTTTTAAGTGTTCTTACTGATAAGTGTACTGCTGTGTTGCTGTGTGTGTGTGTGTGTGTGTGTGTGTGTGTGCGCGTGCGCGCGTGCGTGCGCTTGTGAGTGTGTAGGTCTATGTTTTAGATTGTGTATCCCACATCAAAAATCCTCTAGGGTGCTTTTTAATTATAGTATTTTGGGCCCAATTCCAGATTTAATGAATGGGATCTTTTGGAAGTGTGATTCAGAATGCTATATATTTCACAAGTTCCACAAGTGATTCTTAGGCACCCTATCATTTGTGATCAACTGATATATAATTTGGTGAGCCATTTCAGAGTTGCAATCGGTGATGATGATTATTTTAAATCACAGGTTTTCAAACATAGCTGCACATTTGAATCATCTTGGGAAAGTTTTAAATCCAATCACTGAGGTGTCTCCCCAAGCAACTAAATCAGATCCTCTAAGAGTGGGATCCAAGCATCAGTCTTGTTTATTTTTTTTGAACAAACTTTTTTTTGAAGATTTATTTATTTATGCATACAAGCTGGAATGCAGGCCAGAGTTGTGGGGCGGTGAGATGGCTCACCAGAGACTGAGTGGGGCGCAGAACAGGCAGATCAACCGAAATACACTGCTGAGGGGAGCAGCGGGTGAGGCAGGAGAGGTCTGCTGCACCATGTGGGACTCTCCTGGGCCGGGCATCGAATTCGAGCTACAGTTGCCCACAGCTCCACAGCTCTGTGTTTAACCCATTGTGCCACCAGGGAGGCCCACCAAATAGGTTTAAACCTATATTTTCCCATTCATTCATAGAGTTTTAATGATATGAAATTAGACATTTATTTACCATGTACAGCAGGATAGAAGTGATAGAACTGTAACTCATATATTAGGCTATAGAAATACTTGCTTTCAATTTGTTTAACAAAAAGACTATGAAGTTTTACTGGAAGGTGATATACAAGTAAAATCCAGTGTTGTTTTTTCCTTCTAAGAAGTGTGGGAAATGGAACAGTACCCTTCAAGTAGCCTGCTCCAGTGTTTAATTCTATTATTGGGAAATCATTCCATAAAATATTCAAAATTCTCTGGTCTTAAATTCAGTCTCACAATTTCTCTTCTGTCAGTCTATATACTATAATATTTATCTATTATTAAAAGGACTATGAAAAATTTTATTACATAATTTAGGTATTATTTAATAAACATCCATTAGTTATATATTGCTAGAGTACAAATTGCTCCCAAAATACAGTGAGCTAAAAAACAAGCATTTGCTACCTAGTAGTAAATGGGGATGGAATATTCAGGAGTGACTAATTTGGGTAGTTCTAGTTCATGAATTTGTGCTCAGGGTGTCAGCAGGGACTGCTGATGTATGAAGGTTGGACTGGAACAGAAGGACTCATGTACAAGATGTGTTATTCACATGACTGATGGCAGGAGGGCTCAGTTCTTGGACACCTAGGTCACTACCTAGGTTTCTGTGAGTACTATGATGTAGCAGGTTGCTTTCTGCAGAGCAAGAGAACCAAGACGGAAACTGCATTGCCTACGTGATCTAACTTTGGAAGTTACACATTGTCATTTTCACCATATGTTATTCATTAGAAGCAAGTCATTAAACCCAGTTCAGAATCAAAGGGAGAGAAATTAAATGTCACTTCTTAAAAGGAATAGTATCAAATAATGTGTAGACAGATTTTAAAAACCGCCACAAGACTCTTTCAGTCTTATAAAACTTATGCTTTGTATGTTGAAACCATTATTAACACCATGAAATTTATGCACTAAAAAGTAAACAAATACTAAATATTACCTAAATATAACTTAAAAGCCTCATACATTAATTTGACTATATTTATAGTGTCTCCTATAAGTTAGATATGGTACTAGATTTGACAATAAATGAGAGAAATCAGGGTCTCGCTGGTGGCGCAATGGGTTAAGCGGAACACTGTGAAGCTGTCCAGAGCCATTGCCGCACGAGTTCGATACCCAGCCAGAGAGATTCCCACATTGCGCAGCAGACATCCCCTGCCTGGACCACTGCCCCCCTCAGCAGTGTACTTCAGTCGACCTGCCTGTTCTGCTCCCCACTCTGCCTCTGATGAATCCTCTCACCACCCTATATCTCTGGCCTATACCCCAGTTTGCATGCATAAATAAATAAATCTTAAAAAAGAGAGAGAGAGAAATCAACAGAATGAAGAAATTTCATTTTACTAGCTGGGTATGGAGTAATATATACAAAGCTCTACATATGTTCCTGTGCCACACAGTCTGTGACTGACCAAAGTATATGTGGTGCATACTCATAAATAGAAAAGTAATTATGACCTCGGGGCTTGTTGGGGCTTGATCAGGAATAGCTTCCCAAAGCAATGATGTTTTAAAAGATGGTTTAGTAATCATTTATCAGATTTATGAAAGGAGAAAGGTAGCTTGTCTCGCTGATAAAATGGCAAGTGCAAAGGCACAATGCTTTAGGGAACTCTAAATTATTTCATTAAAGCAAAGATTTTGTAACATAGTTTGGAAGAAGGTAAGTCTAGATATAAAGGTAGGGTAAATTCTATAGATATATCATGCTAACAAACTCTACTGTTCCATTATGAAGTATTTAATAATAATTACATCTTTGCAATATTATTGCTATCATAAGCAAAAAGCACCACAAGGAACTCTGTAATCATTATGGCAAAGTGATACTATTCTCATAGTAAGGATTACGTAGAACAAACTATACATCAAATGGTTAATTAAATGACTATGTTCTACCAAGAGTATGCTAATAATTATCATCTATTAGATGAATGATTTCTATTTTAATTTTATTCATCTAGATACAGGCAGTGGAACTTATCACAATTTCAAATATATGGAAATCTAAAATAAGAAAGCAAACATTATGCCAACAAGAATCTACTTTGAATTTTCTGTAATTGTCCCCACTGAGTTTGTTCACCTTTCTGGCTTTCAGAGTATGGAACAAATTTTAAAGTATAAAATCACCTATTGTTCATTCATACATACTTGGCCAGCTCAGTCAGGGAATGTTGGGTGGGGAAGAGATGAGAACCAATCCAACAGGCTGGCAGGAGGAAGGGTCCTGGGTGCCAGCGCCTCCATCCTGTGAACTGTTTCCCAGAGCATTCAGATTGAGGATGAGCCAGAGTGTGAATTCAAGTTGGGGGTGGGGGGATAGGAAAATTAAAAATAAGCACAGTTAAGCCAAGTGAGCAACCAAGTATAGACATAATTTAAAGAAGACATTAAAGTCAATGATGGACCTGACCTAGATGGTTCAAAGTTCATGAAATGGAACTGTGTGCCTAGAGGTGCTCTGGGTAGGCACCCAGACACTAAAAATGCACGAGCCTGGTATGATGATATAGGGCCACCTTTTCTGTAATGTCTTTTCCAAATCCTTACGAAAAGGTTTTAATATCTCTCTTTGTTTAATTCTGGGAACCATGACAAAGATGCCTGAATGCCTATATCCATAGGAAAATAGATTTTTCTCTTTGTATCCTCAAGGCCATTTGTTTTCATCACTGAAAAGACCACCATTAATTTAAGCAATAATTAAGAAATAGTAGATGATTAAAGTAAAAGGTTCCTTTAAAAGAGGTGATGATGAAGAAAATTATAATGGAGATATGGAGGCTCTCTTTAAGAAAGATCAGGTAGTGCTTTTTTTTCCCTTCCCAATTATTTTCTTTAAATGTATGGGGTTGTTTCATTCTTCTTGCCAGATAATGCTTCTTTGTATTAAAAATAGGCAACTGTGTTCCAGTACCATAAGCAGAAAATGGCTATGATTCATTTCCAAGCAAAGGGAAGTGTTGCTTTTTCCAAGGCTCCTCAGAAATTGGTTGAGCATCAGGTGCATCTGTCTGACTCCTCCATTCACAGATGCACCGCCTTGCTTATCTTTGCTGAAGCTTTTCTCCTTCCAATATATCCTGAATTTCTCTATGCCTTTTAAAATAGAAGTCATCTTTTCTGTCCAGTTTTTAAATTAGGCAAGAGTACGGAACAATTTTTTGGGGGCGGGTGTGGGGAATGATTCTCAGTAAGGTACAGAGAAAAGAAAGATTCTAAGCCATTTTTATGAAAATGGCTCTCTTTTTCCCAAGATTCTGGGCACTGATACCTTTGACTCTCACACTATCATACTCTAGGTTATAGTCTTCAACATCAGTAATACCAAATGTTTTCCAAACTCAGAGTGGGAGCAGAAGCAATCTTCTCTTTACAGAATTTGGGCCAACTCACCTAGACTTGAAACCTGTGTCCCTTTAACAAAAAGCTATAAACTCCAAGGCCTCTGGTGACAGATCTGTGGAGTTAGTATTAGCTAAGATATAGTGACTTCTACAAAACAAAAAAAGTAGTGGTGGAAGGATATCACTGCTTTCTTTGATTTCTACAGTGAGATTATCTTTACTGACACTTTTCTCTTCTCTAATTGTAATTTTACTTCCTAGTAGAGTTGAAATAAACCTATTGGTGTATTTCAGTTTCTACCATGTCATACAGGAGTTTCTACATGGCCTATAAAATACAGATTGTGCTGCTACAGGTCATTCTCAACATCTATAAGTTTAATAGTGATGTTATACAGAACTGTCTAATACATTTCAATTCCCAATGTATTCCATTGAAAAGTAAGATACATTGACTACTGATTATTTATGGCCGATTGTGTGTGTGTGTGTGTGTGTGTGTGTGTGTGTGTGTGTGTGTGTGTATTGGAGTTAATCACCTAGCAATTGCTCAATAAATAATGCTGCATGATTATGAACATTTTGTTTAATTTGATGTTTAACCCTCAGTGTTTATATGTACCTGTTTCCATGACAACAGTGTTTGATCAACAGTGTTTGAGTCACAAACTGACCCCCTAAATTTCCTCAAGCAGGAAGGACTAAAGGATCTCTTGAATTACAACTTCCAATCTTGGAAGATACCAATAGATATAATTGTCCTGCCAAACCAGTACAAAAGGTTGAAAGATAACTTTCCAAAAAAGAAAATGGTGGTGATAAAAACAGAGACTGAACCTCTGTGATTCCAAATGAGAGATGCTTACCTCATCATGAAATAGTTCTAATGGAAGCTCCTGTGCCTGACTTTTAGCTACACAGACATATTTTCTTCTTTGCATCCATTCGTGAAGTGCATTGCTTGAAAAACTAATCAGATACTTCTCAAACTTTAAAGTTAAGGTTCTCAATTTGAGTCACATCTGTTTCATTCTTCCCTAATCCCTAGATATGCTCTGATTGTGCATGCAGGACCCTAGTTTCTCCTTGACTAATGTAAGGAAGGTGAACCTCTATGTCACCAATTAACTATTGTATAAACTAAACTCCTGGTAGAATAAAATAACTTATTGGAACAGTGATTTGAAATGGACTAAGCAGCGTTCCCTATAGTCAACATTCAAAATCCCATTATCATCAGGTCTCCAAGGAGTCTTGTTTGATAAGTACTGTTGAAATAACAGTTTTGTCATTACTTGTAAAGTGGCAAGATTCCTAAATATGAATCGTGTGCTTTTAAGCCTGGTTACACTATTTAAACTTCAGTAGAGATGGTTGTGTCTGAAAGAATATGCTCATTAATCTTTACAAAAAAATGTTTAGGTTTATTTTTTAATACTGGTTGATACAAAAAGAATAAGAAGTTGGCTTTGTTAGCATTTTACCATGAATGCCAATAGTTGTTTTTCTTGTTCAACTCAATAGTTCATGCCCTGAATCCATAAGAACATTGAAATACAAACAATTTCAGTGTCCTAATCTTCATTTTGATGGTTATATGGCTGCCTCTTGTATAAGAGCTTATTTCTTTAGAACTCTCTTGATATTATCTTATTTGTTAAACAGATGGACTAAGTGTTCCACCTCCTGAATATATGAGCTTTGTATTTTCCATGTACTTATTTTATTATTCTCTTCTTTCTAATATTCTTTCCGTTTGATTATTATTTATGATTATGATTATATTATGGTTATTGAATACTAACTCACTTAATCTTTCCCTTTCTGACTGAATCCACATGCTTTGTAATCAGTTGTATTTCACCACCTCTCAATTCAGAACATTCATATTCATTTTAAAAATCCTTATAAAGTCCATTTATACTAGATAATCTTTTAAAGATATGATGTATCTTTATGAATGAAAAAACTAAATAGTGGAAACTCTTAAACATGCAACCTCTAATTTAGAGTGACTGACACATTAAATCATATCATCCAAATTTACTGTTGTGCTTTAAGATATTCTTGACTCTGAGAAGTAACATAATTAACAGTTGAGAGAAATAAGACTATAATATTTAGTTTGGTTGAAACAGAAAAGTACATTTGGGAAACATTTACTGGAATTCAAAGAAAATGGATAAAAATCAATTTTTCCTGTTGTCTCATTGCTGTTTCATTCTACAGTTGCCAACCCACCATAAATTGGTACTCAGATTAGAATTTTGACATATCATTAATCAAGGAAATAAATATGAAACAGCTTGATGAACCCTGGTAAAAGAAACAAAAATTGAAAGAAAAAGTCATCCCGTATGTGTCATTTCTTATAGGAACTTAGTATAATTTAGTAAATCATATAACTTTCTACAAAGGATATAGACTCTATCTTACTTTTACGGATTTTTTTTTCTAAGATAAAACAGCTTCATATCATAAAAAAGATATTCTTGCACATTTTGGGTACCATTTCTCATGATGTTCACATCTAACTTCCTCTTAATTTTTATTTTGGGACAGTAGTTTTCATATCAATTGGACATTTTTATCTTTCTGTATGTATTATTAGTCAGTTTTGGTTAAACTGAAAAATATAGCCACTACAGTTTACAAATCTGTGTTATATATATCAAACTTAATCTATCAATAAATGACAGATTTATATATCTCATTTCATATGTTTGTTAGTAGGTTATTAAAATTACCCTGAGGAGAGATTTTCATAACACAGAAAATGCAGTCTAGGTGATAAATGGATTTTAGAGTTACAATCAACAGTGCTTGGGGATGGGCTGACATGAGAGTAAGAGAGGGAGATTCAGCAAGTAGGACTCCTAGGTTTCTTGTTTGAGAAGTTGCATAGAAGTTGCTGCATCAACAATAATAAACACTGCATTGACTTCTCGGAGTACTTCTTCCAATTTCATTCAATTCTTTTACACTTTCTTCATCCTGCTCTTAACCTCCCTTAATTCACAGAAAGTTCCCAAAGTCACCATTACAGTGTCAAAGTTTGTTTTTCAGTCTTTAAAACTGCCTTCTTTTCTAAAATTATTTATTTTACCTTACTTCCCAATCTTATATTTGGTGATCTTAGTTTCTATTTTGGGAGAATTTCTATATTTAATTTGTGTGTGTGTGTGTGCATACATACATATGCACACACGTACACATGTGCACACACACAACCCCCACATTTTTTGTGGGGGGGGGATAAACTAAAACCATGCCTTGAAGCCATACTCAGTTATAATGAAGCCCTCAATTTATCTTATTAGAAATGAAATTCAGGCTCCTTTTCTATTCTTCATGGGGAAATTGTAAACATCCTTGTATTAATTTCTCTATTACCCAATACAGTCTCCACCAAGCACAAAGTAAGAATAACTTAAACAGGCCTTACTCCAATTTTGAAGAAAATTTGTTCTCATTGCTATCATTAGAATCTTAAAATGGATAGGTATCTAGCATTTTAGGGAGAATATATTGTGTAGTATCTTGAATAGTGCCCCCCCCAAAAAAAAAAGGTCAGGTCACAATCCCTGGAATGTGGGAATGCTACCTTATACAGAAAAAGGGTCTCTACAGATGTGATTAAGTTTATTTTTATTTTTATTTTTTTAAAGATTTATTTATTTATGCATTTAAGCTGGAGTACAGGCCAGAGGTGTGGGGCAGCGAGAGGTTTCACCAGAGGCAGGGTGGGGAGCAGAACAGGCAGACTGATGGAAACACACTGCTGAGGGGAGCAGTGGGCGAGGCAGGAGAGGTCTGCTGCGCCATGTGGGAATCTCCCCAGCTGGTCATAGAACTCATGTTGCAGTGCCGCTGCCAACTCCACAGTGCAGCCCTTAACGGCTGCACCACCAGGGAGGCCCAAGTTGATTTTTAAATGAAGTTATTATTCTGGGTTATCTAGGGTGCTCTATATGTAATCATAAATGTTCATGTAAGAGGAGGCAAGAGGGGAGTTCACGGGTAAAATTAGAGAACTTAGAGATACGAGCAGTGCAATTACAGCCATGCAATCACAGAAACTGTAGAGGCCAGGGATGGTGTCTCCCCTACTGTCTCCAGACACTGCCTGGCCCTGCTGGCACGTTCAGTTCAACCCTGTGAAACTAATTTTGAACTCCTGGAACTGTGATGGAATAAATATCTGTTGTTTTAAACTACAAAGTCTGTGGTGATTTGCTACAGCAGTCACAGAAAGCTAATGCATGTAGGATTATGTTTATGAGCATAAGCTCCTGAGTCATACTGTTTATGTTTGAAAACTGACTACTGTTTGCAGCTATGAAAACTGGGCAAATTATACCTTTCTCTGAACTTCAGTGTTTTCTTTTGTAACACGAGTATATTAATAGTAGTACCCATCTCATAGAATGCTATGAGAATTAAAAAGAATTATTCATAGAGAGCCACTAGTAAATCATGCCCAGATGTTAACCATTATTATTTAACATAATAATTTCTGCATTTTCAAGTATAGTTCTGGGATTTCCATTTTTTAAAGTAGTATGGAAGCTAGTTGATTTAAATTAAATCTCAAAGATTTTATGCCTGTATAACCAAAATATAGTTAGTAGTAGACAGACAAAATGATTCCACCAGCTGATGGTAACTTACTTGATTAGGAAAAGATGTCCTTCATGGTAGCAAGAGCTGAAGAAATTAAAGAATGAAGTTGCCATAATCATTGCTAACTTAAGCCAATTTACCAAAGTCGCAGCAGTGGTCAGTTCTGGGATTTCTTCCTAAATAGAAGGCAAAACAACATGGAGTTATTAAAATATTTACTAATCTGCACTGATCGCAGTCAGATTAGCAGACAGAGATCTGTAATGCTCAAGAGAGTAGTTGGCAAGTTTTGAACAATTCCTTTTTAGACAATGATAAATCCTGTCCTTTATGTGATCCTCTTCCAGATTTTATGTCAGAGCTTTCTGTAAACTTGAACCAGTTAGCTTAGATATATCTTCATATTAACGCATTGTTTCTGATGTAGCATTTTAGTTCTTTTATTATTATTAACACAAAGAATGAGCATAGCAACTGAGTTAAACTAGAAGTGTCTGGTGGAGGAAAATTTTTGTCTACACACTGAGGTTCTCAACTGGAACCCCGTAATTGGACTAGTGAAAGGTATTAAGAGAAAAACGCACAGATTTGTTTAAGTATTATGTGACATGAGATTTCATGAGGAAATGAATACCTGAAGTAATATAAAAACTGAGTATTTCAATGCTAGGTATATAAAGAATGGAAAGTCAAGAGAAAATGGATAGGACAAAGGGATGAGCTAGCTGGGGAAACCTGTAATTCTGATAGCTCTCTGTGTCCCTCCATCTTCAGATACAAGAATATTCTTTTCCTCCAGATTTAGAGTTGGCAGGATGTTATAACTTGCTTCAGGGGAAAATGAGAGGGAAATTCAGATTTTCTCAAACTTGCTGTTTTTCATATTGCTTTAATTTAAAATAGTCACTTTTCCAAGGTTCTGTATTTTAGGTTATTGTGTCCTGAACCCCATCAAGTGTCACATATGCAGTTCTTTTTTAAAAAATATTTATTTATTTATGCATACAAGAGCTGGGGTGTAGGCCAGAGTTGAGGGGGTGAGAGGATCACCAGAGACAAAGTGGGGAGCAGAACATGCAGATCTACTGAAATAAACTGCTGGAGGGAGCAGCAAGAGAGACAGTAGAGGTCTTTTGCGGCACGTGGGACAGCTCCCCAACTGGAGATAAACTTGTGAACTTGTGCTGATAGCTTCATAGTGCTGAGACTTAACCCCTTGAGTCACCAGGGAGGCCCTATGCAATTCTTATTTGAACTTTCTGCTGTATTTGATCCACCTCAAATCTATACTTGTATCATTCATTGTTATGGTAAAAAGAACTTGGAAAAAGTCTAGTCTACTTTCCTGCCATAATATCTTCCCAGAATTGAATGTCTTAATGCATTTTATTTCTACTAACTCAGTCCACTATCTTCTAGTGTGGAAGATACAATATATTGTTAATAATGGGCCTCCCTGGTGGTGCAGCGGTTACGCACTGCGCTGTGGAGCTGTCGGCAGCGGCGACGCGAGTTCGACGCCCAGCTGGGGAGAATCCCACATGGCGCGGCAGACCTCTCCTGCCTCTCCCGCTGCTCCCCTCAGCAGTGTATTTCTGATCTGCCTGTTCTGCTTCCCGCTCTGGATCTGGTGAACCCTCTCGCCGCCCCACGCCTCTGGCCTGTACCCCAGCTTGTATGCATAAATAAAATAAATCTTTAAAAAAATATATTGTTAATAAAATGCCTTATCTAATTAATGCAATACTGAAGTTTTATGCATTATTTTGCCATTTTATTGAATGCATTTCAGAGACTCTGAAATTGTGGTTGAGTGGGTATTCTGGATATCAACTTCCTCACCTGTTAAAATTTGTAGAATTTCAATTTAATGTTTACAAAACTATGTACCACAGAATTAGTTCCACAAGTCATTATTTGATGTTCCATGAAAAAAACAACAACAACGACAAAAACATGTTCCATGGTCAAATGAACTTGGCAAATAGTTAAATAAAGTTTGTTTATTTTCTTCAGGAGTTGTCAGAAGACTTTAATGTAGTATATATATATTCTGATTATAGAAGAGTAGGTAGAATTCACTGCTTCCCAAATCTATTAAAAAAGAGAAACATTATTATTATTATTATTATTTTTTTTTAATTTATACATACAAGCTGGGGTACAGGCCAGAGGCATGGGGCGGCGAGAGGGTCCACCAGAGACAGAGTGGGGAGCAGAACAGGCAGATCAGAAATACACTGCTGAGGGGAGCAGCGGGCAAGGCAGGAGAGGTCTGCCGCACCATGTGGGATTCTCCCCAGCAGGGCGTCGAACTCAGGTCGCCACTGCCGACAGCTCCACAGCCCAGCGCTTAACCGCTGTGCCACCGGGGAGGCCCAACATTATTATTTTTGTTTGTTTTCTTGTTTGTCAGTAATAACCAACCTGTTTGTTGAGAAGAACTTACTAGGTTCTGTGTTATAGAACCTAGTTTTGGAGTTGTCTTGGAGCATAATTTTAGATACATGCTATCTAAAATAGCTCTATTCCAATCATAAAATATTTTATTTTTTAATTATATAATAACTTGATTTTTTTAAAAGCTAAATATTACTGACATCTTTGCCAATGCATTCCTTGTCTAATTTCTTCTTGTCACATTCTGATGTAAAAAACAACAACTGAATTTGTTTATATTGTTGACTGAGAAATAATCAGGCTGTGATATAATCAAGAAAGCATTTACTGGAAAATAGGGATGATGATCTAAGTCCACAACCATGTGGTAGTACCAAGCTGTGTTCCACCAGAGACAGGGCAGAAAGTAATTTTAGAGTCAAGCAGAGGAAGTGGTCTGCAATAAGTTCATTGAGAGACTTTTAGGTTGTTTGACAAGAGTTTTCAGACAGAAGGCTGTTATGTGGTGTCTGTTGTGACAAGCAGTGCATGGTTTCCTGTTTTTGTGGTCAGCAATTGCTGAGAAAGGCCAACAATTCACCCAGGCGTCTCAACATGACAGTTAGGGGCAAGAGAGCACCTGTTTTCTTGAAAGTAGGCTCCACAATATCTGATTTTCTATTCCCTATAAACCTGTACTTTTATCCAAATGTATTTACTTTAATAAATAACAGGCAGCTTTTTCTTAACAGTTACCCTTCAGCAGGAATATTCAGACATTTTTAAGGGTGTGATAGATATCTCTCTATCCATCCAGCTGCATCTATCCTTGACCAGCAAGAAAAGAATGTGAAAGAGTGGGACTAAACGTTTTATGAGTACACAATACTGGAGGATTATTTTGCCTTTTTTGGTGTGGAGACTTAAGTAAAATCTGCTTTATCTCTAGAATATTGAGAAATGAAATGGTTAATTTTTACTTCTGAGTTTCCAAACCCCCTCCTCCCCTGTGGCAAACTGTGTGTGAAGCAGTTGAATATGTCATTTTTAAGGATATGGGAATGATAGCTTTTCTTCCATAATTGATCAAATCCAAGGGAGCAATTTTATATATATGTAAGTATTTTCTTAGTAGTGGTTTTATAACTATTTGGGCAGGTAAAAATCACCATGAAAAGACTATTCTGGTTTTAGGAAAGAGTAAAAAGAAAAAAGGTGAAACTCTAACTCCAAATTTAGTTTCCCCCAGTTAAGAAGGAAACTATTCTATTTCTAAGACCTGTAAGTTGCTGTAGAAAGGTGGGAAATGATTGAATTGATTTCCTTAGATTTAGCATTTTCTCTCCTTTTCTGATCTTATAAAGGGAATATTTTTATACTGGCTTATGAGTTCATCATGGTTTATAACAAGAAACAAACTAAAGCTAGCTACAAAACAAAGGATAGGGCCTCCCTGGTGGCGCAGCAGGTTAAGCACAGCACTGTGGAGCTGTCCACAGCTGCAGCACGAGTTCAGTGCCTGGCTAGGGAGATTTTCACATGGTTATTAGACCTCCTCTCCTGTCTTGCCCACTGCTGCTCCCCTCAGCAGTGTATTTCTGTCAATCTGCCTGTTCTGCTCCCCACTCTGTCTCTGGTGAATCATCTCATCCCCCCCACACCTCTGGCCTGCACCCCAGCTTGTATGCAAAAATAAATAAATCTTCTTAAAAAAATCAAATTTAAAAAAAGGGTATTTGGGAGGAGCTTTATTTATCAAAGATGTTGATATTAATCTGTGATCAGATATTTTTTGAGACTCCATAGACTCAGTATCCTTACTAATATACATGAAAAATAGAAAGAACAGGTCTTCAAAAAGTAAAAACACAACGTTGTTAGCCACTGTAAAACACAGGCTTTCATGTCTTTCCAGCATTACCCAAGACTTCTAGGTCTGCTAGGTAAGGCCTTTTGTGACCCCTTCTCTTCTGTAACTAATCTACAGCTGCCATTAGCCCTGGTGGGGTTTCTTTGCATGAAGCCTTTCTAGTGTTTTCTAATCCTCCTTACCATTCAGAAAAGGTGGTACGATATTAAAGAGAAATTGACCTTTTTTTTTTTTTTTTACTTTTGTTTTACCGACTTTGAGACCAGTTCCATTACTTAAACCTGCCTAGTTAGCAGAAAGGTGTCAGGCTACATTTTCTATCTGCTGAAAAATAAAACCATTAAATTGGTTTGTTTATATTAAAAAAAAATAACAAATCAGTTGGTTGTTTCTCCACCCCCCACACACAAAAATTGATGCTAAAGTTAAATATCAAAGCAATAACATTTCATTTAGAAGTAGATTTATTTTATGTAGCATAGTGTGAGAGCACAAAGGAAATCATCTCCTACTGCTCTGTGTTCTTCTAGGCTGGCAAATAATCAAACAAGCTTCAGATAGATTGATAACAGAAGAAGTAAAAAAGAAGTTTAAATAATGGCATGTATGTGTCTCCTGTATATGTGTGGAAAACTCAGTGAAAGTAACTTGCTTACATGGCTTCAGGTGCCATCTTAAACAGCTAAGACAGAATCACATAGGGATAGGAAACAAAGAGTGGTGGGAGTTTATGCAGAAATGCACCATAGACAAAAATAAGTAGACCAGGGCCTCCCCGGTGGCATAGCGGTTAAGCGCTGCGCTGTGGAGCTGTCAGCAGCATTGATGCGAGTTCGACGCCCGGCTGGGGAGAATCCCACATGGTGCGGCAGACTTCTCCTGCCTCGCCCGCTGCTCCCCTCAGCAGTGTAGTTCTGATCTGCCTGTTCTGCTACCCGCTCTGTCTCTGGTGAACCCTCTCGCCGCCCCACACCTCTGGCCTGTACCCCAGCTTGTATGTATAACTAAAATAAATCTTTAAAAAAAAATTGAAAAAAAAAAGTAGACCAAATACTGCCTTTTCCATTGAAAAGTAATACAGAGATTTGGTTGGTACATAGAGTTACAGAAATTTACATGTAAATTTATTTTCAAAAGCAACCTCCATCCAGCCTTCAGAGCCTCTCCTGTGAAATTAATGTCATTTTTGGAATTGATGAATTTTGAGAATGGGGTCCTTGGGTTTACTCTGGGAAAGGTTTCACCAGAGCTCCCCTTCAGCAGCACGCAGCTAGTTTCTCCGTGACACAGAGATGTTAGATACATTTAAAAGAACAAGTTTATTAGAGAAAAGGACAGGGAAGTAAAAGACGCTTATATAAACACAAGCAGGCAGGAAGAGCTGCCCCGAAAGGGACAGGTTTGCTAAGAGAGAGTCCTGCATGGTTGCAGGCAGGCGGGCAGCCCTGAGGAGAGCTGCCTCTGTTGAGGTAGGTCAGTGAAGACCCAGAATGGTACAGGTCACGGGCAGGCAGGAAGGCCGCTGCCCTGCAAAGGGACTGAGTTGGTAAAATGGGGCACCTGCATAGGCACAGGTGAGCAGAAAGATGCTTCCCTGAGCCATTGCAGAGACTGCACTGATATAGTCCTCTTTCAGTTGGGAGGGGCTAGCTCCTTCCAGGAGTGGTTTGTTTGCTATTGACTTTGAATATCTACTAAGATATGAAAGAGACAGGAGATGCTACAATAGATTCAATTCCCTTATCTTTACCCCTGGTCTTTGCCCTTGACACTCCTTACTACATGCAGTCTGATACCTGCCTGACTCTGCTTTTGTGATCTAGGCATTTGGTATAGTTGGTTAATGGTTATACTGATCCCTTCTACCCCCCATCTCATTGTGTGAGTCTGATCATGGCCATTTTTTAAGTTATATTTCCTTATCCCAAATGATATATTTTGGGGTGGCAAATGTTTGCTCCCCTGCAATGATTTACCTATTGTTTCATAACCAAATCTTCCAAATTTAATTTTATGGGCATTTTGGGTGCATTTCCTAATATAAAACATAAAATTTAAAATCAAATCCTGATAATCTTGTCTTATAAAATATTAATGTTAAGTTCTTAATGTCTATCAGGAGCAGTGTTTGGCAAATAGTGACCAAACAAAAATAACAGGAATTTTGTTATATTGTTACCACTATTATATTTTAAAATTGAACAACACACTATATCCAACCATAAGGGATGGATTGGTGTCACATTTTACATTCCATTGAGAGATTAGAAACAACCAGGAGAGATTTATAAAATTATCCAGTTAAGTGGGAGGTACTTATAGAAATACATTTTGAATATTATTGTAGAAAATGGCTTTCCTCTGTTATGCTAGAAAATGTTTATATTACATATCAAAAATGATCTTGAGGAAATCCATACAAAAAATACCAGCACACATACTTGGATGATGAAGCTATGAGTAATTTTTATTTTTCTTCAATTCTACTTTTTTTGTTTTAAGAAATAATATGCACTTAAAAGTAGAAAAACACAAGAATAGGCACTCTAAAATAAGCTGCTAATTTTATTTCTCAGAAAAAGGTTCAACATAATTTGCCATCATATCCTCAACAGAGCAATTTGCAGTAGTATAACTGATGCTTTACCTGAAGTTTACAATGTATCTTGTGGTTAGCATTCTAAATTTCTACCTGGAGCAATAACCTTTGTGATTCTTGTAACCTTTGTACTTAGCATATCATTTAACATTTCTTTTAGTTTCTTTCCCCAATTAAATGACACAATTTGCAATCTTAATGTTTTTCTCACATAAATTAAGTCAATTAAACACTTAAATGAAGACCACACACAGCAGGACATAAGGCCACTTTTCTCTGTTTGAGATAAAGGGGGTTTGCTCTTCACAAAGTCCTCCTGTCAAGAGCCAGCAGTTTGCTGCAAGTTTGCTGTGTAGAAGAGGATTATGCTCTCTAGTTCCGTCACTGGAATATTCAATTTCTGGTTGGATTACTCCTTCTCTAAAATCTCGAGGAAGTCTGAGTAAGTTAACTCTCCTCTTTCTGGAATGCTTTTTAAGTGAAGCCCTAGGCAAGAATACATCTGGTGAGGACCAATTGGAATCCTTCAGGTATCATAAAAGAAGTTAACATCTTGAAAGCAGTGTTTTGCAAAATGTGGTTGATAGAACACTTCCATCATAATTATCAGGAGAGGCTCTACAACAATCAATATCAGGAGAGGCTCTACAACAAATCAATACAATAAAAATATTTGAGGGTGGAGACCAAAAAAAAAATTACAAGATCATTTTGAATTTCTTTTGCATATAAATATTGCAGAACCAGTGATATAAATACCCATTGTTTCTAAGCAAGTGTCATTAAGAACGTTTAATACTCACAACTGGGATACCCTTAACATCTGAACATTCCTTTTCTCCCCATATTGTCTGGTTTACATCCAAAATTTTCTTCTCCTTTGGAAGTTTCAGTCAGGCTGACACTTGTTTCTCTGGTTCTGGGGAAATAGGTATGAACAGAGCTGTAATCCTGGTCATTTTCCATTCAGATAAATCAACAGTAGATCTTTAAGTGTATTAATCTTTTTTTTTTTCCTTTGTCTTTCCCTTAACTCCTAACCCAAGAAAAGTAAAACAAATATTGAATACTGACACCATAATTTCAGGTCTAGTTCTCCCAGCCCGGAATCCAGGCTGTGGTGGCAGCGCTGAGTCCCAGGCACTAGAACTCCATGGGTTGGTGTTAGAGGAAGCTGACTTTGGTGGAAGGTGAAACTTCACTGGCTGTCAGGCAAGCAAGTAAAAAGAGGCAATTTTTTTTAGAGAAAATAGATAACAAGGAAAAGTTTATTAAGGGGAAAACGGACAGAAACAAAGTGGGACACCCTCCCCCCCCCAACCAGGCCCCTGGAACCAGGTTAGGGAGGGGCAAGGAAGCCACAGTTGAGTCAAGCCTCAGGGAATATAAACCTTCTTTCTCTAATTACTCTAAAGCCCCATCAGTTTCTTTGTGATTGGTTAGTTCTCAGTGGTCTCATTCACTCTATCTTAATGTTTTTGTGCCCAGAATTACATATTGCATCTAAGATGCAAGATGTAGAGTCCTTTTTCTTTATATCCCTTGTCAGTCTTTGTCCTGTCCGGGAATGTCCTGTTGCCCTAGCCCTGGTGTATTTGATTAGTCTCCTTTGGAATTGGTTGACCTTATCTCTGGAGCCTTCCTTATTCCTCCAAGGCTTTTCCTTTTCTATTCTGACCCTGGAAGCTATCCACTTGCCCTAATGATGTCGTTTTTCTTAAGGATTAGAGAATGGAGTGGGGTCCTTGGGTTCACTCTGGGAAAGGTTTCACCAGAGCTCCCTTCGACGGCACGCGGCAAGTTTCTCCACTAGACAAAGACTCAGTTGTAAAGAACAGGTTTATTAGGAAAAGGGTCAACGAAGCATAGGACACTTGCACAGACACAAGCAGACAGAAAGGGCTGCCCCTTCCTGGGGGCAGGTCGGGCTTTTATCCTCTTATTTCTGTCAGGAGGGGCTCACCTTCCAGGAAGGTTCCCCTTCTGCTGGCTATCTAGAATTAGAAAAGAGACCTGAGATTCTACAATGGGCTCAATCTCCATATCTTTGCAGTCTAGCACATTCCTATGTTTTGTAACTGAGGTGTTGGTGCCTAGGAATTGTTCTCATGGTTATGCTAATTCCTTCTACCCCCTCATTTCCTCATCTGGTTTTACCCTTGAGTTAGGAAATGGGAGTTATATATCCTCCATCACTATGACTCATTACTTTATCGATATGTTATTTGACGTCATCCCTCAAACTGCTCTACTAGGGATAGTTTCTATTAAGAAACTTTTCATTGCAAGGGACAGCAAATCCAACTGTGACAGGCTGAAACACTAACCAGTGATAACTGAAAAGTAGAGGTGGGGCAGAAACTCAGGTGGGACTTAATCCAGTGACACAATGAAGTCTACAAAGAACCCTGATACTAAGTGTGCAACTCATGGTAACATAACCCTTTCTTGATGTTGACCTCAACGAGAAGTTCTCTTGACCTTCTTTTTTCTTTGTTTACACACAAAAGGAAGAGTGTGTTAGTCTAGGTAGACTTCATGCAAAAATTAGAAATTATTTTTCTCAGGGCCTCCCTGGTGGCGCAGCAGGTTAAGTGCAGCTCTGTGGAGCTGTCGGTGCCTGCGGCTCGAGTTCAATGTCCGGCCGGGGAGATTCCCACATGGTGCAGCAGCTTTCTCTTGCATCTCCTGCTGCTCCCCTCTGTAGTGTATTTCGGTCAGTCTGCCTGTTCTGCTCCCCACTCTGTCTCTGGTGAACCCTCTCACTGCCCCACACCTCTGGCCTGCACCCAAGCTTGTGTGCAAAAATAAATCTTTTTTAAAAAAAAATTATTTTTCCCAGAACCTCTAAGTACATACCTTCATGCACCTGATTTGCCCTACATGTTAGTCATTTGCTTGTCTCTGAGTCAATCATTGTGTACTGAGTGTAACTGCTTAGCAGGTCACCTTCACTCCTGGAGTGGGAAGTTTACATAGCTGTGTCCAGGGCAAATGAGAATGAATACCGGATGTAAGTCAAAGTAACAGTTAGCTTACTGCATGCAAAACTAAAAGGCAGGCTAAAGCCTCCTGAGAAGGAGATAGGAATACCTTAGGTGCCTAGGCTCTGCCATGTATCTCAAGACTTAGCATCTGAATCTCTAGAATACGCAAATTAGAGATTTTATCCATCAACAAATAAATCAACTTTGGTAAGATACATGATGATGCATTTTTATTACCTTCCTGGTTTCAAAAAATATTTATGTCACCTTATAAATTAAGCTGTATTTTTTTGGATTGTTTAAACTTTCCAATATTATATAATTTGATGTCATCCCTCAAACTTCTCTACTAGGGATGATTTCTATGAAGAAACTTTTCATGGAAAACCAATCCAGGTGTAATGTAGGAGGAAAAACACCAAAAGAAAAACCAGCATATTTTCAGATGCTTCCTTTTTGTTGAATCATCAGATTTAGGCAATGCAAGTATCTCTCATTTTTCTGCTATGCAACTACTATTTTATCAGTTTTGTTTACTGCTAAAAAATGTATGTTCTGAGAACATGTTTTCTGATAATAAACTCTTCTGAGTCAGTTGAAAATGATTTTTGGAGGCATTGTAGGAAAAATAACTATGATTGTTTTTTTATAATAAACTATATTGATTGAGCAACATATTTAATTCAATGTCTGATGTCTTAAATTGAAACATTTGAGAATAGAAATGAGGCTGGGACATGGATTGAATTGGGCTATTTTCTTTTGTTAAAAAGGTCATGTATTAGAACATTCTACCTTTTAAAAAATAAAATGGTTTGACATTTTTATTAAGATAGAGACATATTTATTGTCATTATTCAAAGACTCACTGTACTTTAATATGGATTACTATAGGTAGTGCTTGAGATAAAGGATGGTACAAACTACCTCCTCCAAGTAAAAGCTGATGCCCAGAGAATCTAGGGAAATATATCCAGGAAGAACTGGGTTGGATGTTTCTTTTAAAATATTCTTTCTTACTCTACTTTGGCAACCTTAGCCCTTATTAATGGAGCTCCTCAAAAATGATAGATGCAGGGCCTCCCTGGTGGCGTAGCGGTTAGGCGCTGCGCTGTGGAGCTGTGGGCAGCAGCGACACAAATTCGATGCCCGGCCAGGGAGAATCCCACATGGTGCGTCAGACCTTTCCTGCCTCGCCCACTGCTCCCCTCAGCACTGTATTTCTGATCTGCCTGTTCTGCTCCCCACTCTGTCTCTGGTGAACCCTGTCACCGCCCCATGCCTCTGGCCTGTGCCCCAGCTTGTATGTATAAATAAAATAAATCTTTTTTAAAAAAATGATAGATGCAGGAGGAAATATAAGATTTTAAAGCAAAGAAAACTTGATAGACTATTAGGCAAGAAAAAACTAGGAATTTTGAATAAAGTAAGTTAGAGTATATATTCTGTAATACTTTTTTATGTTATATCTGAATTTCCTTTGCTTACTTAGCTGGTTGACTAAAGCAGGCATTTGCTAAATAGTACCTCAGAGGCTTGAATAAGTTAATAGAGTTTTCTGAAATAAAGAACATAGTACAAAATAGCTTATTCTGAAACATAATATTTTATAAACAATCTCTCTTGTATAAAACATTTAAGGGAAGTTCTAGACACTTTGTTATAGAATAAAAGTGAAGAAATTGCCTTCTTTTCAAATCCCTTGCTCTCTTTTTTTCTTCTAGTTAGTTACATGGCTATGTATTCTGAATTTACATGTTCATAATAAAACTAAAGCTACAAATGTACATTTAATTTACATTTGAGGGGAGGATATTGGCACTTGCGAAATAATAAGGTCATAGTGGGACCATCTGTGAAAAAGAAAAAAAAGAAAAAAATGGAAGGGGGTGAGGGAGGGCAGGGAGGGATAAAGGGTGGCAGGAAAGAAGGGGGGGAGGGAGGTTGTTTTTTTCCTTAGGTTGCAATTTGTCAATGATAAGAACTTTTTTCTTCCCTTAAAATGCGTTGTTTTGAGACCAGGAGTATGATTGTTAATTGTTCTTGGCTTGATTTATGCAAATCTGTTCTATATCAGACTGCCTGAGTTTAAAATGATAGACTATAAGACTAATAAATTGAAATCTATACAATATGCAGGTGTGACAATGTATGTTTGTATTTGCCTATATATATGGTTTAAAAAAAAACATCAAATAGTTCTTTAAATTAGAATGATGCTTCAATACCAATGGAAAAAAATAGAGGTTTTTTTGCACAAAAAATGCAAAGGTTCCTATAAATGTTACTAAACATTAGCAGCAAATGTGTTGCTATGTATCTGGCCATCAAAGCAGAAAGGGAAGACTAATCAGTCACTTCCATATTATTTCCATAAGTCTGAATAAAGCTATTTCTTGGATTGAAAATAAATTTTTCCTACAAGACTTCATAGCTGGGACACTGAGGTACAGTGATGTAGAGAACAGAATTAATACAGTAAATTTATTAACAGATTCATGATTTTTTTGGTGTGTGTTAGGGGCACTCCTTGTAAACAGAGTTCATAAAGACAAATAGTAGAGCATACAAATCAATTTGGAAGGAAACCCCCCAAAAACAGGTATCTTCCTCTACCATTTCCTCCTTATCAGGACACAAAATGGCCCAGACTTTAAAGTCTTGTTTCTTATTAACAGGAGTGCTTCAGTTGTTCCAGTCCTATGTTAGGCATTATTTGAACTTCTGCTCCTGAAAAAAGGTTCTAAATAAAGTTCCATATATTATAAAATATAAACATAGAGATTTTGTAAATATAGAATGCATATGTCATAGACTATAGGTACAGTCAGTGAAATACAAGATATATCTAGAACATTTTATTTACACAAACACAGAGGATAAACACACACACACACGTGTATTATGATCTATGAAATTGTAATCTTTCTGTCAGTCTGTGGTACATGGGATTTGAGAAGATATGATAATTTTTTTTAACAAAATGACCTTTTGCCCCAAGATCCTACAGTTTAAATGGCACTGGCAGAAGTGTTATATTGATGTGTTGATTTGCAGTTTTCATACAAAAGATAATTAATTGCTCCTTGGAGGTTTGAGTTTGAGAAGAGTGTTGGTGAATAAATTAATCTCTTGTCCCTTATACTCCTGCAAAGGAAGGAGTGTCTGAGGTCAGGACAAACTGGAGCATTACAAACAAGATGTACTTCTTCGAATATGATTGCTTCCCTCAAGAAAATGATTAGGACGATTAACATGCAAATAATAGGCTAAGCCGCTCTTATAAGGGAAAAACATATCTCTGGATAGATTTTGCAAATCATTGATACCAAAATCTATTTCTATAAACGTCACTTGCTTTTATGATAATCAGAATACATTGTTTGGCAAAAAAAAAAAAATATTAAATTAGGTAGGTCTGAAGAGTTGTCACCCAGTTAATTAATCCCATCTGCTATTTTTACTGTCAGAGCTGCAGCAATCTGTTTGCCAAGAATTCAAAACCAGAAAAAAGGCCCCCAGAGCCCCACTAACAATCTTTGTCTACAATGCTTTCACCCAGTACACAGGAATTCCAATTTGAAAAGGTGACAAATTAAAAAAAAAAAAAAAGATTGGGATAATCTGCTTTATTTCATTTGTGTTCATGGAAATTTAGAAAATTAACTTTAAATATCATGACATTCAAAAAACCAAACTGTGAAATTGCAGAAGAAAAAGAGAAGGAGGGTGTAGGAATATGATTAAAAATTTTTTTACCTTTATTCCTAAAATAAAATGAGTGGTTTCACTTGCAATTAAAATGTGTGCTTTATTACTTATAATCTTCCCTTGATGTCTTGTGTTTAAAAACTGTTCATTGCCCTTCATTCTGTTATGTTAACTTTGAAATAGAACTTCAAGTTTATTTTTTTCATACTTTTCTTCTACCTAGTTCTTTATTCTTAATCTAATGCTTTTTCACTGGAGGCCAAATATTAGACTTGTTATTGAGAAATAACTCATATGTGACAATGTAATGTGAGTAATTACCTGCACTGTAAATTTCCCAAATAGACATATGGTATCCCATTTTCCCTAGTGAGTTTATCATCAGGTGCTTAGGGAAGTGCATTAACTGTTCAAGATTTCCATTTCCCTTGTTTTTTTTTTGTTTTTTTTTTCGATTGAGCCAGAGAGTTAAATGTAAGTAAACTAAGAGCTTTACCAGTAACAAGAACTGGTAAGCCTATTTTATGATCCTGTGTGGCCACTGAGTCTACATATCATATGTATCATTATAAATGTCAGTTTTCCAATCACAGTTCATCTGATGAAGACTGCCAGAGAAGTCCTCAGGAACTCACTAACCACCACAGCAAACATGCTAGTTTTAATATTTATTTCATCTCTTAGTCTGATACTGTTAATTATTCCTCTCATCTCTTAGTTCTGATTCAATCAGGTTTGATCTAATGATTTATGATCACATCTCCTGTTGCATCAATATCTCTTCGAACTCTCATCTTTCTGCTCTGTCCTCTATGAGCCTGGTTATATGACTGAACTGTCAACTGTTTTAGTCTACATTTCAAATGGTCTGTTCATCTGATAGGTTCTTCTGCCTGGATGCATGTTATACTTCACTTGATCTTCTCATCAATAATATTATTAAATTAACAGTATCCTTATTGTGTGTAGTCAATTTTAAACCTCAATCATTATCCCAGTATTCATTTTTTATGAAGCTGTGATGTCTGCCCTGAATGTAAGTTCTTTGAGCATGGCAAGAAATAATACCCACACGCCTTCTAAAATATTAGCTCAGCTTGGATTTTTATTAGGTTCATAACAAATGTTTGTTGATGTACATGAAATATTATGGAATAAACAATGATATCATTTGGTTTCACTGGAATTTCGTTAGAATTTTGCTTGCCATTGTTAGGTAATAGCAAGATTTCAAATTATTTTTTTCATAAACCAAATTTTTATGATTTGATTAATGGTTATGAATTATGCAATTTTATTTTATTAAAAAAATGAGATTTATTTATTTATGCATACAAGCTGGAGTACAGACCAGAGGTGTGGGGCGGCGAGAGAGTTCACCAGAGACAGAGTGGGGAGCAGAACAGGCAGATAGTTGGAAATAACACTGCTGAGGGGAGCAGCAGGCAAGGCAGGAGAAGTCTGCCACAACATATGGGAATCTCCCCCACCGGTCATTGAACTTGGGTTGCCACTGCCCACAGCTCCACAGCGCAGCGCTTGAACGCTGTGCCACCAGGGAGGCCCTGAATTATGCAATTTTAAAAAGATATATCCAATCAACACAGTTCTGTTTTGTACAGCACCTACTTATATGTGAGAAACTGTTTTGGACACATTAATACATCAGCAAACAAACTATATTAATCCTTGCCTTCAAGAAACTTAAATTCTAATGGGAAAAAAAACAGCATGCAATAATTATGAATATATGATATGTAACACTCATATATGAATAAGTAAGTTCTAAATCACAAAAGAAAGGGGGACATATTTTGGTAGATGGTGAATCCGTCAGGGCAGAGACATTTTTTAAAGAAAAAGGGAGTGAGAGAGAACAAAAGATTTTATTGACCTTCCTCCAGAAATTGTGACAGAGGGAGATAAATTACTATCCTTTTCTCCTTTCACAATTGGGGGTTGCATGTCTGTCTTCTTTTTTTCCCCCAATCCACTCCCAGCCTAAGTAGTGTGATAGAAAATTTAATACACTGAAGAAATAAGCTCTGAAATAGCCAATGAAGAAGTCAGTCCTAAAGAGTGAAGAGTTAATGAAGAATTTTTAACAGCCTATCGACTCAGCTTCACTCTGTTACCATTTAAATGGCCTCAAATGGGATGTGAAGTTTAACATATCACAGGATAGCATGTAGTTTCTGGGGCAAGCGTTTTCTCATTAATCGTGGCTGCCAGATACATCAGTGACACCAAGATTTTGGGGGGAGTATCTATAGCCTTCCCTCAAATTCTTTCATTTTAAAGATGGAATTTAAAAGAATAAAAGGTAAGATTATGAACATTTTCCTTATTACTTTATTAAAATATTTTATTTAAAAGAAAGTAATTAGTGCCTTGTCAATATTGAGGGTTATGACTAGATCCAGTAGTGTGCATCCAGCCAAACATATAAATAAAACCTCCCATGTAACTCATATTCTTACATGCTCAAGTAACACCTTAAATGTCCCATTGTCCTTTGTTTCATGTTTTAAGCTTAAGTCATCCAGGACATCTTAAGTTTGAACATGCTCTTTTGCTCACGTTCTGTTGGTGGTTGTGAGTTTTTTATTTAATTTTTAATGTATATTTTGTATATATGCATGTCTTTCTGATTTTACTATATCTGTGTACCTGTGACTTCTTTGCAAGATGCCAACTTGGACAAAATTGATTTCTATTGATAAAATATTATGTTTCATTTATCAAGTGATAAAATTTATAAATATAAAATAAGTATTAATTTAAAACTGTGCTTAGACAAACAATTCTTCTGTTCCTCAACACGTTGATTGAATGTTCTCTTAACTCTGTGGTTAGGGTGAACAGATATCCAGAGTTGCCCAGGATAGTTCCAGTTAATGGCTGCTCTCCCGGCATACTATTAATAATTCTCCCTTTCACCCCAGAAAGCATCCCTATGTGTATGATAAATGAAATGATCACCACTTCCATGACTGATCTGAAACTCTGAAACCCAGTTATCATTAAGGACATTGCTCTTTAATGTGACTTCCAAGACATTCACCTTTTCTTCTACCCTTTGGAACATTCCAAGCATCTTTGAAAATTATTTTCATTGTCTTTTCTTTCCTCATCACTGTCATACACATTTCCCCTTATTGTGGAAGGCTTTTGCAATTGGACTTTACGCTCCCTCCCAACCTGGCTCTCATCCTTTTTGAACTGCAAATTTTTGAGTAACTAAGCACTGTGATACCTCATTCTTTTCCATGTTCATCTCTTACATTTGCCTCCATCCGATTTTGTATTCACAACAATTCTCTGGATCTTGTCTATTTTATCATTAACACCTGACCCTCAAACATTTCTTTCTCTGACCAAGCCTCTTATTTAACATCCTCTTAGCTTCCTTATTAAATAATTGCTGTAAACATTCTTTAACCCCATTAGTACCCTAAGGTTTAACCCTGTAACTATCTTATGTTCAGTCTTTGGTTAATATCTTTCAGCCTTAATTTATTCCCTCTTAAGAACTTTTCCTTTTGTGTATATATTTGATATTAGTTTGATAAAATTTTGATAAAAACTATTTGATAAAAGGATGTAAATGTTGAACAAATAGGTTTATGTTTTGTTTACTACTCTCTCGCAAGCATCTTTACAAGGGTGCAAACTATACAGTCACCCTCAGCAGATATTTTTGAACCATGTTTAAATCTACCCAGTTGCAACTTAAATGTTAACTCCTTTGTAATTAGTCACTTCTTCCAAAAGTTCTGGTTCCCTTTAGTGGGAAATAGTAGTGGAGATCAAGAATTGAGCACCCATGTGTGCACACGTGCGCGCACATATACACACACACACACTTTTCAGAAAGCTGGCTCCAAAATCAAAGAAGAAAGTCCCTGATCTAAAAACCAAGTAAAAGTAAAAACTTTAAAGGTCAAGACTAACTTTTGACTATGATACTTGGAATGTTGCCAACAAAATTGGGATCATCTAAAATGATTACAGCTGACTAATTCTAACTATAAACACTTTCACCATTATAAAATGACTTAGACACAAGATGTATTCATTGCTATTGAGGTATTTTTTTTCTTAGACCTTATAGTAATCAAAGCCATGAAATACGTGCATACACACACACACACACACACACATCCATACAGATATAGTTATTTACTTTTATGTATATGCTTAGATGCATATATCTATTCATGTAAACATGAATTTTCATATATGCATGTATTTTACAAGTTCTTTGTTTACAGTAGTATCTTAAATTCCAATCATTTTCCCCCAGGGTTCTTTATCCCACTCCATATTTGCTTTTCCATTTGTCCATTGTGAGACTTTGAGCTCACAACCACCTCAATGGTTTAATTATTTGCATAGTCCTATAATACATCAACAATAGTGCACATCATTTAGAATTTAAAAGTAATTTCAGATTTTTTATGTGCTTCACACTACAATGAACAAAAAAAGAAAGTTTAAAGGTACATTAGCTGACCAATACTCATGGTATATAAACAAATAATATGTTCATAAATTATTTGTATTAGATCTTCCTTCCTTCCTTCCTTCCTTCCTTCCTTCCAGCTCCCCTCCCTCCCTCCTTCCTTTCTTCCTTTTTATTTCTGACTTGCCTACTTACTTATCTTCCTTTCAATCTTTTTGATGATATTTATTTTCAATATTTTTAGATTCTGTTGTTTTAATTTGCTTTTGGTGCTATCTAAGTGATATTTTAATTTGCATTTATCTTATTATGAGTGATTATGAATATCTTTATATGCTTAATGGCCACATCTTTTTGCAAATAGTCTGCTCTTATATATTTACTCATTTCAATAGAGTTCTCAATTTATTAGCCTCAATTTTTATAAGATTTTAAATACGTTGTGGATATTGACTATCTGTTATATATGCTATGAATATTTGCATTTGGATATTATTTATTTCATTTTTATCATATTTAAATTAATATATGCAGGAAATTTTATTTTATTGATACTTTTATTGCATATGGATTCTTAATTTTAGTTAGAAAGTCTTTGCCCAGCACTCAAACTTTAGAGGAATGTATCCCTATTTTTCTAGTACTTGTTTAGATTCAATTTTACATTTAGGTCATTCATATACTTAGAACTTACGTTTGTATATGTTGTGCCAGTGGATCCAACTTTATCTTTTGCCAAATGACTGTTCAGTTGTTTCAACACCATTTAGGAAAAAAATCCATTGTTGCCTTTACTTGTGTTTTGAAAAAAAAAACTATAATTGCCAAATTATGGAAACAACCTAAGATCCCAACGACAGACGAGAGGATAAAGAATTGTGGTATAAATACACAATGAATACTGCTCACTCAGGTATATATTAAAAAAAAAAAAAGAAATCTTGTCATTCACAACAACATGGATGGAATGGAGGAAATTGTGCTAAGAGAAATAGGTCAGAAGGAGAAAAACAAATACTGGATGATATCAACTTACATGTGGAATACAGAGAAACAAAACAAACACAAATTAAACCAAAACAAGCCCTAGAACTATGATTGAAAAGTTGAGGCTCTAGAGGGAAGTGTGCGGATGGGCAGCAAACGGTAAGAGTGCCCAATGATCTAGGATGGAGGATGCTTTGGAGGTGAGCATAGTTCTACATTGGTGCTTTGGAGGTGAGCATAGTTCTACATCTGAAAAGATGTGAAACTGTCCTCCTCAGTCAATATAGTGTCATAAACCAATGTTACCTCAAGTGAAAAAAGAAAAAACAATATTAAAAGAAGAAATATTAATCCTATATACTTTTCTAAAGAGAGTGATTTTGTATACAAATATTGATATAGCTACACACACACATATACACATACACATACATATAAAGCATATATGCTTTTACTTTGAATCCCTGAGGGTTTCTTTTTGCATATCATTAAAGTCTAATACTTTACTTCCTTTTGTCTTAAAATTAATCATTCTAAATCAACTTTCCCTTGTACTCAAAGGACTTTTTCAATTGTATATCAAGATATTTTCTAATTACCAGAAATTTATGTGAGACATAATTTTAAATATTTGTTCATTTCCTGTTTTTCATCTTCTTTTCTAGGGACACCAATAAGTGAATATCTGACTTTGTTTACCTTTTCAATCAATTCTCATTGCTTTTTACTTCTTTGATTTCATTTTTATTATTTTGGTATTTATATTTTTCTTTAGTGCCTTAAGTTTTTGTTTAATTCTAATTTCATTCATACATTTTGAAATTTCATCTTTATTTCTGATGAGATTTTGTCTTTTTATCCCATTTATGTCATTAGTTCAGTCATCATTAATTTCAATTTTTTTCATTTTGTTTTCATTTCACCCTTTTTTATATTTGTGAATCAAAATAAGTTTATATCCCTACAATGCTCATCTGAAGGTATTTAATTCAACTTGGTTGCTTTATTTCATTTTATTTTATTAATGATGATTATTTTGGCATTTTTCAGCAGCCAAGAAATATTTTAATATCTAACAGCTTACGTTAAATTAATGTGTATATGGTCTGCCTTCAATTTTTTATTTCACGGTTCAAAATATCTTTGATGTTTTATGTTTTTACATTTATGGCTCCCTACTTGTGAGAGTGATTTTAACTCTGCTTCTTAAGGATACTTTCCCATTCTGCTTACCCCCATCACAGTCTTTGTGCTTGCCACAGGTGGAGATTGTAGGCATTTGTTTCTGTTTTTTCTTTTACTACAGAATGTAATGGTTTCCCCTCTCTATTTCCTGGTAAAGCTGAAGACATTTTTCCTGTGTGGTATTATTTGACCTTCTTGTTTGTATTTTGATTGTTTTGTGATAGTGAAAGGGAGATTCAGGATTATGTTACAATTGTTTTGCAAAAAAAACATTGGTCATTCTGTTTGATTATTTAGTAGTATTTGATAGCAACGATACCTTCCTCCTTCTGGATGCACTTTCTTTATTTGACTTTTAGGACATTAAATTTGTGTTTTTTTCTTATAACTGTGTCATTGCTTCTTCAACTCCCTTTGCTGGTTATTCCTCATCTCCCATATGATACTTCTTGATATCTGTCTTTATATCTCTCACCTAAATAACTCTCTGTAATTTCAGTGTCACATAAACAGCTTTATTCAGTATCTAACTTTGTATTTCTACACTTCTAGACTTCTCACACTCCACCTGCTCTAAACTGAATTCCAACTCTATCTTCTAAATCTACAAACACACATGCACACAGACCCCTGAAAAATCGGTACCCTCATTGACAGGATATTCATTATTTTTATTGGTAAGGTAAAAGACAAAAACATCACATCTTTTTTGACTCTTTCCTTTGTCTTAAACTTCATAATGTCACTCAGAAATCCTAATGGTTCCTAGTTACAAAATTTGCAATGTAAGCCTTTCCCACCACCTTCATTGTCCCTACTCTGCTGAAAGCTGCCTTCAGTTCACCTCTGCACCTCTGACTTAATGCTCCTCCCTTTCACTGTTGGATAGTAGCTAAAGTAATTATCTTTAAATGTGAAGTATATATCATCATTCCCCTGCCTAAATCTCTCCATACCTCTCCATTTTCCTCAGGATATAAACTTAATTTATTATCACAGCCTGCATACGAAGTCTTATATCATATATCGCTTATCACCTCTCTGTCATCATTTCCTATATTTACCATTTTATTATTTGTGTAGCTGTAGGAATTAATAAATTATTTGAAACAGAGAAGGTAATTTGCGTCTGAAGAACATGTAGGAACATGCATTAACCATTTGTAAAGCTTATTAAGAGCAATTTGTGTAAGAGTACTGAACACTGGAGCCAGTGGATAAGACTTCAATTTGAGGCAGGATCCACACTACCATGATCTCCAACAGAAGTTGTGTTATATCCTGCTTAGAACATGTGGTCTTTCTTGTGTGAAAGTAATTATATCAGGTGTCCAAAGAGACATTCCATGCTGCTCTTTGTCGTAATAAGATCAATAGAGTTGTCTACAGATCATGAGTACAGGTTATACACATGAAAGGAACAATGGAGAAATTGACTATCCTCCTAGTCTAGGATGATATGTATCATGGGAATAAGATGGCATAACTACAGCATGGAGTTGCTTTATTTTTCTACAATATTTCATTTCATTTTCACTGATAGCAGCTCTACAAATAAGTTGATAAGTGAGAGAGTCTTTTGCAGTGGGATTTCACACCAGTATTCTCCCTGGTTAAAATACAAGAGTTATAAGTAGACACCCAGCTATTCACAAGACTAACTCTCATTTCTCTCAAATATTAGCTTGTGAAAGAAGCATACCTGACCTTCCTATAAGTGATATAATTTAGCTTGCCTACCATGGGGCACTTTAGTAACACTTACTTTGTTTTACATTTTAATTTTTATAGCATTTATCATCATCCGTCATAAAACCTTATCTCTATCGAGACTGACCTTTCATTTTTGCTTGTGTATTCTGACTGATTACAAGAGTGCCTAGCCCATTTTAGGTGTCCATCATGTAAAAAATGACCAATTAAAATAAATTCTGCAGTTTCCTAAATCTTCAAATTTAGACAGATGCCTAATTTACATTTGAATTCATTGTCAATGTCTATAGTCGCATGTCAGATTTAAAATTCATGGTTTCTTATTATTGGTACTAAAAGCTTCATATTTAATAAACTGATGTTATGACTGAAGAACACAGACTAATTAAAGAAGACTAATTAAAGAAGCTGCTAGTGTGGATCACTTGAGAATATTAAGTATTTGCTAAAAATCATATCAAATGTTGAATTTTGCCTTTCAAGTTTCAATGGTGCACAATGAAACTTCCAAACATGTCTGGTACATCCCCCATTATTTGACTCCATTGAGAATTCGACCACTAAAACTAAATATGGCATTTTAAGTTTTTCCATTTTCGTTTAGAATATTTTTTTTGTATCATGGTATTATTGCTATATGGATCTTTTTACTTTTCTTCAAATCCATTAAGGAAAATAAAGAATAGCGTGGACTTTCTTTAGCAAGGACAAAGGTAAAATGAGGCAGTCAAATACAGAAAATTAACACTAATGCTGTTGCATTTATAATTTGGAAAGAGAAATATATATCTATATAGATCTATATCTAGATCTATATAGATCATATAGATATTATAGATATGTATCTATAGATATCTATATCTATCTATATCTATATATGTATTCAGTGAAATAAGATATAGATATAGATATAAATATAGATATGCCCATATCTATATGACTTCAGTGAAATAAGATGCATATCTGTGTATATAGATATCTATGAATTCAATGAAATAAGATTTTGGCTGGTTCCATTATGATCAAAGCTAGCAGAAAAATTCTCTCTTTCCAAATGATAAATGCAGCAGCATTACTGTTCATTTCACTGAATTCACATATATATGAATATACACACACACGCTTATATATATGTATACATATGAATTTGGTGATATATAAATAAATATATATATATATGTATATATGCGTGTGTGTGTGTGTGTGTGTGTGTGTATTATTGTGAGTATGTCTTCATATTAGCTACTACTAAAGGCCTAAAAGTGAACAGTCCAACATATAAAACCATAAATAACACTGGTCAACATTGAGATCATTACTGACTTAAAAAGGCCCTAATCTTTAGTATCTTGGTGTGCTGAACATGAATATAACCCTGAAAATTATTTATTAACTCTCATTTTGAAGATAATCCATATCATTCATTTTATATGTTTCACCATGTAAAGTTATACAGTAGGACTGCAACAACATCCTAAATCAGCCTAGAATGAGGGCCTCCCTGGTGGTGCAGCGGTTAAGCGCTGCGCTGTGGAGCTGTCGGCAGCAGCGATGCAAGTTCGACGCCCAGCCTGGGAGAATCCCACATGGTGCAGCAGACCTCTCCTGCCGTGCCTGCTGCTCCCCTCAGCAGTGTATTTCTGATCTGCCTGTTCTGCTCCCCACTCTGTCTCTGGTGAATCCTCTCGCCGCCCCATGCCTCTGGCCTGTACCCCAGCTTGTATGTATAAATAAATAAATCTTTAAAAATAAATAAATAAATAAATCAGCCTAGAATGATGTAATTTTGCATTGCATTGCATAATACCATCATGCACACATCATCCAGAGTTGATAGCATCATTTTCTGATACAATGCAATACTACTGCCAGGTGGCAGCTGCAGTAAGCTGATGTCAGCAGTGCACTAAATAAAGCCCTGTTGGAAAGGTTGAGTATTGAAAATATTTCAGACTTTGTCTGCAGTGAGACCAGTTCTACATGGTGAGGGACTTCCTATTCCAGAACCTCCAACAGAATATTCTCTTGATTCATCTGATGAGAACAAGGGTGAGCTGACCTTTTCTTCTCCTGTTCCATCAGCATGCGGTGATCCAGATTGTCACTGTGGTGCATCATCAACCCCACACAGACTAACATAGGAAGGAAGAACTCAATGACCTGATTCATTATTTGGACTTATCCAAGAACAAGGCAGAATTGTTAGGATCAAGACTCCAACAGTGGGATCTTCTAGAAGAAGATGTCACAATTACTTTATATTGAAAGTGCCACCAACATTTGGAGCCTTTCTTCAGAAAGGAAATAACTCTGGTATTCTGTTCCAATATTGAGGGCCTCATGAATGCCTTAGAAATCACTCATGACCCATAAGAATGGAGACTATTTCTAGATTCTTCGAAACTGAGACTTCATGCTGTGCTTTTGCACAATGGAAACTGTCTTGCATCTATTCCAGTAGCTCATGCTGTCCACATGAAAGAGACATATGATAAAGCAGCTACTGAATCCCATTGAATATAACAAGTACAGCTGGCACGCCTGTGGTGATTTAAAGCTAGTTGCCCTTTTAATGGGACTGCAGCAGGAATATACAAAATACATGTGTGTCTTATGTGAGTGGGATAGGCGAGCAAGTGAATTACACTACTTGCGGAAGGAATGGACTTGCAGACAAAATATAGCAGCTGGAAAGAAGAATATCCAGCACCCAGCTCTGGTCAAGGCTCGCTAAATCCTGCTACCACCCCTTCACATCAAACTAGGTTTGATGAAGAATTTCATGAAAGCCATGGACCGGACCTCGCCAGCTTTCTGATACCTGCATGAAAAATTTCCTTGACTCAGTGAACCAAAAATTAAAGAGGGAGTTTTTGTGGGTCCTCAGATTCGAGAGCTCTTCAAAGATGACCAGTTCGACAACTTGCTGTAAAACAAGTATGGAATGTTTTTCACCTAGTGTCTGCAGACTTTCTGGGGAATATTAGGGCAGAAAACTACAAGGAACTAGTAGAAGACATGCAGATGCAGTATCAGAAACTTGCAATATGTCTCTAAAGATCCACTTCCTTCATTCCCATCTGATTTCTTCCCTGAAAACTGTGGTATGGTTAGTGATGAACACAGTGAACATTTCATCAAGATATCGCATCAATGGAACAGATACCAGGGAAAATGGTCCACTCCAATGCTGGCTGACTACTGCTGGACACTCCCCAGAAATGCTCCTGAACAGCTGTACAAGAGACAAGTGAAGAAATCTAAGAAGTAGTCTATGACTTGATTTTTTACAGGTACTAACTGTAGGCCTATTACTATTGGCATACATTTTGTGATGTAAACATCAATTTATTGCAGATTACAAAAAAAAAATAGAGCCAGAATTAGAATATGACTGTCATATTTGTGTTGAGCACATACAAGTTGATAGGAAATGCCTAATTTCATTTCAGTAACACGACTTTTGTAAACATTTGTTGACCAGTGTAATTGTTTCCTCCTTCTATCATCTTGAAAAAAATTATATAGAAGTGATGCTATTAATTCTTGAAATGCTTGTTGTAATTCCCCAATGAAGTTACCTAGGACTGGAATTGCTTTTTCTGAAAGATTTCTAAACTATGGATTCAATTTCTTAGTAGGTGCAGATTATTCCTGCTTTCTACTTCATCTTGAGGGATTGTTGGTAATTTCTGGTTTTCAAGAAAATAGTTCATCTAATCAGTTTTTGAATTCCTGGTTATCAATTTGATACCGCTTTCTGTAATTCCATAATGATCAGAAACATACTTTATGTGATTTTAAATATTTGTTGAAATTTCTACTTTTGTATTCAAAATGTGATCTGCTTGGTGAATGTTGTATCAGCACTTAATTCTAAGGTATATTTTGTTCCTGTTCAGTGAAGTGTACTTTAAATGTCAATTAGATTCTTCCAGTTAATGGTTTAGCTCAGTTTTATATATTACGTATTTTCTGTAGTCCTAATTTATCTTTTAGTGAAAGAGAGATGTTGATATCTCTAATTGTATTTATCAATTTTTTCTTAGCTTTTGCTTCTGACACTTTTTGTTAAGGTCATACACATTTAATTGTTTTGACTTCTTGACTGACTCTTCTATTATTATTTAATGTCTGTTTCTATCCCTCATAATATTATTTTTGCTAAAGACTGATTTGCATGAGATTAATATAGTTACCCCTATTTTTAAAAAAAAATAATATGTGGCAGAGCTTTTCCCTTCATTTACTTTATACCACTTATGTTATATGTGAACACTGTTTGATACTAAGTGTTTATAAATAAACTCTTTATTAATAAATGTTTTTGTCATTTAATTGATGTATTTGGAGCATTAGCACTATGGTACTAATATATTTTCATTTAGTTCTGTGATCACATTATTTTTTGTTTGTTTGTTTACTTCTCCTTTTTTAATTATAGCTTCTCTTTATTCCTTATCTGGAATAAGGATTATATTGTATTTCCAAGGATTATATTGTATTTTCTTAACTTTCTTAGTTAAAAATAAATATTTTTATTTAGTTAAAATAAATATTACTACTTAAAAATAAATATTTATTACTTCAAGTGTAATGTAGAAATCATTATCTCCCCTGTATATTATAGTTGTCTTTGTGTCACCCCTACATCCATATGGACAAGTGCAATGTTAAACATTTTTCATTTAAATTACCAACATAGTTTAAAAAATCAAGATAAGATTATTCTATTACATTTACACAGATATTCATTGTCTCCATTGCTTTTCCTTTATTAATGTTGTTCAGCATTTCCTTTAGTATCTCTGTATATGTAAAAAATAATTGCTTTCACAGCAGTTTTAGAACAGACCTGCTGACTGAGGATCATTCTAGTTTACTTTCACATGAGAGTGTCTTTATTTCACTTTAATTTCTTAATGATGTTATGACTGGGTATAGAATTTTGCTTTGAAAGGCTTTTCTCCATTAGCCCTTTAAAAATGTTGGACTGCTTTTCTTCTGACCATCAAAATTCCTGAAGTGTATTATGCAGTTAATCAATTATGTTCCCTGTTAGGACACACATTTTCTATTTTTTTAAATTTTTTGGTTATATTTACTTTTTAACATTTTATTATATCTCTCTGGGTGTATTTTCTTTATTCCAATTCCTATTCTATATTATTTATTCCTATTACATTTGCTGAATATCATAAACCTGTAGGGTTCTTGTGTTGCTACTCTTTGCTAAGACTGTTAAGTATGTACTCCTTTCCTTCTCAGAGTACAATTACACAAATGTTCTAATTTTACTATTATTCTATAAATCACTGAGATCATCTACATTTTTTTCCTGTGTTTTCTCTTTCTGTTCTTCAGATTGCATAATTTCTATCAACTGGCTCCTCTGTAATCTTTCTGCTCTCAAGCTCCTCATCCCATTCTGTTATTGAATTTTTTGATTCTTTAACCTCCATGTAGATTTTAACTCGTCTTTTCTTTCCTTACTGAAAAGTTTTTTTTTTTTTCTATTAAATTCAGTAGTGGTCCCAATTACTTATAGGCATTTTTATATTAGTGGGTTTAGGTTTTGGAATGTGTGTCATTTCTATATTGACATCTGTTTTTGTTTTAAATGCAAGTTTAGGTTTCTGGTTCTTTATCTACTGAGTAATGTTGAATCCATCCTGAACATTATGACATTATAATAAGATTTGTGTCTTGTTTAAACTCTATGGAAAATGTTTATATCTTTTTTATATTAAGTAGTCAGTCTAATTAGATTTAGTTCACATTATTCGTTCTGCTTTCTGTTCAAATAATAGTGCCTTTTCAAGTTCTTTGATGTGACATTCAGATTTATCCTATGTGTATCACTTAATGTCTGGGTGGGGATTTGAGGTGTGGTCTGTGTTAATTTGGCTTTCAAGAGCTTTCCTTTGCTGAATAACAGAAATCTTTGCATGTGCTATTTGGGTGCAAGATCAGGATTTTATTTTAAATACTTTATAGGTTGCTTCCATACCTTTGCTATTGTGAACAGTGCCACAATGAACATACGGGGGCATATATCCTTTTGGATTAGTGTTTTTGTGTCCTTTGGGTAGATTCCCAAAAGTGGTATTGCTGGGTTGTTTGGAAGCTCCATGTTGAGCAGTTTGAGGAATCGCCATAGAGCTTTCCATAGTGGTTTGGTCAGTTCACATTCCCACCAGCAGTGTAGAAGAGTACCCTTTTCCCCACATCCTTTCCAGCATTTGTTGTTGCCTATATTTTTAATGTGCGCCATCCTCACAGGTGTGAGGTGGTATCTCATAGTGGTTTTGATACTTTATAGGGATGCCTTTATAAGCAGCTTTCTCTCCATAATTGTTCCATTACTTTAGAGTTGGCTAGCTCTCTTCTTTTCTGTCCTTAATTTGGGAATCTGAGGCTAGTTATTTCACTCTTCCATACATTTCTGCAACTGTGCTCACATCTATGGCTAAAAAATGGGAAGCCAGAGAGAGGAATGACAATGTAGTAACAATTGGCCCCATTCATGTGAGCCCACAATTCTAGCAACTAGAAATTTGACTCTTGCAGATTTCTATTACTGATAGACACTGTTGCTTCTCTGGGATTACTTAGATCCTGGGTTAAAATGGAAAAAAAGAAAAGAAATGAAAAATAGGGGAATTTTCATATTTCCTATCAGAATTAGATTTTCATTTTCCTTGTGGGATCTGGAGGGATCTTTCTGGAACTTCCTCTTTCTGTTCCCCAATACCCAATTCTAGTGAATTTAGTTTAGGCAAAGGGATACAAAAAGGCAAAAAATTCTGTCCTCATCACCAGTTTAGTGCCATTTTGATACCAGGCTTTCTACTCCAAATTTACCTGCCACATTTTACTTTTCAGAGACCTCAAATACCTGTTCATTGCATTTTTTAAAAAGATTTATTTATTTATGCGTGCAAGAACTGGGGTATAGACCAGAGGTGCAGGAGTGAGAGGATTCACCAGAGACAGAGTGGGGAGCAGAATAGACAGATCTACTGAAATGCACTGCTAAGGGGAACAGAGGGCCAGATAGAAAAGGTCTGCTGTGCCATTATGTGGGTTAGCTCCCTGACAGGGGATCAAACTGAGGCTGCATTGGCAATAGCTTAATAGTGCTATGCTTAACCCCTGTGCCACCAGGGAGTCCCCTTGTTCCATGACTGCATTTTGTTCAAGTTTTACGGTTATACTCAGTGGAAGATATAGAATGGACTATACTTACTTCAGCATACCCCAAACCAGAACCGGAAGATTTTTATGATAATTAATTTATTCTTGTTCCACACAGAGAGTCTCATTTCCCTCCTCTAAAGTCACTATTTCCATTCTGATCTTACATGAGTTATTACTGTGATTCTGTGTTCAAAGACATGCTATTTCTCTAATTCTGAGTTATTTTGGATATTTTATTGATTTCTACTTGTAATAATTACTGTATTAACATTTTTACATTCACATTGACAAAACATTTTTCTAATCATCACTGTTACACTGTCTCAATTGTTTATTTACATACTCCAATAGTTTCTTAACATCTGAAATTAAACACTTTAGATGTTTTACTTGTATTTTCAAAGTAAAATGAAGTGTTGAATATATTCATTGAATAGGTGGATAGGTAATGGTGTGTGAGGTGATATTTCAGTTGGCAATGAATATACATACTGTCCTTCTAAAGAGAAAAATTTTTGGCCATATCCAATCAAAGAATAGATGTGTAATAGAGATGATGTATTTTTCTTTCTTTTTTCAGTTGCACGAGGATCATAACTTTGATATTGTTTGAGGAAATGGATATATTCTAAAGATATCCCACTGCCTTTAAAAGACATTTTGGAGTAGTGGACAATGAAAAAGTTAGTAGTTTGCATCCCTAGCTTTTTCAGTACCTGAAAAATCATTCTGCAATACAAAATTAAATACTTATGTGATAGGTGTCATATCTGTTCGGATAACTAATAGATAAAATAAGTTAGATATTTAGAAGGACTGAAAATTCATTTGGCCACTAGGAAACAACTTAGGACATTATAACAGAGTGGACTTGTGAAGGAATTTCCACTAATCTCTTTTTCGAGGCAGCATTGGAATATGCCACATTTCATATTGAAATTTTAAGGTTTGGAGCAAAGATAAAATATAATATAATAGGCATTTATCTTTAAATCCCTCTTACTCTTAGCATATCTCTCAAACACAGCAGCAGCTCTAGAGTTTGATATGAGAAATGGTTTTGAGTAAAGTTAAGGACTTTAGAGAACTGTTTATTGTTTTGAAATACCCAATTATAGGTCTCTTAGGAAGGTCTCTTATAAAATTGATAGAATTATTGGGTCACATGAAATATGGTTTGTGTGCAAAAGAAATTTCAGTACCAGGGAGAGCAGCTTCCTGTTTATGAGCTAAACACCTCTGGAAAAGTTAATTAAGAAATCAGTAGTTTTTGTTCTCCAATTTGTAAAATAGAAATAGTAATGCCAACTTCTGTGAGGCTGATGTGAGGATGAAATTATGAAATGTTTGGAAAGTGCCGTATTGGTTTTCTATGGCAGCTGTGACAAATTATCACAAATTTAGTGGCTTAAAATTTAACATACATGCATTTATTATCTTAGACTTCTACAGAGCAAAGTCAGACATGGAGCTTAATGTATATGCTCCAGGTTTTGGCAGGATGCTTTCCTTTCTCAATGATCTAGGAGAATTCATTCTTTTGCCTTCTCCAACTTCTTGAGACTGCCTTCTTTCCTTGATACAGCCCCTTTTCTCCATCTTCAAAGCCAACAATGTAAAAGTAAGCCCTTTACACACTGATTTTTTTCTCTAGTTTTGTTTTTAAGTTCCTTCCTCTTTTTTTTTTTTTAAGATTTATTTATTTTTTGTTTATACATACAAGCTGGGGTACAGGCCAGAGGCGTGGGGCGGCGAGAGGGTTCACCAGAGACAGAGCGGGGAGCAGAACAGGCAGATCAGAAATACACTGCTGAGGGGAGCAGCGGGCGAGGCAGGAGAGGTCTGCCGCGCCATGTGGGATTCTCCCCGGCCGGGCGTCTAACTCGCGTCGCCGCTGCCGACAGCTCCACAGTGCAGGGCTTAACCGCTTCGCCACCGGGGAGGCCCCTCCTTCCTCTTTTTTTGAGGGTGTATGGTTTATAACTTAAATTTATGTGTTTTTATATATATATTTATTTTTATCTTATTAGTGGAGGTAGCATTGGTTTACAATCCTGTGTATACCTTAGGGGTATATTTTTACATCTCCACAAAAGTATCTTACCACACTGCTCCCATCACCAAAGCAGCAATAATTCTACATAATAGTCTACTGGGAGCCCCCTCCCCTTTCCTCCCACCTTCCTCCCTGTCTTCCCCTTCTAGTAGCCTAACTTCCACAGTCAGATTTTAAGGGTTTGTTTTGGTTTGTCTTACCCTTTGTTTTTGTTTCTGTATATTCCACAATGAGTGAAATCATCTTGTATTTATTTTCTTCCTTCTGACTTAATTCATCCTCATTTGGCATCATCTCTTTTGGTTCTATCTATGTAGTCACTTATGAACAATCTAACCTTAAGGAACTAGAAAAAGAAGAACAAACAAAACTAAATATGAGTAGAAGGAAGGAAATAATAGAATTGTGGTGGATGTAAATAAAATGAAACTTAAAAAAGATATTAAAGATGAATGAAACCAACAGTTGGTTCTTTGTAAAGATAAACAATGTATTTTAAGACACATCAAATACATTGGAACTACCTAAGTAATACTGGATAGTCTAGCTGTTTTAAAAATCATCTGATTAGCAACCTTAATTACCCTTTTGAATGTAAAATGACTTTTTGACATATTCTGGGGATGTCTTGAGAATGCCATTATTTTACATGCAACAAATGCTATTTATTATTGACAGATTCTTTGAGTTCTGTTTTTAATCTTCTTGGAAGTAACAGCAGTATCAACTTAATAATGTATTTCTGAGGATTAGATGAGTTAGTAGAAATAAAGCACAAAGAAGTACTTTTAGTAAACTGTAGCTATTACATAGTACTTGGAGTTCAGATTTTTTGTTTTTGCCAGTAAAAATAAAAAAAAATCATTAAAAATTAATGTATAGTCACATCTTTAGTAATAGAGTTCCTAATAGTTATTGGTTATATAAAACTATCTAATTCCTTAACATCTTTAACTCTCATATTTTTCATCTGTATTTGGGGTCAATAATTATATATACCTCAGAGGATTAAATTAGAAAAAGTACTTTAAGCACTTAGCACCATATATGTTACCTAGTAAGGGCTCAATAGCAGATTACTCATTATTATAATTTATAAGAATGATACAAATTATTAATATCTCTACATGTCTCCTGATCATGAGTCTATAAAATAACTCCCTCTTAAAAGACTTCTCAAATTTCTTTGAATTATGAGTGCTGTATTAGAAAACTGGGAAAGTGTTTTCCGTGGACAAATGGATTCAACCCCTTCAAGCCAAAGCACATCACTCCTTACCTGCAGAATTACTCCCTTTTCCAGAGACCTTTTAAGGTTTAATGATAAACAAAAATAAATGGACATTCTTAGGCTGACCATAAGCCAGGAGTGGAGGGCATAATGCTGCCAAGCCCATGTGTATTAGATGCAGAGCTGATTGTGCAAGCATTAGGAGTTTTAACAACATGCTTAAGGTTCTTAGAATCAATAGTTAGGATTTTGGAGACTTCTGAGATCATTTGTATTCATTAGCTTCCATTGTTGGATTAAGCTTAGTACTTGATATACTCTCATTTGGGAATTTTTGTTAACAGTGAACACAACTTTGTCCATGTCCTTAAATTATATCATAAATACAAACATTTTAGGATGAGATAATACCTAATCCTCACTTTCTTAGACTTTTTCTGTTGACTGAATTTTTTGTTTAATAATCATTAAATGCCTTAGTTTTTGGTCAAATACATACTAACTTCTGAGGTCTTTATGTTTTCAAATCTACTGTCCCTTCTATAAAGAATATACTTTGCCTTTAAGAAGACTAGCAATCCTAGAAGACTTCTATTATCAGTATTATCTCCCTCTCCAAATCTCTTCCTTAAATTGTCAACCTATCAAATTTCTAAGCAACTTCCTGTTCATATACTGATCCTTTAATTTTACTTGTAACATTATATTACAATTTATGGTTTACTATAGGTCTTACATACTACACAATCTGCTTGAGGCAGAAAGTATATATCTTTTCTATTTTCGAGTCCCAGTCATCATCACAGTATCTAGAGTATTGCTGAAAATTCAGCAATTATTTTGCAAAGAAAGTAATGGATTCAGGGATATTTGAGTCCAAGAATCAAATACAGAGTCAAACCAGTTTAAGCAGAAATAAAAATTCATGAAAAGGATATGGAAGTGTTTTGTAAAATTGATGATTATAAATTAAAGCCAGACCTCACCTGCCATGAGTCAGTGCCATGGCTCATTCAGTTTCTCGCCACTAGAAATTCTTTGATCTGTTTTCTTTGTCATTCTGGTCATATCAACTTTACTCTCTCTTCAGATTGGGCCATCTGCATCTCAAGTAAGGAAAAAGGGAGTGGATAGATACCCTAACATGACCCTTGATATTATGTCTTTTCCATTCAATTAAGTTACCAAGAACAATTAGGCTTCTTTAATCCTAATGGGAGAGAAAGAGAGAGAAAAGTTGATTGGCTGTCTTAGGTCAAATGACTCTGCTGAACTAATTAACAGTGGTCAGGAATGAATTACTTCTGAAGTGACATTATGGGCCTGATAATGATCCTAGATAAAGAAGAGCACATGTTGTATGGGACAGCACCTGCCTGTGGCATGTATATGGAAAAAACAATTGAATTATTAAGATATTAAAGTAAAAAAAAATGAGAAAAAACCTAAGGCTGTGTAAGTAGCAGAGTGGTGAAAAATGTGCCCAGATAATGTCTTAAAAAAAAACAAAAACAAAAAACAAACACATACTTACCTCTCAGTTGTAAAAGACCAAGCCTACTTGTGCCTAATAACCCGAAGCTCAGGGACATTGTTGGTGTCTTTTACACACAGAGCCACTCTTAGAGACTATTGTATATTTATTAAACACCACCAGCACTCATTATGGATGTGTTAAAAATTCAGATCCTTAGAGAGCACCATAGATCGAAATATTGACTTCTGTTTCACTTTCCCCATCTGTCCAAACATCAATAACCACAGTGTATGGGGGTCTGGAAGCACTGGGCTAATGTACCTTCCTTCGATCATAATTCCAGAGTTTGCCTTAATTAAGATTGATTTTTTTTTAGCCCTATGTTGTACATCTCTTAACTAACAGAAAAGTCGTAAGGTCACAGTTGAAGCATTAAAAATGTGAGGATTGAGGAGAGAGTGGAATCACATCATGTGCTTATGGAGTCTAGAAACTGTATGGATGGTATGCTTAAAATAAATCCTCAAGCAGATTCCTAAGGCATTGAAAGAGTCACATAAGGGCACTGGAAAAATGAATTGCTCTTCTGACTCACTTCCCTTCATATGTGCTGCCTGCGTGCAGTATTGTTTATCAAAGGAAGGAAAGGTACTTTAGATTAAGCAAGGGAAGGCCATGGCAGGCCAGGTTTGTCTGCCTTTTTAAAAAATTTTCAGAAACATCACTATCATCAACAAAATACTGCTTAGTGTTCACAATACTGCAGACTCCTTCAAAATACTTCTGGTGAACAAAAGGAAAGTGCAGCCTCTGCCCTCAAGCAAATTACCATCTACAGTAGAAAGTAGACATGACTTTATGAAAAAGGGAGAGTGAAATTGTACAATACATGAATCAAAACATTACACAAAAGGATTTTGATTAGTTATGACTCTAAACCATTATCCAGCAGCTGAAGGAGAGTTTTCTTTGGGGAAATAACTTTAAAGAAAGTTGTGTTTTTTTTTTTTTGTTTTTTTTTGTTTTTTAAGAAGTGTCTGAAAAGTATTTCCTTGGATGGGGAGAATGAAAGATGATATATTTAGGATTGTGAATATTCTATGCTAGAATTTTTAGATTTCTATTTATTAAAGCATACCATGAAAATAAAAGATCATAGACTCTGTTCAGAATGCAGGATATTTGCGTCTTTGTTTCTAAGAAAGATACGTTCTAATTGTTCTCTGCTTGCATTGGTGTTACCATGGTATACACATCAGGACAACACATTTTCAAAGTACTGTTTCTCTACATATTTAGATAAAAACTGAAATTATTGCATTTATCCTGTTTGGTTTTCTTTCATCATTTGTTTCAAATCAGTTCCAGAAAACGTATTACACATTTGTGTGCTTTATATTTTGGGTGTGTGGACCATCTGTGGGATTCTGATAGGATTTATTTGGGTGTTGAGATTAGAAAATCTTCATGCTGGTTGTAATAGAACATTATTTCAAGGATTCAGTTTTTTGGATTCCAGTTGGTAATGATATCTAGGCAAATACTTACTCATTTTCTCTCCAAAGTCAGCCAATCTCTTGTTTCTAGCCACTCCAAACAGCTTCTCTGTTCTCCTCTGAGCAAGTCTGACTGCTTAGTTCCCCAGGGAAGAAGGAAGAAAAGTGAATGCTAGAAGACACAGAGAAAAGCAAATGTGATATGCATCAAAAACAAGCATGGGTGTTGTCTCTGTGTGTACATTTATAAAAACTAATATGCATACATCCATTCATTGTGGCACATTTTAAAATAAAATATTATACCTTCAAAAATGAAGAAAAAAGTTTAAATGAACTTCTGCTAGGTAGTAGGCACTAAGATTGGGAAAGGAAGTATTACAGTAATAGCACTTTCTTGGTGAGAAGGAAATGAAAGCTTGTTTCTCACTCACCTTACATTTTTATTTGGGTCAGTAGAGGGGTCCCAGCTCAAGAACCCAGGAGGATAATATTTCTTCATGTGGGAGATACACCATCTGAAACTCAGTGTCTTCATAGTTTCCTTGACAGAGAAGGTAGAGGCTTGAGTGTCACTCATGGGCCCTTATTATTTGATTATTTTTAGTGTATTTCCTCATTTTTGGTAGAAAACAGTATCCTCAGAAGTAAAACACATCAGTCCCTCTCTTATCCCATTGAATGGAGGTGGTCACATGGACTTCAGTCTCCCTTCCTGTATGTGGCTTTCCAATGAGATGTAAAGTCACCTGTAAGGGTGATTTTGGGGAAACCAAAATATAAAGAAATTCATAGTTAAAATTCAAGTCGTATCAGGTTTTCTAAAAGTGTGATGCCTGGACCAGTGGCAGCATCTGATTACTTGTTAGACACTTGATAACTTAGCCCTACCTCAACTGGGAGTGAGGCTTAGCAATTATGTTTTAACAAACTCCCCAAAGTTGCTAATACTTGCTGAGAAACTTTGGTCTGTCTGTAGAGCCATAGAAGTATAAAAAAACTGCAAATACAAATAGAATTTTAACCATGAATCTATGAATCGCCCCCCCCCTTTTTAAAGATTTATTAATTTATGCATCCAAGCCAGGGTGTAGGCCAGGGGTATGGGGGTGGTGGTGAGAGGATTCACCAGAGACAGAGTAGGGAGCAAAACAGGCAGATTGACTGAAATACACTGCTGGGGGGAGCATCAGGTGAGTCAGGAGAGGTCTGCTGTGCCATGTGGGTTAGCTCCCTGGACAGGAATCGAACTCTTGCTGCAGTGGCTGCTTATAGCTTCATAGTGCTGCAAATTAACCCCTTGCACCAGGGAGGCCCTGAATTGCCCCTTACTAGTGTATCTGTGGTAATTTATTAGCTAGATCTAAGAGCAATAACAATAATAGCTTCTAGATACTATTCTCATTGACTCACTTGGTGTGATTCTCAAAATAATTCCATTGCATAGTTCTTGTTACTTCCTCTTTACAGAATAAGCTGATTAAATATTGAGATGATAGATCAGTGAATTTATGAGTGAATAAGTTGAGTACAGTTTCAGAGTAGAAGTTTTAATTCACTCTACCAGGTCAATTTATTTTTCCCATAAACAATTAGGCTAGACTAAATTTCCAGTATTTTTCTTGCAGTGTGTTTTTGTGCAGGCATTGAACATCCTCTTCTGTAAATATACAAACCTACACATTGACCCATTGTCTAAACTTTGTTCTCTTGGCCTCTCCTTTTCCCCTGCAATTTGCATATTCCATGAACTTTATTACTCTGCAACTGTAAGTCTTCCAGCTGTTTCCAGAGGCAACCTCTCTGCTTGCACTTGCTCAAAATATATGCTCCAATTCTTTAACTCTTGGATCAGTAGACCACAAATGGAGAGGGATCTGTTAGTTCATCCCCTAAAATGCCTACTCTTAGTGACTTCCAAAGATGGTCCTATGACAGTAGAACTTATTTCAAACCTTCAAACTTAACATGGATCTTCTCTGTTTTAATTCCACCTCCTGTACTACCATATTTCCTACAGGTGTTTTGCTACAAGTATACATCAATATTGTGGACTTCCTGAACTCTTCCTTCTAGAAATAGAGATAATGAATTTGTTGCTGTTGTAACAAATTACCATAAAACTAAGGCTTAAAACAATGACAGTTTATTAATTTATAGTTCTAAGGTCAGAAATCTGAAACAGATGTCACTAGGTTCATGGAAGTGCTGTATACTTTTCTGGAGGTGGTAGGGGGAATGCATGGTTTCTTTTAAGCTTCTAGAGGTTCCTGCATTCCTGGCTTCATTGTACTACTCTATCATCAAAGCAGCAGTAGATGATTTTCAAATCTCACTAATTTCTCTCACTAATTTGTCTACCTCTCTGTTTCCTTGGGTATACTACATAATCCATATTAATATCCTAATTTTAATATGAGCTAGTTAGGAACAATTACATCTTTAATGTTACTTCCTTCACCCTTACATGTAACATATTCACAAGTTTTATAAATTAGGATATAGGCATCTTTGAAAGAGCACTGTCTATCTACCATAATGAAATGTAATTTTTTTAGCCTTTTATGATCTTAGAGGACCCTGAAAGCACCAATTTAAAACCTCCAGTGAAATTGCCGTATTTTTTGTCTAGTATATAGGTGGAAAAGGAAAGAAACTGCAACTTTTCTATAAAAAACAACTATTCTTTCCTTTTGTTTCCTTATCCCCAGTAATGTGTCCATAATTGGGGAGAAAAAGAGGAATTGCCCACCATGCTTTATTTCAAAAGCATAAACTATTGAGCATAGAAATAAAAATTAAATGGACTTGCTTATTGATCTCTTGAACAGCCTACTTACACAATAAACATGGTTGTTTCCAAACATCCCCAAATATCTTTTGGTCTTTTCAGTCTATGTAACTCTTCTGTCTTGAAATCTCACATCCTACACTATTTCCTAGACACTCCATTCCCACCCCTCTCCATTCATTCCAGAATTCTCAATCATTAATACCCTCTGCTTAGTATTCAGGTCTCAATTCCTCTGTGTGTGTGTGTGTGTGTGTGTGTGTGTGTGTGTGTGTGTGTGTGTGTTTGTGTGTGTGTGTGTGTGTGTGTGTGTGTGCATGTATGTTCTCAATAGGGCACCCACGTGCTGAAAAGATTTATCAAGGGCTTCCTATACTGTGTTTACCATTGTGCATAGAATTTCACATTTCTGATTTATTATCTCCAGTTATTTCTGAATTAAATACTATTCTGACTCAAAATTTTAGTCAGATTGAGTCACAGGGATTTTATGTAACTTATTTAGGATCAAAAGGCTAAGAAGGGAAATAGCTGTTTTGACCTTAGCTCTGGATCACAACCCCCCAAATATTTAGCATGAAACTAGAGGCCCTAGCTGTCTAGGGTGCTCACTTCAGTTGCTCAATCAGCTGCCTCAGGAACCATTTCAAATCAAACCTTTTAGACCAATAGGTTTGCCTTTCAAATTCAATTCAAGAACTGTTTATTGAATGCATGCTACATGCCAGGTGTCATTTACCTGTGATTTTGCAGTGTTTATGCCAACTCAGCCTTAGAGCATTACACATGTTTCTCAGAAGAGGCTGTGTCTCAAATATAGAAATCTTTAATGTCAAGGACATTCTTAAAATTGCTATCGATGCAAAAGCTGTCTGAATACACTTTATAGAAGTTGATAAAAAGAAAAAAATAAACTTGATTTGAATAAAAGAAAATCAGCAGCAGTTGTTTTGTCAGTCTTCTCAGAAGCAGTTGTACTTAATGTGGAGCAAAATGTCCCAGGGATGTTTGCACAAAGAGGAAATAAATGCATTAGAAGATTCTTGTTTTTTTTTTTTTTTTTTTAATGAAAATCCAATATGTAAGAAATGGGCGAAGAGGAGAAAGGGAAACGACTGATGAGAACAATTATCTTGAAAGTCTGTTAATTTTTGTTCTGTCCCTCTCACATATTTGTACACAGAGCACTTAGGTTCTAGAGATTTCATTTCTCAGAGACAGTGTTGTCTCTGCTTTCGTAGGATCATAGTATATGAACTCAATCCTTTGGCTTCTAGTCATGCCTCCTTAGAAAGACAGAGAAAGGCAAATGGTGCATATAAATTGACAGGCTCCTTGGAAACAATGGCCATAGTCCTGTTACAAACCTGCCCAGACAGGTGGGGTGGTTTATCTAAGCAAGCCAGGGCTTGTTTTTCTACTAGTCCTTAAAAAATGTTGAGGTGCCAATCCAACTCCAAAGGCTGAGTACATTTGCCTGTGTATATTTTTAGGAAAATTCCAAGAATTAATTATCACTTCTATTAATTCTACCCTCTGACTCGTTTCTCTTCACACTAACAGCATCCTCCAGAAGCTATAAAAATCTCTAGAGGTCCTTGAAGTAATGAGTAAGCTGATTTTTTTCCCTCTCTAATAATTATACTTTGATTTCTCCATAACAATTTTTAGTTTACCGTCAGTTATCAGTACAACTTTTTGTAGCATTAATCTCCTTGGGATCTATCCTGCTCTCTTGCCTGCAGATTTCTCCTCAGCGGGCCGCATCTCTTTCACAAGTTCCCTCTATGAGAATCTTTCCACTAGGTGGAGCTGTAACAATTTAGCTCACAGATCGCCGCGTGAGACGGATTAAATTCACTGACCACTGCTCAGTACTCCGGGGAAGCATATTGCTATGGCCCTGAATTGCAAATCGAGTGCAGAGTCAGAAACACAACAACAAATCCCATAACAGGAAGACAATTGGAGATAACAAATTCCATGGGACAAATGTATGCTGGTTCCCTGTGTTAGGCCTCCTGAATTGCTGGCTTAATTCCTGTTTGGTTGGTGATAGTTTAAAAAGAGAGAGAGAGAAAGAGAAAGAGAGAGCGAGAGCGAGAGAGTGAGAGAGAGAGAGAGAGAGAGAGAGAGAGAGAGAGAGAGAGAGAGAGCAAAAAAATTTTGCACCCAGAAGCAGGAAACCTGGGTTCTGAACCCAAATCTGCCACTCACCAGCTATGGACTTCATCTTTCTAAGTCTTCATGTTCATATGCATAAATTAATAGGGCTTAGAGCAAATAACCTGTTAGGTATCTTCTGACTGTGACTCTGGATTCTGTATAAGATTGTAACTTTTTAAATAAAAACATGGGGCTGCGTGAATTTAACTGCACTTCAAGTGTGTTTCTGAGTTCAAATCTGTTTCTATCCATACTTGCATCTATACAGCTCTGTGAAATATCTGAATGATTTTTCCCACTTTCATTTAACTAATCAAAAAGAAAAAAGTAGATTTTCATCTTTAAATGTGCTTTCATAAGTCTAAAGGTAAGTGGGCATTCTAGCAAGAAATTCATTCAGCATCCCCTCTTTTCCAGATAGGTTTAGCCAGCAAACGTAATTCCTTTAGCTAAATGTCTACACCTTTATTTATACAGGACTTTGCATATCAGCATCCTTGACTATTGTGAAATAACCCCACTGGATTGCATATCTGATGTAAAGATACTGTTTTTCACTGAAAATGTGAATATTCCCTATCTACAGATCATTTGGGATTTTTATGGTTCCTGCTTATGCCTCAGTTTTAATCCTGAAACAAAATTCTATTTTTAGAGCATCCAAGTTTCTTTAGAAAATTTTACCTAAAACCAGTATAAATGCATCTTTTGTCAGAAGACATACAAATTTGATACCTGCCTTCTACTCCTATCTAAAATCCTCCACCCAGTCCATGGCAGTGAAAACTGATCATTTTAATCTATTCTTTGTAAAACATTAATTGGATACACAGGAGTACAGAGAACCTAATAGGTATTATTTTTTATGATGGAAATGTCATCAAAGATCATTTGGTTAAATCCTTTTTATTACACCAATGAGGAATTGAAGATCCAGAGGTTAAGTGACTTACCCAAATTTATTCTGTGAATGAGTAAAAATAAATTTGAGAACCGAACTCAAATTGAACAAAGGGAGGGCTATCTCAATTTTTTTTTATATTTTTATTGTTTTTTTTTTTTAAGATTTATTTATTTATTCATACAAGCTGGGGTACAGGCCAGAGGCGTGGGGCGGCGAGAGGGTTCACCAGAGACAGAGTGGGGAGCAGAACAGGCAGATCAGAAATACACTGCTGAGGGGAGCAGCGGGCAAGGCAGGAGAGGTCTGCCGCACCATGTGGGATTCTCCCTGGCTGGGTGTCGAACTCGCATCGCGTGCTGCCGACAGCTCCACAGCCCAGCGCTTAACCTCTGTGCCACCAGGGAGGCCCTTTATATTTTTATTGTTATTTATATTTTTTACATTGTGTGTTCCCTTGGGTAACCCACCACCGATTCACCCGTGACCCATCACCATCGTCCCTTGTGCCCTTTTCTATCTCACTTTTTATCTTCTCCTGCTATGTAATTGCAATATTCTGACACAAGTATCTTCTGAGACTAAGATGCCAACTTTGTGTCTGCACATTAAGATCACTTTTCTGTGCTTGACATGTATAATGAGTGTAGAGTAATTTGTGGGGTGTGTCTGGTAATACAATAAATGGACTTTAACCCAAAGACCGGATCTGTCCTGATGCTGCAAAATGGGTTCCGCAGCCAATAGACTATGAAGTGATCCACTAAAAGGACCCTCCATCAAATAAAGTGACAAAGACTCTCCTGAACAATCTTTAGCCAGACATCTCCGAACCTTCTCAACTAGCAGCTCCTTGACCTTCCTTGCTTTCCTTCCACCTCCCACCCCATCCTCAGGTTACTTAATCCAGTATCACAACGACCCTGCTAAATCAGTTTAGCAAGTACACCCATGTGCTCAATGTCTCTTCTTAACACTTTTCCCTCAAAGACTTTCTCACTCTGCTCGTTTGTTATAAATCCCTAGCTGCCTTTCCTGGATTTGAAGGGAAGTCCAATCTCTCTCTCATATTGCATCTCCCTATTGCAAAACTATTAAAGACTCCTTTACCATTTTAACAAGGGCCACAATACTTTTTTCTTAAAAAAAAAAAAAATACATCAGGGCCTCCCTGGTGGCACAGCGGTTAAGCGCTGCGCTGTGGAGCTGTCGGCAGCAGCGGCAAGAGTTCAATGCCTGGCCGGGGAGAATCCCACATGGCGCGGCAGACCTCTCCTGCCTTGCCCGCTGCTCCCCTCAGCAGTGTATTTCTGATCTGCCTGTTCTGCTCCCCACCCTGTCTCTGGTGAATCCTCTCGCCTCCCCACGCCTCTGGCCTGTACCCCGGCTTATATGCATAAATAAATACATCTTTAAAAAATACATCAAAATACTGTTTAGTATACTTTACAGAGGTTCCAGCATACATGCAGCACATTAAATTCTGAAGTTCTACAATGGGGAAAAAACAAAACAAAACTGATTACCACTGTTTAATCCACTATTCCAAAATCACTTGGATTTCGTTTTGAGATTTCTTTATTATTTATTTATTTATTATGATTTATTTATTTATTTATTCATATACTTTCATTGCCATATTATTCATTTTGTAAGCAGTGTCAGTCTCTATATCTCCTGTCATTATCAGCAAACAGTTGTATTCAAAGTCTGTGTACTTCTTAGTGAATCATTGGAGAGCAGGTGTAGGAAGGTAGAGGGAGGCCTCTCAGGACTTCTCTCTGTGCTTGTGAGGAAGTTCAGTGTCCTGAGCTGCTCATGTGTCCACACTAGTGCCTGCTTCCAAAAATACACTTGTAGCCAGGGATCCGGCTGTGTAAACCAAGAGAAGTGTTACTTATTGTACCTTATGTATTTACATGTGTAAGTCTCATATTCCTCTCCAACATATCTGCATTTATAGCCATACAACATTGTGTTTCCTTTCCAAACTTTGAAGAAAATGCACAATTCATAGAAATAAGCCCTGTGGACATGGTGATCTTTTATCGTCTCAGACATATAGACCTGCCTGTCTTTTCGGAAATGTAACACAGGCAGAGGAAATCTATGGTGTGGTTTCCCACTCTGCCTCCTCTACTGTAGTTGTGTCATCTTGGTCTAGTCACCTGCCTTCTCTGAGGCCCCTAAAGCACCAGACAAATGGAAACAGTCACAATTGCTCTGCCCACCATGAATTCAAAGGCAGTGGCACCTAGGTAAATTGTGTACCTTTTCACAAACACAAGCTCTCTATGCTTATTGTGTAGGAGAGATGGAAAAACTGGGGTTTCTCTTCAAAATTTGCTCTCAGGAGGGGGCATTGCCTTGTGAGATTTGGCCTGAATAATTATAGTAAAGTGGTAGATTTAGAGAGAGAGATTCAGAATCAAATAAAATAATGGGTAGAGGGTGATATGTATCAAATCTGATCCACTAAATTAGACGTGCTATGAGTTGTTTAAAACCATCATACACCCATCTGGGGATATTCTCATCTCACTTAATGAATGAAAAATTCCCGTGATCATATTGAAAGTCATGCTAGGTAGAAAAATCTCCTGGCTGTAACCTCAAAAAGCCCTCCAAGATTACACACACACACACACACACACACACACACACACACACACACACACACGCACGCCAATAATAGGATTAAATGTTAATGCCCTGGATGGTTTTGTTACAATTCTATGAGGAACAAGAACACTATTGATTCAGAGGAAGAGAAAGCCTGTTACCTAATATCATGTTTGGGTGGAGCTGAGGATCAGTGGGCTTCAGTATGTATTTATATAATCTCATGGATATGCTAAAGGAAGTCATGAATATGTCCAAAGATAGTAGCAGGTGAGGAGTGCTCACCTGGGACTCAGTTCAGTGGGGTGTTTTGATTTAATCAACTCAAGGTTTCGCTCTCTGGCTGGACACTAGGTTAACAATAGAAAATGTAGGCCCTCATCTACAGAGCTTCTATAAGATAGGACGAGTGGAGAAGCCATAATTAACTGAATGATGTAATCCAAGATGAAAAGATAGAATTGCCTGGGGTGAGAGAGAATATGAAATAATGCTTTTAATAGAATTACTTATGATTTTTTCCCAAAATATGACACAGCACATCTGACATCTAGACAGAAATTCAAAATTCGTGCAGGGCACAAAATGCCCCACATTTTAAATTAATTCCAGAGCAAACTGGGAAATAATCCTGGAAAGAACATTGACGGAAGTAGTAAAAGGATTCAACTTTGCTCCTGATGAAGTCGTAACCTCAGACAAATCTCTAAACATCAATATTTTTCATAAAATCATGAGCTAGATGTTTTCTAAGTTCACATTCATATCTGTATTCCATAATTGGATGAGTCTAGTGGTTATTAGAGTTATTCCTGATGTTTCATTCAAATCACATGTATTCACATCTTTCTCCACTGGAACCCATCATGACAAATTATTGACTACTAATATTTATTGATCGACACGATGGATTAAAATGTTGGAAATTTGCCTTTGGAGAAAAATTAAGTTTTTATTAAATATATGTATATGTATAATACAATATATATATAATATAATATATATATATACCTATATATCTATATACCTATCTATCTATCTATCTATCTATATATATATATATACACCTATATATCATGTTTTTTTTTTTGTGTGTGTGTGTGTGTGTAGCCTGTTGTTATTCCTGCACGTATTTCATATCATATACTGAGGTTTGCACTATTTATAGCCTGCAAATTGCAATTAGTGGACAGTGCTGAACAATTTCCTATAAGGTCAGGGGGTCTGCTTTGACATTGCATTTCTCCAAAAAGGAATGGCGTTTGAATTTTTTCTTGCTTTCATACAAGTGACTCAGTTTGCTTAGGGGAAGAACCCAGAGCACTATATTGTCTTTGGCTCAAATAATGAATGACTCGTGTACTGTTTACTATAACTATTATATTGATATCCTAAACTAAACTTGTCAAGTACCCTTAATTAAAGCCTAGGTAGGGAAGCATGGGGTTTGATCTATTACTGTGGAGAAGTGGATGTTACAAGTTGATGAAAGCCAGCTACTGCTAGGTGGAGAGAAAGTTTGGGGCTACCTAGAGATACATAGTACTATTGACATCCAAGGAAAGACAAGTTCTTAATGTTGTGCATGGGTTTACAATGTATAATGATTACTAGGCACTCTACCAGCAAAGTAATCTTTAATCCATAGATCTCCAAGCATCTTAAACACATTGATTTATTAAATGTGGCCTCTGCAACAGTAATGTCTTCAAAATTAAATCACTTAACCTCCTAGTTCAATATTGTTACTGTTATCTACAGCTATATCTACATGACACTGAAACAGGAAACCGAGGCAGTCAATTCATTAAAATAAGTCAGACCTGTTAATTACATTGTGTCAAATTAGTTCATTGGCATTGTGTCCATCAAATGATGAACTTCCTGGCTGAATCATCCTCTTCTCAGCTGATCAGTCTGGAATATTACAAAGTCTGTATTTTAGGGTCTCATAACCATCTTTTTTGTTTGTTTTTGTAAATTGTGGAACCAGGATAGACTCTTTTCCTTTCATTATCTGTGTTTTACTATAATTAATAAAAAATGGTCTTTTATACATCTTAGGGTGATGATAGCTAATGCTGTTAGAGTGGAATTTATGATATATTAATTAAAATGCTAGACCTCATTTAAGATCTCAGAAGTCTATGTGATAAATACAATATGAATCTTAAATCTGCATTTTATTTTTTAAATTTTACTGTTTTACACTGCTTTGAATGAAACAAGTAAATTTTTCAAACAGATTCTCAGCATCGAGTTTTCTGATAGTGCTACAATTGCCCAGTAGATCAAGGTAACTTGTCTTATCTGACCGCAATGAGTATTACTGCAGAAAAATTAAGGAAGTATTACACTTCTTAATTTTTCAGTCATCAGTATTCTTTCTATGTATATACATGCAATTTCGGTGAAATAATGAAATAAAAATTAATCAGTGGCAATTTCTATTCGACACGATAGAAGGGTACCCTCTAGGAAGAATTTATTTTTAATCAAATATGAGCAAAAATAACATATTATCTACTACTGATGAGGCTCTGGGAGCTCAATGATAAAATTCTTTGCATGGATTTAGTATTATAACTAATGTTTCATGAGGGGCTTTGACATTGTCGCTACCAGTGGTCCTGATAACTAGAACTATAAGCATATACTCATGTATTATGAGCAGACAGACTTCAAGGACTGATCTTATTAAAACATGCATAATGGAACTAAAAGAAATTTCAGGAAGTATGTAATGTTACTTCTTTCTTTCAAAATCAGGAAACTGAGGTCCATGGAAGTTATCATTTGAGGTTCAGTAGAATACTGATAATCATCTATTTATTTAAAACCCTCCTACAGCTACCCATGATCTAAAGCACTTTATATAGAAGTAGAACCATAAAGATAAATTATCATTTCAAAATAATGGTGCTGGTGATTGCCATGATGTTGACAATGATGACAATGATAATTTATATCTTTGAAGCAGTCACTGTTCACAGTAGTGTATAGTGGTTAAAAAATGTAAATATAAGAGTCAGATTACCGATCAAGTACTAAGTGAACCATTATCTAGCTAAACATCAACTATTTAACCGTGAAAAGGAGTTACAGACAAAGTGTATATTTCTATTAATTACTGAGAGCATTAAAGAATGAAATGCATGTAAATTTTGGCAGAATATCTTACACAGAGAACTCAGTAAAGCATTAAAAATATTTTGTGGTAGTTCTGCTAATGATTGAGCAAGGTGACTATTACTATTCTCAGTTCAAATTAAAGGCAACTGATTTTCACAAAGTTTGAATAGTTTGAACAAGAAATATTAACTAATTATAGTATGATTATTACTGGAAATAATAAATGGCAATTATTTAAATTCTTACCACTGCATTCTAAACATCTTTAATGTAATTAACACTTTTGGTGAAAAGAGTTTTCCTGGAGCCATTCATTCTGGGAAACATAATGAAAAAATACTCTGATTAATCAATTATCCCTAGTCTCCTAAACCTGTGGATTATTTTCTTTACATTGCACTATAGGTTAACACCAAATCCATGACTCTGTCCACAGAGTCATGAGAGAGCTATGACCAGCTTTTCATGTTTTTTAACACCCCAAATTCTGAATATATGATATGTGTCATATATGTACAATTATTAGTGGGCTTAGACAAACTCATTGTTATTTTCCTTATTCCATAACTGGCATATAGATGGATGGATGGATGAAGAAACAGGTGGACAGATGGACGGAGGTTGATAGATAGCAACATAGATAATCTTATAATGTGTTTCAGAATATTGGAATCCATCTTATGTATATACTAGGTCTTTCTGTGTAGGACTTTGTAACCCTTTCCTTAAATTATGCTGTGATCTGATGCTATTCAAGGATCTGGAAACCAAGTTGGATATTGGCATTGGGTATTAAAAATAATTAGCATCTCTTGAAAGTTCATTGCTGCAAGTTAAATATCGTAAGTAGTCAAGAGGAGTATATTTATTTGACAGGGTAGCTTTGTTCACCAATAAGAGGGATTCACTGAAATTTAGAAACTTAAAATATCTGTATCTACCCAAATATCTCCGTCCCAACCCACCCTCAAGGTCCCACCCTTCGCAAACAGTGGCTTAGCTTTTATTATGTCAGACTTGATGAGTTTAAGAATTCAATTGTTTCTCCCACCTGTGGAATCAAAATTTGGCTCCATTTTTCAGCTAGATCAGACATTCAGCTCTAAAAGTGAAGACTTTTTTAGGGCAATCATAGAACTTCTATGGTTTCTGACAGTATTTTGAGCTGAAAATTGAAAGTGCTGATCTAGACATTTTCCCTCTGTGCTCTCCAGTGCAATCAGAATCAGCCATATTTCTCTCTAGCTCTGAATGCCCCAAGCCTCCATAAAATTGAATTGCAGAAGCCACTTGATCTGCTTGATTAAAATATTCTATATATAATAATAAATAAAACAGATGTTTGACATTGAATGTTTTGCAATATCAGTATCTTATTTTATGCTTTACAATATTATGGTCCCTTTATTCAGTGCTAACCACTAAATATTAACTGTCCTGTATCAGCATCTTTTATTGTCTTTTTTTGTGAAATTACTTCTGGTGACAAATATTGTACTGATATTCGTCAGAACAAAATCATAAACCATTCTAGGTATTGCTGGAGGCATAAATAGGATAAAATACAATAAATTAAGAGACTATAATGTTGCTAGCAATACTAGGGATCGAAGGTCAGAGAAACTGCCAGTAGCTTACCTTAGTTATTAAATATAATTTTCATTTTTAAGAGTCAAGAAGTTGTAGAAGTCAAGAGAATGATTACTGTAGCTTGCAGCCTAGAAACAGGTGATTAGCTAGGAACTGTTAAGATTCCTAGTAAATGTAATTTACTCATCTGTTTATGGTTGCTGGAGTAGCAATTTCAGTTCTGCCTGCCCTTCTTTTAATCTAATTTATGTGATTTTCATTGGTAGAAGTTAAACGAACAACCTGCTAGTAGATTATTTCCATTTGGATTACAAGCAAGGGTTAGGTACATAATGTATGTAGGATTTAACTCTTAATACACTGCTTGGCAATTGATAAAGGTGAGATTAATAATCACTAACTTGGTATTTTAGATCATCAGCAATATCACACATGATTAATTATCTCCGTTGTGATACATATAACAACTGTAGTATAAAGAGTCTCAAGGTATACAGTAAACACATTGGTTAAGTAATACACGCTTCTCTTGTAGTTATAGAGTCCTAATTCCCCTCAGACCAAGATTTTTCTGTGTTGGGTTTATTATTCTAATTTAATGCAATACCCCTGTATAATTTCTGAAGACAGAGTTGAGAGAGTCCTTTAAAATTAGTTTTCCAAAAATAGAATCGTGGAATAGCTGCAAGTTTACACACATAATGACATTTAATTCCATGTAACATTACTACAAGGCAGTTTCAAATACCTCTGTTTACAGGTAGATAAGTTGTGGACCACTTGACTTGAATATCAGGTACAGACCAGCAGGTACCGAGCTGTATAACTGAGCTCCCAACTGGTACATGTTACTTTTCAGATTCCAGAGAGGATTTCCACTCCAGACTACTACCATTAAGTTCTGTTTTCTTCAAGAAGCTCTCTCACACCACCTCCTCAAAGAATCCTCTCCTAGTTTCATCATGAACTTTGTAAAACCTTCACACGTTCTCTCTAGCAATTCCAGTCTTTTTCCTCTTTTCAATCATTATTAATTTTTATTAGGTTCCTTGGACATTCCTCTCCAGGACAAACAGTATGATCAAAACACTTATCTATTTTCATACAAAATGGCAACAATTAATACAAAATAATTCTTTATTTCTTGGGAGAAAGTGATCTTTGATAGAACTGCTTTATACATTATAAAGAAATAGTGGAGAGTTGCAAGTTACTCAGATCACGTCGTAAGACAGGACCTGAATTTTAAGGCTATGAGATAGAATTTTTAAATTATACATTATAGCTCAATTTTGCTTGTGCTTTAGACTGAATTTTTCTTAATGAAAATAAGTTTATCAAGTAATAGTTAACCCCCCCATACTTGTGTTTTTTTAAATATTTATTTATTTATGCATGTAAGAGGTGGGGTATAGGCCAGAGGTGTGGCGTAGTGAGAGGATTCACCAGAGACATAGAAAGGAGCAGAATAGCGGATGGACTGAAGTACACTGCTGAGGGTAGCAGCGGGCGAAGCAGGAGAGGTCTGTCTGTGCCATGTGAGAAGCTCCCTGGCCAGGCATCGAACTCATGCTTCAGTGGCTGGTGATAGTCTCCTAGGCTGAGACTTAATCCATTGTGCGACCAGGGAGAACCCCTCCCCATACTTGTATATACACATACACACATTAATGAACAGATTTTGTGCATATATAATTTTAATAGTTTTCCATGTTTTAATCTTTCTTCTGTCTATATTGCTCCATTTACCTATGAATTTAAAATACACATGAATAAATGTACATTCTCCTTTTAACAATCAGTGTTGATTATATTCAACAAAATAACTGATTGTAACCTACAATAATGAAACTGTACAAGTCACCTGTGGAAGTTTACGCTCAAAGTCTATGTATTTTATATATTTTTTTCTCCTCTAGCTAACCCTAGAAATTCCTCCCATATGAGGTAGCTCAAACAAGTCAGTTCCAAAGGGTTAAAACAAGCACCATCAAGCCACTCCTTTACCTATCGAATTATATCACTCTTCAGCATATGTCACTTGCACAACTTTCCTTCCTAAGGTAATAGGCCCAGAAGCTGGATGCTGCTGTGCTTCGGCACCTGTCATTTTGACATTTCATGCTTTCTTTAGAAAAGAGAAGTTGGTAGAATGTGAGAAAAGTGGAACTTTGACAGGTTGTCAGAATATCTTGCAGCACAAACCAACCTGCCAGCCAGCCTGTTTTCTGGTATATTTCAAAGTCTCCTAGCAAATGAACTACAGTTACTGACTGAAGAACTTCTTAAGTAGAAAGATTCCTTACTTTTTGCAAGATTGAAATTAGATGATTTTTACCTAAAATTGGCTTATATTTCAGGTGGCTTCCTTAAAGCTGCATATCAAGTGCAATATAAGTTGGATAACACAAAATTGATACAAATATCTTACCTGTTTCTTTTAGTTGAATGCAGCGCTCTTAGATTGAGGATGGTCATCTCTAAGTCCGAATCAGTTCGTCAAATAGCCTTGAGTTTGTAGCCAGTGACTAGTTAGTGTCTGTTCAAAACTAAAAGATTCTGGCCTGCAGGTACCAGCAAGCGAACAGACAAAAATAGCTCAGTAAACATGTTTAGGAATTCTACAACAAATAGAGTAAGAAGGTAGGTCAGCTGTGATAAGTTATGGGAGATGTGCAGGATAAATGATCTGTATGGAGTATGTCAGTGAAGACAAGCTGTCTTTTCTACCCACTTCAGTTGAGGATGTTTCTGCTTGTATAGATTGCCCCAGAAGGAAAAACAAATAGAATCATACTTACTGTCAAATTATTAATGGAAAAGGCATATTATTTCTTTTATCTGAACTTGATAGCCCAAAATATGAAAAGAAAATAAGAAAAATTTATCTAACTCTCCCAGGATTCCCACTATCATTTTTTTTAAAGATTTATTTATGCATACAAGCTGGGGTACAGGCCAGAGGTGTGGGGCGGCAGGAGGGTTCACCAGAGACAGAGCGGGGAGCAGAAAAGGCAGACCAGAAATAAATACACTGCTGAGGGGAGCAGCAGGTGAGGCCTGAGAGGTCTGCTGCACCATGTGGGATTCTCCCTGGCTGGGCATCGAACTCGCATCACTGCTGCCGACCAGCTCCACACCACAGCGCTTAACCGCTGCGCCACCAGAGAGGCTGTCCCGCTATCATTTTTTAGAGGCGAGTATGACTCGCCTAACATCACTTTTTGCAGATCCGCCTCCCTATCACAAGTTAGTAACTATTAGCACCTAGTTCATTCTGGTATGATTTATGCTTTTTATGTATACCTTTGCAAAAGAATGTATACTTTTAAAAAGAAAAGTGTTTTTTGTTACCTTGAGATTTTATAGCACCTAGGGAATAAATGGCAACAGTTAATGTTTGTCTAACTTCTATAATAAACCTTTAATCTCTAACTTTTTTAATAGCACATCATTGCATTTTATTTAATATAGTCTCCATGTGTGTAATACACTGCACTCTCCTCGTTTAAAACACCCATTTCTGTCTAACTTAAGGTATACAATTCTGCCCTATAACACTAGCTTCTATGGAAATCTTCTGAAACACACCTTTTACTATCTAAATGATTGTTCTATACTATGTGACTATCCCCAAGGCATTACTTAGAAAAAGAGTTGATCACCTCCAGGTTCAGGAACAACATTTATTACCTTCTTAACTATCTAAAAGAATGAAAATTGGGGTTTTACTCAGAATTGGAATTTTAAGTAGAAACAAGCTTTCTGTCAAGAAAACCTATCTATTAATACATGGCAGAGCTAACATGTAATTACATAGCATCTGGTCTTTGTTATGAGTCACCCTCTCCTTATCTTGTAAGTCCCTGCCTCCATCTTCAAAGTCCTAGGTCCCTGTCTTCTTCTTTAATTTGGGCTAAATATGCTTGTTTTGACTCATTGGCTTTAGAATTTCCATCTCTGTAGATTCTTCATGAATGTGTAATTAAATATGTTATTTTCTCTTAATAATCTGTCTGATGTTGATTATTTATTTTTTTTTTTTTTGGCTTTACCAGCCAAGGAAGAACCCAGACGGATAGGAGGAAATTTCATCTGTTCCTACAATACCAAACTAAACAAAATAAACGTTATCTCTAACAGATACTCTGTTTAGAACATTTATCAGATGGAACTGGAGTATAACAAGTAAAACCTTGAATTTGAGTTGGGTGGACTAAGCAAGCTAAATTTGCATGTGAAAGATCAGTAATGGCATAGGAAGGAGGGTGATCCATGGGTGCCCATCAGCAGATCAAAGATATGTGCAGAGGAGACAGAGATGCCATGAACAAAATAGTCTGGTCTCCAAGGCCCTGACAGATTTTAAGATATGTCCATTCTTATTTTTCTTTTAAAAGATTTATTTATTTATACATACAGCTGGGGTACCGGCCAGAGGCATGGGGCGGCGAGAGGGTTCACCAGAGGCAGAATGGGGAGCAGAACAGGCAGATCAGAAATACACTGCTGAGGGGAGCAGCGGGCGAGGCAGGAGAGGTCTGCCGCACCATGTGGGATTCTCCCCGGCTGGGCGTTGAACTTGCATCGCTGCTGCCAACAGCTCCACAGCGCAGCGCTTAACTGCTGCGCCACCAGGGAGGCCCTGTCCATTCTTATTTTAAGAAACATAAAATTTTTCCTGATGCAACCTGAGTGGATCTGTTGCGAAATACAAATCAAACTCTGATTATAGCAGACCTTCTAAGCAAGTGTGAATCTATCCATAAAAATCATGATTCTTTGCATTTCAAGATGATATTTCTCAATATTCTGCTGTTCACCTGAGAGTAAAACCTGATGTATTTGCCTAACGTCTTTCAACTTGTTCATATATATTCATTTGTCATCTAGACACCCTTTCTTTCTCTTTTTCTCTTCCTTTAACATTTTTCATCTGTTGTGTCTTTTGTATCATAGCCTCTTTTTGTTGATAGTTTTACTCTGTATTTTCTTTTGTATAATGATTCACTCCACTCTGATAGCTATATATTTTTGTTGTTGTTCTGTCATTTATTATTTACTTTGTTTCTTTAATAAGGAGTGTATTTATGTGTTTTGAAAAGTTCTACACTGTCATCTAAAGGACCCAGGTTTTAAAACTTCTTCAAATATAAGACCTGTGTAAAATCATTTTCTGGTTTTAGTTTTCATATGTATAAAATTGTAGTAATGTTGCTGGCTCATAAATTGTTATGAAGTTTATGTAGACCTGCATGCATTAAATATATTAGCACAATACTTGGAAATTGATAGGTGTCTAATACCATATGAATAATTTAGACTAAAAGACTTTGTTTACTCTTTGAGTTATATCCTTAGAAACCCTGTACTTATTCTTCCAATTTCTAAACATAAGACATTGCTATATATCTTTTGAATACAAAAATTATCATATTCATTAAGTAACATGTCATTTGTAAATTATCCCATTAAGTTGTTGTTTCTTAAAATTAGTTTATTTAGTAGGTAATGACAGTTAACATACACAGTGGACTTTTATATACTAGAAACCTCACTTTCAAATCCTACCTATGGCATTCACATTACTCCTATTATAAAAATAAGAAAACAGGTAATGACTCTAAGTAATTGGTGCAACTCTAAGTAAGTGGAAGAGTCAACATTCTGGAGAATTTGGTTTAGGAGCCCAAGACTTTAATCAGTGAGGTTCTTGCCCATTAGCTTCCTCATATCTTATCTTTCATTAGCCACAAGGTCCCAGGTTTCCAAAGTTTTTGTTTGTACTTGTCACAACTACAATGTGTTATTTTATATATTTCATCTTGTTTTCCTAAATAGCATAAAACTTCATGAAAGAGGTCATATTTAAGATATCTATATGCTTACTTTAGAAATATATAAATGTCAAAAAATATGACATATACCTGATATTATGACTCAGTAGACTTTGTGGAGCATATTGTTTAGAGGAGTTAAGTGGAATAAAGTAGGGATATCATGGAGTGTGTTAAAATACTCCAATGGAGCAAATTCTAACTCAGTTTTAGATGTCCCAATGACTAATATAATGTCTTTTAGAACAATAGCGGTGGGAGTGAATGACCCATTCTCCATTTTCTGTCTATAATTGCTCATCATATCCTACCCCTGTTGGAGACAAAGACACCCTGCTCTTCCTCAGCCAAAGTCATCTACAGATTTGCCTCTTTTTTTGTCTCTATATCCTCAGTAAATTTTCATGCCACAAGTAACTGTGTACATGTGAACCAATGTGGTCTCTCACAGCAGAATAGGGAACAGATCAATCTGAAACAAGTATAAAGAAAGCCTTAGAAAATGCATGCTGACAAAAACAGTCAACTGTAGATAATTGTGATGACTGGAGGCTAAAACTTGGGGGTGGAAACAAGCATTAAGTTTTCTAGTGATTATCTCCCTTGCAATTGTAAAAGAGTAGGCATTCAAATTGGAAAGAAAAAATAAAATAAAATTCCAGTGGCATTTTTCACAGACATAGAACAGTCCTAAAATGTGTATGGAACCACAACCACACACACAAACAAATAGCTAAAGCAATCTTGGGGGGAAAATAAAAAGTTTGGAGCCATCAAACTCCCTGACTTAAAACTATATTACAAAAGTATTATAATCAAAACAGTATGGTACTGGCATAAAAATTGACATAGATTAAAGGAACAGAATAGAGAAACTCGAAATAAACCTATGATCATTTTTATGGTCATTGATTTACCACAAAGAAACCAATAATATACAATAGGGAAAAGGCAGTATCTTCAATAAATGGTGCTGAGAAAATTGGTCAGCCACTTGCAAAAGAATGGTCAGCCACTTGCAAATCCTCTCTTATACCAGACACAAAAATCAACTCAAAATTGATTGAAGTATTGACTGTAAGATAATAAATCATAAAACTCCTTGAAGCAACCATAGTGTACTCCTTAACATCAGTTTTGGCAATTAAAATTTTAATTAGTCTAAGAACAAAAGCAGCAAAGCAAAAATTTAAAAATTGTTTCTGCATATCTAAGGAAACTATCAACAAAAATAAAAAGGCAACCTATAAAATGGGGAGCATATTTATAAATCATACATTTACTATGAAGCAGACCCCCAAAACATAAAGAATTAATAAAGTAAACAATATGATTTAAAAAATAAAAATGAACAGAAGAGGGCCTCCCTGGTGGCTCAGCGGTTAAGTGCTGCGCTGTGGAGCTGTTGCAGTGGCTACGCGAGTTCAATGCCCAGCCAGGGAGATTCCTACATGGCATGGCAGACCTCTCCTGCCTCACCCGCTGCTCCCCTCAGCAATGTATATCCCTCGATCTGCCTGTTCTGCTTCCCACTCTGTCTCTGGTCAACCCTCTTGCCACCCCATGACTCTGGCCTGTACCCCAGCTTGTATGCATAAATAAATAAATCTTAAAAAAAAATGAATGGAAGATCTGAATAAACATCTTCCAAAGAATGCATACAAATAGCCAACAGGTAGGTGAAAAGATGCTTAACATAATTAATCATTAGGGAAATGCAAATGAAAATAATAATGCAGTATCTCCTCACACCTGTTACATAATGACAATTATCAAAAAGGCCAGGAATAACAAATGTTGACAAAGAGGTGGTAAATGGAGAACTCTTGCTTTCTATTGATGAGAAAATACATTGGTGTAGCTACTATGGAAAACAGTATGGGGATTCTTCAAAAACTAAAATATGATCTAGAGATTTCACTTCTGAGTATTTCACTGGAGAAAATGAACTCAGTAGCAGTAATAGTAACTCAAAAAGCTATATTTGCCCCCCATATTTACTTCATATTATTTAAAATAGCCAAGGTATGGAAACAGCCTATGCACCAATTGATAGATGGATAGATAAGAAGTTGTGATGTATTTGTACAGTAGAATATTACTCAGCCATAAATATAGATTGAAATCTCAGTATTTGCAATAACATGGACAGACCTTGAGGGTGTTATGTTTAGTGAAATAAGTCAGGCAGAGAAAGAAAAATATTGCATCGTTACACTTATATGTAAAATCTTTGAAAAACTTAACAAAAGAAGCTCATAGATACAGAGATAAGGAGCATATTTGTGTTGGTTGGGGGCTGGTGAAATGGATGAAGATAGTCAGAAGGTACTAACTTCCAGTAATAAAATGAGTAATTCATGGGAATATAATGCATAGCATGGTGACTATAGTTAATGATGCTACAATGCATATTTGAAAGTTGTTAAGAGAGTAGATCTTAAAAGTTCTCGTCACAAGAAAAAATATTTTCATAACTATATATGGTGATGGATATTAAATGTGGTGATCATTTTATAATTATGTAAATTTTGAATCACTATGTTGTACACATGAAACTAATGCAGTTATATGCCGGTTATGCTTTAGTGGAACAAAATGAAAATGTAGTAATCCATATAGATTGACTTAGTTGGTTCTACCAGTAAAAAATTCTAGTTCATAGGGAATGGACCTGATATAGGTTCTGTGGGGAAGCAGGATCTCTATTTGTCCTGGAAGTAAAAATTTTTGGCACATCTGCTTGGAAGCAGGCTAATTAAGTAGAAGCAAAGGTGTTACAGGGATCAAGGAAAATGGACAAGAGTAATTCAGTAATAATAACATCATCTAGCTTCTGGCCATTTTGAAGCCTAATATAATCTAGTACCTGGGATACAGAGGATAATATATGAGAAAGAGAAGATGTGTGAGGATGGCATGTGAGAAAAGGAGTCACTCAAGTATCCACAGGAAATCTCCTTTCAGTGATCCCAGGTCTACATGGTAGTTGCAGTTTTCTTAAAAGAGTTGTGAGACTCTTGATATAATTCCTGCCGCTGAAAGGGCTGAAAAACTTTTCTTTCTGATGAAGTCATCAGCAACTTTGCTCTGAGGATATGAGGTAGACAGAGCTGGGAAAATAGTAGCAGGGTAGCTCACATCAAGAGGTTTCAAGGCATCTTGCAGCCTGTAAAACAGATTCCAGTTAGAGAAGTGGAAAAGTTGGCTTCCTTTTGAAATATATTTTTCTTATATCAAACTGATAAAACTTATAACTTTAATTAAGCATTTCAAGCTATAATACACATATTTAGCATATTACACTTGTGTATTCTATTCAAGAGATCAATATCCTAATATTTTTGTCCAAGAGACTGATTAGATTGATAGAAGATAGATAGACAACAGAGAGGTAGATAAAAATATTTTATATTTTCAGAGAATTGATAATTATTAAATTCATTTTAGCCCAGTGATTCTATTATCACAGCATTAAAAACTTTAAATTCTGACTTGATATCCCCACCTTGCAATCTAACACAATCTCCCACTCCAAGCCCAAGCTTGGTGAACCCCTCCATCTTTTACTCCATTTACACACTTTCTTTTTTCTATTCAGGGATAAATGGTATACATTTGGACTTAGTGTAAGAGTAACTTAGATCATACCAACTCTTCTACTTGCATTTAAAATTTTCATGTCCCATGTGGGTCTATTGAAGCCCATACAAAATAACCAAATTTCATCAGTGTTTTTATCAATGGGGTGGCTTGTATTCATGTGTGACCCATGCAATTTCATGTAAATTACAATAAATAAATCATATATCCTAAATCCTCTGTGGCTCTTTAAGAATGCAAATCTTTATAGTGATATGTCTTGCACTCACAGTCCGTCATTATATGAAGTTTATCTGTTTCTGTTAAGATCTGCTATTCCTGGGCCTCTATTTAAAGGAGATTCAATTTCCTTTTTTAAATAAACACAGGTCTCCTGTAGGTACGTCTATGGTAAAACATAAAATTTTGTGTCAGAAAACCACTCTTTTGTCTTTACTTATCATCTCAGACCTCCTAGATGCTTTGACTCTGTATTCTGTTTTTCATGTCTCCCTTCTGGCTTCATACTTCTTCAGAACTAGTTCCATATCTGTGTTCTCTTTTAAAAGTCTTTTGACACGGTGTTTGGCACTCAGTAAAGTCTGAAAGCATGAATGAATTGTGCTGTAAGCACAGATTCAGTTCCTGTGTGGCTCCTTCAATGACATTTTGAGATATTTATGGACATTGCCCCCACTTCTGCCTTACCCTGTTACATACACAACTTCTTTCACCTCTTCTTCATCATCAGCTCACCTGGACATCTATTCACCACATCTGCCAAGTTTACCTAGACTCCAGAGGGCAGAAAACCTTTCTTCCCTCGGGGTCATTAATCCTCCAAATTTTTGGCCTCACACAGGAGCTTCCTCTTTTGCAATTCAAAAGTGAAAACAGAAAATGACTTTGCACTTCTTTAGTTTTACTGTCTAGTAATGAAATCCATGACAGATTTCTGGGAGAGAACAGCTCACTAATTAACAATAAATTAGTGGAAATAGGGGATATATATCAATCACTATTGAACAAATGAATTTTCTACAATTTTAACAATAAGAATGTGTAACATACCATGAAAGAGTTTGTTTATACAAACTCCCCCCAAATCATGTGTTAGATGTTATGACCAAATGTATGTCTGAAACTTCAGTGTTTTATCTCCAGCTGAGACCTACCTGCTTCATTGCAGAGGTTGGTAATCGGCAAAAGAAAAAAAATGAAAGTTATGGCAGTATAGTGACTGTCTGGGTTTCCTGCCCTTCGTTCACTCGTGGTGTCCTTTTGCACATCTTTCAGTACCTTCAACTGGGTTATCTTCAGGGCAGGGAACCCTCAGTGGTGGAACTTCCCCCACTGTATCAGAGCCTGCCTACGGACCTCCTATAGCAGAGATCAAGCTACCTTTCACCTACAAAATGTGTTTGTTCCAGTTTTAGAGGGCTGTAGTCTATGTGAGGGGACATCATTAAAAGGCACAGGAAGCTAGAGTCAACTTTGGAGGCACTCATAGTAAGTCAAAACATTTTTTTTTTTTTTTTTTGTTAATAAAGCTGATTTCATTCTGAAGGATTCCAAAGACCCAGACACACTGCATGGACTTAGCAACCATAACATATTGGCAATTGAATGAGTTCACCCTGTTACTTTATGGAAGGAGGAAATTTAGGCCAAGGACACAGGGGTGGCCCCTAGTCCTCTATAGTGTGATGGAGTCTTTAATGTTCACACAGAATTCACTTTTTAAGGCATTATCTGAGAGAGACACACACGTTCTAAATTGTGCAACACTCAATTTATCTACCTTGGAAGGATGAATGGTTGAGTGAGTCCTGCTGAGATCTGAGCTTCTAAGTCCAGGGATTCAAAATGTTTGAACCAGCTGCTGAGCCCACTATGCCAGCTCTCCACCCTCCTACAGAACAGCCTCTCTACAGAGCAGTTTAACCTCACCAGTCACCCCCTTTCCAATCAGGTCATTTTCCAGAAAATAAGCAGTAGTCAATAGGCAAAAAGTAAACAAGGTACCTTCTCAGAATTCCCAACAGAGTGTGATTAAAATTTGTGTGCTGTCTGCAGGAACATAACCAAGTTCATGGAAGGGAGCTCAGGAATAATTTAAGGCCTCTGATTCAATAACATGGTTGAGGCCTCTGCTCAGGATGTTCATCTCTCGGTGCTCAAATGCAAGTCCTGTGGATTCTACCTTGAAAATGTACACAGATCTATTTTCACTTTTCTTCATTTCAGCTGCCACCAGCATAACACAAGCCACTCATGTCTCTTAATGGATTAAACTTTTTAAAGATAATAAATCTCATCCTTCTTCATTTTTAAAACATCATGATGTGTTCTATTCATTTAGAATGAAGTCAAAATTCTTTTTTGACTTCACATGGATTCCAAGTCCACTTGGGTTGTGTTCTCACCTACTTGGGCTTATGTTTCTCACCCTAATTGTCTCAACACATTATAGTTAAGACACCCTTCCTATCATCTGTTCCCCAGACACCCCAACCTCATCCTCACTGCCAAGTCCAGGTGATAGCTATTCTTTTGACCTAAACAACTTCTATCCCGATATGGAATGCCTGGCTCTTCTCAACAAGTTCAAGCTCATTTCTCACCTTGCCAAAGGACATTGCCTAAGCATCCTATCTAATGCTTTCTCCTCCTCTCCCATTACTTTTTATCACATATCTTGTTTGTTTCTCTGGTATTGGTTATACTATCCAAATTTATTTTATTCACTTGGATCAATCTCCACTAAAATAAAATTTCCATGTAAGAAGATTAATACCTCTCTTGTTCACTGCTATATCCTCAATGCATAGGACAATTCCTGGAACTTTGTAAGATCTAAAATATTTATTGTAAAGGAAGGGGGAAAAAGATGAAACAAAATAATAAAAGAGAGGAGATAGTAGGGGAGTATTAAGAATTTGTTTTTGATGTATCATAGATTCTGCTGCATAAAATTACAATACATTTAAATAATTTTTCATGACAAATTGCTTAGTGGGCAAAAATCAGTTAAAGGCAATATGCTATATTGTAACAGTGTTTTGGTCATTTATTTGTATATGTACGTACATACATATGTTTGAATTTTAGAAAATATATTTAAAAGTAATACATCGACATCTCTACCTGTTTGGAGTAATTATAGTCTATTGCTGTTATTATCTCGATTTTTAAGATGATGAAAATATAGTACTTCTGTTGGTACAAGTTATTTTTGGTCTGTGTATTTCTGCTTTACCCAAGACTCTTCTGGTTGCAATAAACAAAACTCAACTCAACTTGACCTAAACAAATCAAAGTGTTTACTGGATTTTGCAACTCTTTTGACAAAAGGTCAAGAGTAAAACAGGACTTCCAGCCCTGCTTGATCATTATCTTGTATTTCAGCAAAAAATTCTTCAAGAGATAGTGAACATGATTGCTAAGAGTTTCCAGTTTACATTTATTTTTCTACTTGAAATAAAAATACAATTGAGATTAAAATTAAATCAGTAGTAAAATTGAAATTCCAAAGGAAATTTCTTCATTAGCCTTTTGTGAGGCAGCCTGGAGATGCATCTGTGGACCTTTGCCTTGATCACACTCCCTCCCCATAGGTGATAGGAGAGAGTAACAGTGTATTGCTAGAAATTATCGAAAAAAACAACAATGCAGTATTAAGTAAACCCTTTTCAACCCTCATTTAAACTACCTCTGAAACATTTAAGTCCCTTGTGTGGAGACCCTTGAGGTTGGACCTGTTCCTGGGTGTAGCCATGTATAGAGAAGCGAGGAGGGAAGGCACATAAAAATCTGTTCTGTCTCCTAGAGTAGAGGTTCTCTGTATAGTAAGGAGAGATCTTCCATGGCTTCTAAGTGGGATTTTATAGGGTCCATAAATAATGCCCTCTTTTTCCTCTTTAAATCTAACTTAGGTAAAATCTTACAATTCAGAAAGTTGAAGGTCAACATATCAGCTTCATTATTGATAACATTGGAGGACTAATAAATTGGAGGATGTGGTCAAATGGGCTTGATAATTCTGCCCAAAATTTACATCTACTAACATACCCAATCAGAGATATAGAGATATATAGATCCTGTCCCCCTGTTCCCATGTCAGAGCCTGTATGCTTCCTTAAGGTGAGAGAACAAACCAGAAATATGTTTGCTTTGCATCTGGCATGTCGGCTGAGAACTCAGAATGGGCTGAGGTTTGCCTGACCAATCCCTACTCCCAAGCTGCCTTTCAGGAAAGTCATTTCAAGTTTGGGGTATATATAGGTATGGCAGAAATTAAATCAGAAACTTTACTTTAATGACAATGTCTCCAAATAGAAATTAAGACTGAAGGCATTTGCCTTTTTTGATGGCCTAGATTTTAATTCCCAGTTTAGATACCCCTATTGTCTAAGACTAGAGACACTATTATACCTCTCTTTTATGTCTGATTATTTGTCCCCTTATATAGTGTTGATGTATATTTTCTATCACATACTGTGGATCCTTCAAGAGCATCTACTGGATGTTGAATTACAAACTAAAACATAATCTATTTGAAATGTTCAAAGCTACATAGCTCACATAATAAATTGAACACATGAGCAATGGCCCTATTAAACTGATGAAATCACTGATTTCTAGTATGTATAATGGTTACATTAAAAGCTGAGATTTTCAACAAATATAATACTAAATAATTCAATGCCTTATCAAATTAACAAAGGACATTTAAACTCCATGACCCTTAGTAGAACATGTTTATTGAGAAATGACTATGAATATAAATGTCTGCAACATTTTGTAGCAAAGTAGTCTATACTGACAGTCAAAATAACATCACTGACTTGGCAGGATGCATCTGCCTTTCTTGCATATGAAGAGTAAGAAACATTAATGAAGAATTAATAAGTTGATCAATTGCTTTCTTCATTGGCCTACTTGTCTAATTCTAAGTTAGAAATATGATTAGATCACTCAACTTCATCAGTGGTCCCCAAACACTGACTCACTGTCCTACTGTAGCAAAACCACTTAGGATTTTTTCAAAATACAGACTTAAATCCAAGGTGTGATGTATGAAATCAGAAAGGAGGGCCATTCTAATTTTAGCAAGTGCTTCGATGATTTGGAAACCGTTACAGTAAAATTGGACTCTAGGTAAGAGAGACGGGGATGCCATTGTTTTTGTCTTTCTATTTCATTTTCTCCCTTTTGCATGCATTACTTCCCATCAGAGTCTTAAAATGCCTGTGCATTTTTGAGATGATTTAGTCTAAACTCTTCATTGCCAAGAAGGAAAGTTGTATGCCAAAAAATAAAGAAATTCTGTTGGCATGTGCCCAATTTACATTATGCCCTTTCCGCCATTTTCTCACCCCTCTCTTTGAATATAGTCTGAAGCCAATGTCATAAAGATATAATATGTCTGACAAAGTGGTTTTATTTATGTAGTATTTGTTAGTTTAATAAAACCTAGTGATATTATGGAATGAAAACATCATAAATTTGTAGTTTTAAGATATGAAAGAAAAGATAAAGAAGAGAAAGAAGAAATCCTACTGAGGAACAAACTCTACAAACTCAAACATCGTATCACCTGAGACCTTCTCTTCCACATCAGCTCTATTTTCAGAATTCCAAGACTGATCAAAATAGTATCAGATAGAACCTTAAAAATAGTACTCCATATTAGTGCCTTATCTTTGTTCCATCGTATGCTCTTTCACAAAAGTGACATAATGAGATTTATGTTGTTTTGTCATCTTTATTTCATTCAAAATTAAGTCAAGTGCATCTTAAAGTTTCCTATCATATAATTTAAAATAACTGCTTTAATTTCCATTATATAAAAGTTACAATAATAAAATATTTTGATCCTCTACTGCTGGTCATCTGTTTTTCAATAGTTTTGTATTGTAAGCAGTACTGTGATAGAAACTCTAGAAAATCCTTTATATCCATGAGGATTCCATTAGGATATATTTCTAAAATTGGAAAGTATTAGAAATATGTTTACATTCTGAAAGTAGGAAGATTAAATAATGATAATTAAAAATATAAGTCATTGTTTCTTATAGCAAAACTAATTTCAGATAATTTGGTTAATTTGGAAAGGAAGATAAATTGTAGGCAGACATATTTTTTGTTGACATTTACATTTATAATGAAAATAAACATGCTCAGTGAAATAAGCCAGAAGGAAAAGGAAAAATATCAAATGGTTTCACTTTTAGGAGGAATGTAGGGGAACCAAATAAGGGATCAGGAAAACAATAATACTGCTACTATGACTACTACCACTACAAAGCTATCAGGCAACCATGGATAAGAGACATTATGCAAGGGAGGGGGAGGAAAAGGGAACAGGTCAAGGGAGAGAAGAGCACAAGGGACTATGGTGATGGTTCACAGGTGAACTGATGGTGGGAATTTTGCAGGGAATACACAATGATGTAAAATATATAAATATATAAAAAAATAAACATGTCAAATATGAATTGCTAACATTTTAAAATTAAAGAATTCTTGGCAGCACAGTACAGACTAAATATCATCAATTTTTATCTTTCCACCTATCATCTAACTAATTTCTAATTATCCATCAATCTATCTATCCGCATGTCTATTTTTTTCTCAACCCAATACTTTTGTAATGGAACCTTCAGATCAGTGGTGATCTTAAGAAATCAAATTCACATTTTAGAAAAGGAACTTATATAAACTATTGCCAGTAGACAATTATTCTCTTCATGAGTGAAAAAACACAATCTATTTGAGGTCTAAAGCTCTGCAAAAGTGATTATTCTTAACTAGCTCTTTTAAAAATATTGTGCATGACATTTACTGCTTGAATTTGAAGAAAAAAATAAATATAAAACAAAACTGAAGAGATAATAAGGATCAAGGATGTGTGTGTGGGGGGGGGTGGGAGGAATAAACTATTTTTGAGGTATCTTTCTGGGAAGAATAAAAGTATTATCCATCATCTAAAAGGAGAATGATTTGAAAAGTCCACTGGATCAAATGGGAAAGAAGATGTGTTTCCGTTTAAATGATCCAAGTAACTCAGTACAAATGTTTTCTCCAAAGACTAAGCCTGTTGAAAATAAGGGGGGGAAGTAATTGGTTAAGCACTTGGGGAGATTTGTAATTCCCCCAGAGAATCTGGTAATACAGTTGAGACATTCTGCCACAATCAAAGTCTCAGTGTTATCCTTGGACTTTCTAAAACCTAGACTCTTGAAATTAGACACTGAGATGTAAGGAGTGTGGTGGAGTTGAAAGGAAATTGGATGGGGAATAAGAAGATTTGGTTTCAGTCTTGATTCTGCTACTCTTTTAGCTAAGTGACCTTGGAAAAGTCAATTAATTTTTCAATGTTCAGAGTTCTCATTTTAATAGAATTAATTAACGAACATTTAATTTATCAGTTAGGGATATTTGGCACACAGTTGGTGATTAATGTATCTTTTTCCCAAATCAAAATCATGCTGGTGAGTATTTTTATAATATGGGAAACTTAAATTATTTTTTGTGTATTTTTGAGTTTCAACCATTTCCCTTTTAATGCTATATCTGCTTAATAATTTATCAGTTTTTCTGGGTGAAATGCAGAGCTGACCATGTAAAAATAAAAAGTACCTTTAGAGTGAACCTGTAGGGTCTCAGAGATTCATATATGGATCTGTATTCAGTGGAAACCCAGACACGTACATGATTGGGATTGGTCTAGAATATTAAGGGTAAAACTGGGAATGAGAGAATCTATACAGAGTTTGTTTGAATGCTAATAAATCATGAAATCACTGCTTCCCGGCTGTTGGGATTTGCTGCCTAAGAAGGCTGCAATTCAACAAGAATGGGGTTCCCTACAGAACTCCTCATTTTGACTCTAACCAATATACTCTGGAGGGAAAAAGGCAGACCAGGTGTTAGGGAAGAAAACCAAGGAGATTTCAGAAATAGAAGGGGTCCCTTGTTCAGAATCTTACATATGTATAATTGTTATTTTAATATTAATGAAACCTTGGTCACAGAATTGTGTTGTCTGTGTGAATACAACTTCTATCTATACAGTTGACTCTTGAGTATTTACTTCCTTTAAGGGTTTCCTTGTGCATGTTTGCTTTTGTTTTTTGTGTGCTGCCTCCCTACTGCATCTTGGGCTAGTCTGTCTCCCTCTCTGAATTTAATATACGCTGACATGGAATGTGCAGAGAGGAAAGACTGTGTTCATGCACAGTGAGCAAGATTCTCAGGAAACTCCTTCATGGCTTTCCCCCTATCCTGAGACTGTGGGAAAACCTCCCCAGAAAAAAATTGAAGAGGGAAAATGCACAGGCCACCTAGGCTGAGTATAAGACACAGCTGAATCCAGAAACAATTCTTCCCAAGCTAGCATCTCTGGCTCCACCTTTTCCCCTACAAATCCTCACTGAGGAGTGAAACTAATTTAACAAGATATCCCCATTTCCTCTGAACAGTGGTGAAAAAATTCCTATAGGACTTAATTATTAAGACAGACCCCAAAGTACTCATCAGGCCAGTGAGAGGAAAGAATCCTGCTGTGGCCTTTCTCACCACAACACCATTGCAATTAAAGAAGAAGCCAATATCAAACAGACAGGTAACTTTATAAGCACACCAGGCATCTGTCCATGCCCAAGGCCACATTTTAAACGAAAGAGTCATTATTTTTCCAGTGGTACAGGAAAGATGCTTCAGGACATACACGTTAAATTGAAAAGGCTCTATAAGTACCTTAGGAGGTTAACAGCATCACCTGAAGCCAGGTTCCTATCAGTTATGGATTCCATATTTTGTTGGAATTTGATGAGGTCCAAGGGGATGTTTGCAAAGGGGAGGTGTGATTGGCCCTTTAACTTGGCAGCTAGTTGGCTTCCCATGAAGAGATTATGGCAAGTTCTTTCTTTTCTATGTGGATCTGGCATTCCTAAAACAGTGTGTGTTCTACGGCAATGTGAACCTGGATGTTAATCAGCACATTTTCATTTCAGTAATGGATTGAGTGGAAAGAGGGCTGCAAAAGATGATGTAAATGCTAAATTATGATTAGAAAACCCAAAATGTGAATATGATCTTCCCTTAAAAAGTGAAATTTTGGCAGAATATTCAGAGTCAAAAATAAGCCAAGTCTAGCAAATTACTGTCGTATGTTATTATGGGCTGGGAAGGTAATTACGTCCAGGTTCACTCTTGGACTCTCCCATAACTCCGTATTCCTAAATCTCCTTTACTATGTTCCTGACAGGAAATCTTCTTAATCCCCATTTATGTGTTTCATTTGTTAACCCTGATGTGGGTTTGGGGATTTAAGATTCATTCACATGGGTGGAATTTTTACAAAGGAAACCAAAAATAGAGGGAAGATCACCAACTGTTCCTTCTGATCTTGGGAAGTGTTACGGCAAAAAAATTTCTGTTACTCACAGTTCAATTTCACACTTTATACAAGGTTATCTTAGTGCTTTGGGGTTCAACAGATCAATTTAGACTGTGTATTTTTCTGTCTTTGTTTGCATTGTTCTTTTATCCAGCTGCAAGACTGCTTTTCTTTTAGCAAAATGTCAAATGGTAGTGAATTTGCTCAATTAGCTTTGCAAATGTGTGTTTGACTTCCTATGGCATCTTTCTCCTCCTCTCTTTGTTGTATATTTCTTATATTTCAAAGGGAGACATCAAATAAATTCTTCTCTTGAAAGAATTAGCATTTTAATTCATAGGTGAGAGTCTTCAGTTGTGTTTCTGATTATGTTTTTAATTAAAAGGCAAATACACATACATTCGTTTCCCATTTGATTCAGTTATTTTGGATGTGAGGAAAGTCCTTAGATTCTAGCTGCACTGAAGGAAATATTTTGTCATAAAATAACTTTATCCTATAAAGTAGCTGAATCAGTGGATTATATGTGGCCTTAAAACTACAAAACAACTCCTTTTTCGTCTTGTTTGCATAAGCCTTTATAATTTTAGTTATAGGATCTGAAATCTATGAAAAGAAAATAATAAATCTTTTAGCTTAAGTATCACAGGAATTAGAAAGATATTTGTTCTCTAATAAGATAAAATCAACAAAGCAATTATTAAAAAGCTTGAGAGCGATTCTGGATTCTTATTTAAAGGTAGAGAAAAGAAGAGATAGGCTGTGGGATCAGAGTAATGGAAGTAAAATAGCAAAATGTCCTTTTATATTTAAGTTTTGCCAACCACAAACAGTAGTTTATTATCCTCATGAATACCCTCGTCCTTCTCTTAGTTCTTATATCTAATGCAAGGGAAAAAAAAAGACATTCATCTTTGTTCCTTTTTCTATTTCCCCAAGTAGGCAAGAGGTGGGTACAGCACATGAAATACAATTGAAGGTCTTCAAAGGGCCACTTGACTGCTGAAGCTAAGCGCCTCTTATCTGTATCAGGATTCAGTTTCTTTGAAGTTAATTCAGAGATTATATTTCATGCCTTTAAAAATGCTTTAAATAAGAATGTGTATTATACCTTTTCCTAAAATCCTCTAGAACATCAGGTTGCAATGAATCTAAATGTTTCAGTAGCTTCCATTCTAGCCACAGGGTCAGGGAAGAATCACAGCTTTTGAGGTTCCTTCCTCTCTTACTTACTGATAGGAGAGTAGAACCACTGAAAACAATACTTTCATCTCTTTTTTTTTTTTCTTCTCATTTGCCTTCTATTTTACTCCCCTGAGCTGAAAAAAATAAGCTCTTCATCATGGCATGGACAGATAGCCTAATAAAATACACCTGATGCGCACTGCTTTCCACGGGTAGCTGATTGACTAGAAACTCCAGGTGTTATGAAGTGTCTGTGAAGCTATGATAATAAAGGTCTTTTTCCCAGCATCCCAAGAAGGAAGACACTGGTCGCAAAAGAGGAAAGAGGCTAACTGCTGCAAGTAAATCCATTCAAGGTTAGTAGCATGCCTGGCAACTTTGGTTTGAGAGAACATTGATTTTCAAATATAAAGCTTTGTATTTCCCAAAGAAGGGGAGCCAAATAGCAGAACAAACATACTTGAGGAGCTGATACAGTCAGCATGTTGGTCTAACTTTTATTTCAGCCTAAGTAGAGGGAGAGAGAGGCTGGATGTGCCCAAAAAAATTAGAAAAGAGAAGTTGTGTGTTCTCCCAAGAAGTCAATAACCTGTTGGGAAATGAGTAAAATTGTTGTCGTCTGAGTGGTAGACATATATCAGGGAAGACGGAGGACGGACCCCAGGAGTGAACTAGAATGTGAAATCATCTATTATTTTGAAGTAATTTAAAAGCATTAGTCAACATGGAGAAAATAAATATCTTGAACTCCTCATCCTTAATTCAAATTGAATAGGTTTCTATTTTGACTTATATATAAGATTGGGGATTGGTGAGGTCATAATTTTTCATTGCTTGGTGCCCTAACATATCCTTAAGTCTTCTTGTGTGATATGTTATTAATTTAAAGTTGATAGAATTGTAATAAATTTGCCACTCAAAACAGTTTCAATTTAAGTTCATTGTGTTAAATAAAATAATGTTTAAATTAAAGATTATTAACTGAAAAAGTCACCGTCATGAATTCATTAAGTTATCACTCTAGACCTCACTGATAATTTCTTAGTGTATCTATAAGGGCTGTAAGATATGTTTTTTTTTTTCCTTAAGCTACTTAAAATGTCTTATAATAAAACAACAATGGAAACCTCTTAAGGTAGAGATATGGTAGTTCTTTCATTTTAATTTGTGTCCTCTATTACTACTTACAGTAATGAGTTATTAGAAAACTATAGTCTTTTTTTAAATGCCATATAGAAATTTAGAATTTCTTCCAGCATTTAAAGGACAATATCAACCATTAAAATAAATGCAAGTATTGTCAAGTCTTATACTATAAGCTTACTTTAGTAAATGTTATTTCTTTTAGAAAATACAATAAATCAATTACTAATTTAAAAAAGCAAGTAGTCAAATAATTGAAAATGTTTTCAGCTTTATTTATTGAGTCATTACTATGTGTCAGGTTCTGTTCTGAGGATGGGGAAGGTGAAAGATTGAAAAACAGGTCAAGATATCTTCTCTACTTGAGTATATATTATGGGAACGGGGATATAATAACAAACACTAACTGTTGTAAATAAGTAAGTTATATAGTCCCTTAGGATATGATAAATACTATGGAATAAAAGAAAATCTAGAGCACGAGAGAGGATAAAATAGTGCCAGAGGACGGGGTTGGGGGGGGATTGTGGGCACGTTGAATATAAAACAGGTGAGGGTAGTTTCATTGGCCAAACAACAGGAGGGCTGAGAAAGGTGACCAAACAAATAACCAGAGAAAGAGCATTTCTGGGAGAGAAACAGTGAGAACAAACACCATAAAGGGAGAGCATGCTTGGCCAGTGTCTCCCAAGCAGTATGAGGATGTAACTCTGCTAAGGACAAATCTCAGATACCTCTGAAGATTGTTTGACTCTATTCTTAATTAAAGGGGGAGTTTCTGGCAAGATTGAATTAAAGAATCAATCAGTTCAGTTTTAAAAATACTAAATTGCAGGACCTCGCTGGTGGCGCAGCCCTTAGGCACTGCGCTGTGGAGCTGTCGGCAGTGGCAACAAGAGTGCGACACCTGGCCAGGGAGAATCCCACATGGCACAGCAGATGTCTCCTGCCTTGCCCGCTGCTCCCTCAGCAGTGTATTTCTGTTGATCTACCTGTTCTGCTCCCCATTCTGTCTCTGGTGAGCCCTCTCGCTGCCCCTTGCTTCTGGCCTGTATCCCAGCTTGTATGCATAAATAAATAAATCTTGAAAAAAATACTAAATTGCAGGTGGGTGGATGAGGATAGAATGGTGGGGCAGAGAGTAGGCTGTGGGGAGTTGAGACAGCAGGATGTGATGTTTTAGAGCAAAGTGGCCCTCGCAATGGAGAAGGGAGCGGTTATCAAATTCTGAATATATTTTGCATTAAGAGGCAGTGAACTGCTAGTGTATTTGATGTAGGAAGTGAGAGAAAGTCAAAGGGGTGTTGGTATAGGCTGAAAGGAGGTGTGAGTTGCATCCTTATGGTGAAGGATGCTATTAGTAGAACAGGTTAGTATTACATGTTTGGTATTGATAGATTATCTATGACTAACAATGCTGCAATTTGAGAGGGAAAGGTCTGAGCTAGAGTGGGAACACTTGGAGTTGTTGGCATATTGATGGATTTTAATATGGATGATATTAACATAAAAGTGAATTAGAAAGTTTCAGTGACTAAGTTCTGGGGTTCTCCAATGTTAAGAAAATTTAAGTAAGATAAATACTAAGGCAAAGGAAGCAGCACATGAGGAAGGAAGAAAATCAAGTGATTTTGGTATTCTAAAAGCCAAGTGAATACAGTGTTTCCAGAAATGAGTCATCATCTCTGTCAAATGCTATAATTGTTTGAATAAAATCAATACAGTAAAATGTGAAGGATTGAAATAGAGCTAAAGGATATGAAACAGAATTTTTTTTGCAATGAGAATCAAAGAAATAGGATCTAGATTAATTTCCAATTGCTGCCATGAAAGTCTTATCACAAAATTAACAACTTAAAATAGTATGAATTTAATATATTAACATCTTGGAGGTCACTAGTCAAAAAGAAGTCTCACTACTCTTAGATCAAGGCATCGGCAGGGCTACATTCCTTCTGGTCATGCAAAAGTAGAATTCCTTTCCTGTCTTTTTGAAATCTACTTCCACTGCTTGTCTCTGGACTCTCTTACCCCATCTTCCAACCACCTACATTGGGCTGGGTTCTAATGCTGCCATCTCTTTTGTTGACTTCAATCTCCCTCTTCCCCTTTTAAAGACCTATTTGTTTACAATGAGCTCTGCCAGATAAGCTAAGACAAAGCTCCTTATTTTAAGGTCACATCTACAAGTTTAATTCCCTTTTGCTATGTTACCTAACATACTTACAGGTTTCAGGGATGGGGGATTGAACAACTTTGAAAATTCCATTGTTCTCTCTGCCACAGAGTGGCAGCTAGAAGAGATAGGAGACTCAAGAAAATATTTTTTTTCATAGTGAGGGAGTGATAACATGGTTTTTATGTTGATGGAAATAATTCAATGGATACAAGAAAAATCAATGTCATGGAAAGATGAATTGCTGGAGTGCTGCCCTTGAATAGACCTGATCAGATGGCATCCATGTATGAGTGGAGAGTTTGATGTTAGCAGTGAGTATTGCTATTTTTATTTTTTATTAAGGATATATTTAGAGCACTTTTAGAGTCACAGTAAAATTGATGGGACAGTATAGTGATTTCCTATGTGCCTCCTTCCACCTATGCATAACGTCCCCCATTATCAACATCCCTCACCAGAGTGGTGAGGGTACAATTGTTAAAACTGACAAACTCACACTGATTCATCATCATCGCCCAAAGTGAATAGTTATATTATGGTTCAGTCTTGATTTTCTACATCTTGTGTGGTTGAATTGCATGTATGCACTATTATAGTATCATTTCTAGGATTTTTGCTGCCCTGAAAATACTCTGTGCTCTACCATTAAATCCTACATTCTTCCTCAGTCCCCTTTCTTTTTACCGTCACCATAGTTTTGCCTTTTTCAGAATATCAAACAGTTGAAATGATACAGAACATAGCCTGTTCAGACTGGCTTCTTTCACCCACTAATATTCATTTGTTTCCTCCAGGCCTTCTCATGGATTGATAACTCATTTCTTATTTAGCACTGAGTGTATCTGGTGATAATTTATTTATCTTTTCACCAACTGAAGGGCATCTTGGTTGTTTGCAAGTTTTGACAGTTTGGAATGAATCTGCTATAAACATCTAGTATGAGCTTTTGTGTGGACATATGATTTCAGAACCTTTGGGTAAATACCAAGGAGCATGGCTACTGCTGAGTTTGTTTGGTTTTGTAAGAAACCACCGAACTGTCTTCCAAAGTGTGGGGGTTACCATTTTGCGTTCCTGCTAGAAATGGAGAGTTGTTGCTACTCTGTATCATTGCCAGCGTTTGGTGCTGTTCAGTGTTCAGATTTCCGCCATTCTAATAGTTGTATGGAACATTGCTATTTTCTCTATGGCAACAGGTGAGGAAGAAAACAGGGTTCAGTTGCAAGTACAGGTGGTGATGGCAGTGGTGATCTATGCAAGTGGAGATGATAGTGGTTGTAAAGGTAAAAAATAGTCATACTAATGAGAAAGAGAATAGATGGGCCAGATAGTTATACAGTGTTTGCCTGGCAGCAATTAATGACATACCTTGAAATTCCTGGGTCTGAATATAACATGACACCAACTAATAATAATGTTAGCTTTTCTTTAGGTACTTTCAGCTTCATGTGTGAAGACATGGTGTAGGTAAATTGCTGACTTTTATGAGGTTGTTATTTTGTCGTGCAAGAGTTAGAGAAGGACGAGGGAAGGACAGGTGTATGAGAAGGAGATATGATGCTTGCCTATTAATGAGGAAGATGGGAACTGAGGAAACCTAGTGGATGAGGGATTATGAAAAGCTGATAAAATGAAAAACTTGAAGTCCCTTGGGGTGGGAGAATCAAAGAATTTTGACTATACTAAGACCAAATTTAGACAGAACATATTGAGTCAACATTTTACAACTGCTATATTGTGTGCTGGATAATTTCCAGCATATTTTCACTTGATCCTCTCAAATTTGTATGCAGCAGCATTTATTGTGCTTCATGTCAGATTGTGAAACAATATAGGTTCAAACTTGTCCAATATAACCAGGAGATTTGAAAACTTCAGCTCAATTACATTTTTTCATCTTTAATTTTTGTTGCTCTCAAACTGTTTCATATATTCAGCTCTAAGGAGTGCCTGTTTACATAGTAACTTTTTTTAACCTTATTTGATTTTTACTCATTTTTAATACTGATTTAAACTTGAGGGATCAGTAGTTTATGTTTTATCATATACAACTGTTTGTTAGCTCCCATTCATCAGGATTTTATGAGGATAAGGTTAATTAGGAAATTAATGTTTATCTTTAGAAAATACTGTTCACTGAAGTAATTTTGGATCTTATGTAATCAATCATGAAAACAATAGTGTTTATCATTTGGAAACTAATATGTTCACTCAGTAAAACTATCTGAGAAAATATGTGTTGAGATACTTGGGAACAATTCAAAGTTTAATGGTTATTAGATGATAAATGTAAATAAGGAGAGTAAGGATGAGAGTAAATGAGGAAAATAAGGATGTAAATAAGAAGAGTAAGGATGAGAGTAAATGAGAGTAAGGATTTTTCCAATTGTTATCTTTTTAAGTCTGTTTGCAATTTTCAGTAATCAAAATCTTGAGAAAATAATTCCTAATATACCTCAAACAGTCATGATAGTTTTCATGAATTCATCATCTTCAAGGGTGACCTGATTTTAGTGTTGGTGTGACATCAGAACTAATGCAAGTTGGCTGACTGTGGTTAGAAAATAGTTCAACTGGAGTTAAATGCTTAGACACCCCCAATTGACAGTGAAAGGATAATTATCTACTACAGCTACAACAATTTCAAAGGCCATAGCTTCACAAATGCATTTACTTCTGTGTTTTATACCCCTTGAAATATTGAAGAATATCTCTGAGGGGCCCTCCATCTGTCTGTGATTCTCTGTCACCTCAGTGCAAAGACTTTTAAAATACATCAACTTTTTGAGGAGCAGGAGACATGTATTTCAAGATGGATGCCTTCATTTGGACTGTGATTGATTTTTTTAAATAACAGTCATCACTTTTGGTGCTCCTTTAATTTGATGGTGGATTAATATTGTTTGACCTGATGATAGCAATCATCAGTCTATGTTGGTCCTTTGACTGAAATGCTTTGTCACCTGCAGTAGGTTGGGGTCAGCCCTTGACCTCCATAGTTACATCCAGGTTATTAAGTTAAACAATATTTTCAATTTTACAGAAATATCATTTGACTTGACAAGAGAGGAAAACAGACTCATAAATAAGTCTCCTAGGTCCAGACTCCATTTGTTCAAAGAATGAATTCCACAAGATTAGAGCCAGTCATGGGTCTTAAAAGACTGAGACAGAAGCTTATTGATTTGGAAATTAAACATTTGCCAATAATTTGAGTATACTTTATGTAATCACATTATGAGAATATGTCATTTAATTTGAAATCATCCTTCAAGAGCATATTATGCATTTTGTAAATTTTCATCTGCTAAAATAAAATTCACCAAGGAATTGAGTTCTGTAGAGCATGGGTTATTATATACAATTCACCTAAAACTTTACAAACTCATTCATCTCTATTCCTTGCAAGCATCATCTTGAAAGTGAAAGGATATGACCCGACCGGTGTTACATTTCATAAACCACTACAATATGCAAAATGTGGGCCTCCCCGGGGGTGCAGCGGTTAAGCGCTGTGCTGTGGCGCTGTCGGCAGCGGCGACACGAGTTCGATGCCCGGCCGGGGAGAATCCCACATGGTGCGGCAGACCCCTCCTGCCTTGCCCGCTGCTCCCCTCAGCAGTGTATTTCTGATCTGCCTGTTCTGCTCCCCGCTCTGTCTCTGGTGAACCCTCTCGCCGCCCCACGCCTCTGGCCTGTACCTCAGCTTGTATGTATAAAAAAAAATAAAATAAAATATAAATCTTTAAAAAAAAATATGCAAAATGTATCCAGAAGCTATGAGAACATTAGCGCCTTTTACAAATCATCACACAATTAAACGTTTAATTCTCTAACAGTGACCCATTAGAGATCATTTTTGCACATAAGGTCATGCTGATTTGGAAAAACAAGTACTTTCTGTCACCAGAAGAGTTATAGTCTAAACACACCCAGTATAATAAGTGGCAGATATTAGAGAATTTTGAACCATGCATTTTCACTTTCATTTTAGGTGATGCAAATAAAAATTATTCCAGAACTAGTTGTGAATCCAACAAAGTTCTGATTCACAGAGTCTCAAAGGACCTGAGAATCTACAGTCAATGAGAAAATAATTGTTGGGTGCATTGTGTCATTTTTTTTTCTTCCCATCTCTCCACTTTTCCCATAATTGGAAATTATCTATATATAATTACATTTGTAGTGAAAAGTAATTATAATTCTTATCACTGACTTTTAAAATTAGTCTTTTTCTCCAATAAATAGTATTTTTAACAGCTCATCTACCCACTCTGGGTGTAGCCAAAAGGATATCAGAACAAGATCTCTTACTCTAAGGCTATTTAAGTAGGAACAAATAAAATCCATCAGTATAAAAATTTATGCAAAAGAAAAACCCAGAAAGGTCACTATCCACATCTAGAAAGGCAAAAATTCTCAAGCAACTTTTCTTTAAAATATATAAAAAAGGAAACAACTCTTTATTTTAGAATTATTTCATATATTCTCTCCCTTCCTCTTGCTCCTTTCTACTCTCTCATTCCCATATTGTCTTTTTATCATTATTATCATTTATTTATATTTTAGCATGAGTAACCCCTCTCCTTCCATCAATATCAACACCATTGTGTACCCACCACCAAATCACCCATAGCCCACACCATAGTTCACTGTGCTTCCTTTCCTCTTTGTTCTTGCATAAGCTGACTATTTCAATTGCACTGACATCATCATGGGAGTCCACATTTCCTTTTGCATTAGTATTTTTGAATTTTTCAAGTAGATGCCTAGGTGTAGAATTACTGGATTTTATGGTTCCACTGGTGACTTTGGCAATTTAGAATAACCTTTAAACATACTATTTGTTTATCATGTGAAGAGACTTTATTACTTACCATTGTATGACTTCAGACAAGCTCAGAAAATTTTCAGCATCTTTTTAACATTTAAAAAACCCCTATGTGGTATTGTCAAACACTAAATGCGATAATAGATTTTTTTTTTTAAAGCTTTGCCTTAGAAATATGCTGTTCAAATTATTTTTAGTGAAGGGCCTCCCCAGTGGCGCAGCGGTTGAGCGCTGCGCTGTGGAGCTGTCAGCAGCGGCGACGCGAGTTCGACGCCCAGCCGGGGAGAATCCCACATGGTGCGGCAGACCTCTCCTGCCTCGCCTGCTGCTCCCCTCAGCAGTGTATTTCTGATCTGCCTGTTCTGCTACCCGCTTTGTCTCTGGTGAGCCCTCTCACCGCCCCACGCCTCTGGCCTGTGCCCCAGCATTGTATTCATAAATAAAATAATAAAAATCTTTAAAAAAATTATTTTTAGTGAAGAATGACTGCTTAAAATAATTCAAGGTCACTGAATAAAGGCACTAGCTCTAGCTACATGCGTGCATGTATCGGTCCATCTGCATGGGAAATGTGGAACTGGCGTTTGTTGCTCATTGACACAGTGGAGACACGATGATTTACTCTTTATCGTGGGGAATAACAACGGTTTTGGACAGGTAGCTATTTGGTGATATCTTGGGGGGAAGTTGACCAACCCATACTTGTGTGCTGAGCTCTGATCATGGTTTCTGAGCTCAGCGCCCCCCCCCCCATTTCTAAGGAGAGTTCATATATGACCTTTATCTTCTAACTTGGAATGGAAGTTATGAATCAAAAGCATTGAGAATTTATTTATGACTGAGTTTTGAAGTTGTCTTGAGAAAGGCTTGCTATTTACTTTATTTTCACTCCTTAGAAAGTTATAACATTTTAAAGACTGTACTGCTGAAGTTAGCGTATTATGGTAGCTAAGACTCAGGGAGATCTGGGTATGAATTAAATTTCCTCTTTAATTATATGACCTAAGGCAAAATACTGAATTTTTGGAAGTTTGGTTTCCTCATCTTCAAAATGATTGATTCATTGAGTTATTTTGAGAATTCAGTGAGACAAGGTCTGAATATCACAATGTCTTACTCATAAAAATGCTGGGGGAAAATGTTATTACTATTTCAAGGGATATCAAGCTTTCCAGTCTGGTTAAGTCACTGATAATTTTCCTCTCCCTAAGGATCATAGAAATCATCATTACACATGACTTCCAGAAATTTGGTCTCCTCTTTAGTATTAAGAGGGCCCTGAGATGGTTAGTTTTTGGAAGCTGTAACATCCCTAGTTGATCTAGTTCTCTGTACCCCTCTTCACCCACAAATATGTTCACCAACCACACTACCACCAACTTGGCCCTAGTTTGTGCTGATTTGCAAACTTTATTCAATAGTTGAAGGTACAAAGGGAGAATAACACAAAAAGGTCAACTTTAGATTGGGTATTAGACTTTCCTGCCAAGGAATCCATCGCCCACAATCTGCCACATGCGATTCCTAGATGACTGCTTCTCACCCGCCCCTGCTTCTCAACACTTCAAATGGAGAGTAACATATTTTTGCTTTTCCTTCATTCAAGTCCCTGTTCTTGCCTCAAGTGAAAACTATATATCCACAGAGATTTAACCTAAATCCTTAATGGACCACTCTAAAGTATTTTCTATGAGGGTAAATTACACTGTTGGTTATTCTCAAGCACGAGAGGACTTGTACTGATAAGGAATTACTTGGGTGAGCTTCCTAAGTTAAGAGCATGAGTTCTGTAGGACAGAGACCATTATACATACGAACATATGCATATATGTATGTATGTATGTATGTAGATAGAATTGGCCTATTTAGTGTTACATTTTGTAAACCTGTAGAATATGCAATCGATACTAATAAATTGTTCGGACTTATAAGTGACTTTGTCCTATTATCTTCACTCAGAATATTGGCAATTAAAATGCTGTTTTACTTCCGTGAAGATACCTGCCTTCCCCGGGACCCCATGATTGCTGGTAGTGGTGGTAGTCACAGTAGTAGCAGCAGTAGTAGCGGTAATAGCAGTAATAGTAAGATTTGTTTTTAAAATTTAGCTTTTTATGCCAAGCAGATTGTCAAGAATCTGTAAAAGGACAGCTCTGAAAAATGAACTTTGATTGTCCCAGCAACTGTGGAGGTCATTTCATCCCGCCTCCTGCCACCTCCAAACTCCAAATCACAATCAAGTAACTTTGAGATCTGGGAGAATGGGTGGGTTTGGAGTAGTGCCTGTCACTAAGAGCATCTCAAAAAGAGCAAAAGGTAGCACTCCAGAAGTCTACCTTGCCTGACATGTGGCGGATTCTACTCCAAGTTAGAAATTCTTTCACCACAGCTACCTGAATTTCTCTCTTCCTTTTCTTTTCTTCTTCTTCTTCTTCTTCTTTTTAACAAGTAGACTCTTTTTTTTTTTTTTTGAAAAGATAATATTGATGAACTATGTTCCATTATTCGGAGTGTGAATCAAGAGAATAGTAGTCAGATATCCGTCCCCACAGATGACACCTTGTGCTGGGTTGGAAAGGGAGACCATTTGCATTCCTTTGGGAAAGACAAACATGCCTGGGTGACAGAGAGAAAGAAGGGAACATTCTTTATTGTCAAACTATGGGATTTGGCTCCTATCAAATGTGCAGTGGGGGAGATTTGGTTTCTGGCTTCCCTTCTCATCCCTTCATTAGCATTCAGCTTTCTGTACCCTCCTTTGCCACCATTACCCTCCTCCAGAACTCTGGTTCTCTTCATAACTCTACTGCCTGACTTGCTGTTTAGAACCCAAATAACTCAGTTTCCGTAACAGAATCCATTCCAGGAAATCAATGAAATCCCATTTCTATAATAGTGCAGCTTTAGCAGTTTCCTGGCTAAAGACTCTCCTTTTTCAGTGTTTCCTCACTTTTAAAATATGGTGTTAAGTAAACTTCATTCTGGTTGCTGGGTCAGAGGAAGCCACACATTTATAACTGAACAAAAAGTTAGAACAGCCTTATCCTTGGCACACAGGCAGAAGCTGAGGTAGTCAAGCTTTTGGATTACTTCTACCTTTCTGTTCTCATTCCACAGTGTTGTCTTTGTTCCCACATGAATCTCAGTCATACTGTCCTGAAATAGGACCACTTTAATTTTAGTACCTGACAAGTCTGTTCTTTCCAACAGAAATCTGCATGACAAAAATTACCACAAGGGGTTTCTTAAAACAAAACTGTAAATCCTTCAAAATAGATATGCTGACTCCTTTAAAACAGCAAAGCACACACTAAACATATTCGAAAAAATTAAAACAAGTAAAATCTATAATATCAGGATCTAAGCCAGTCCCCTTAACAAGTCACTAACTTTTATTTAAAGTCTTCCCATTTTAATGTCATTCTTTTGAGAAATATAGAAAAGATGTATTAGTGAGAAATGTTAAAAAAAAAAAAACACAATCAAGGGCAAAAGCAGTGAAATGATTGAAGATGCATTCTTCAATCTGTAGGGTTTACTGGGATTACTTAGGCTAGACAAAAATCCATGAAGGTCATAACGACATTTTTATCATTTCAGACTGATGTATGCCATTTTTTATATTGTCTTTGCAATATACATTAAATTTTAAAGAGAGAGCTGTTACATTAAAAAGCAATGATTTAAAAATTTATCAGCTCCACCCTTTTGTGCTTTGACGAGGGTTTTTATCTCCATCGTTTAGAAATCAAGTAAGAATTTATGTCTTAAATTGCTAATATGGTGCCTTCTACAGGTGAAAAGGAAGTGGTTTGTGCCAATATATTTTTCATTTCTAGAAGCTATAGTTAATTAGCAACACATGGAAAAGTGTCAAGCTTATGTGATATACAAACACTTTAACAAGTCAGCATTCCATATTTTTCAGAAGCTATGAACTGTTTACTTGGAAAATTACTTCATAAATCACAAGGGCAATAATGATCAAATAACTGACCTTTATTAGGTTCCTATGTGCTAAGCACAGGAACCAAAATATCTCACTTAAATGTTATATTTGAACATCATCTATTACATATTATATATCTCATTTAAACTTTACACCACACTTACTCTCTGGCATGAACCTGGTTAGCACTCCATAGAATTTTGGAAAGAAGAGAGGACAAAAGGCAGACAAGCAGGCTGGTTGGAGAGAGGGAGGGTATCAGAGAAAACCCTCCCGATATGAATTACCTAATTTCACAAATTGAGAACAAAGCTTTCTGTGTTCAAGGAACCTGCTAAAAATGGCAAAACTAATAAGCGATAGAGATGGGACATTCTATAAATCTGTCTGAAGCCTAAACCTATGATGTTTTAACTAGCCATCCTTGCTTCCCACATCATAGGTATCTCAGCACTTCCTTAGAGAAAAGGCAGCTGATTCCTGCAGGATTCAGGCATGAAAATATTATTATGGGGCCTCCCTGGTGGCACAAGGGGTTAAGTCTCAGCACTGTGAAGCTATCTGAAATACGAATTGTATCCCCAGCCAGGGAGCTGACCCACATGGCACAGCAGCCCTCTCCTGTCTCACCCGCTCCTCCCTTAGCAGTTTATTTCAGTAGATCCACCTATTCTACTCTCCACTCTGTCTCTGGTGAATCCGCTCACCCCCTGCCCTGTACCTCTGACCTACACCGCAGTTCTTATATGAATAAATAAATAGAAATAAATCTTAAAAAAATACTATTATAGTACAACAGACTTCATATATTAAAATAGTATTGCTGATCCATAAGTTGAGGGTACATATTTTAATTGTGATTATTAAATATATTAAAATAGACATCATTTTACAAGAGTGACAAACAACCCTTGAAATTCATCATTAATTGTGCTTAAACCCACATTAGCTACTATCATTGAAATCTTGGGACAACCCTAGCACTTCACCACCTGAGGAGTAGGGAAACTTTACTTCATTTGCTGTTGTTTGCTTCTCCTTTTGATCTCAATTCACATTTAAAAATTTATAATAAGCCACAGACAAGAAAATTGTTGTGTTCTCTCTCTCTCCTCTCTCCTCTCTCCTCTCTCCTCTCTCCTCTCTCCTCTCTCCTCTCTCCTCTCTCCTCCTTCCTCTCTCCTCCTCTCTCCTCTCTCCTCTCTCCTCTCTCCCTCTCTCGGCATTTATGTGTGTAGGAGAGGGAGGATAGGAGGGAAATGTATAGCAATATTCATCTTTTTTTTTCCTAAAAATATAAATGCATTCTTTTAAACAGTGAAACAGTTTGTAACTAGTGTGTGCTAGTGTAAGGAGAGAGTAGAGAAACAGAGAAATCAGAACTGCTGGTGGGAAGAACAGAGGTGTAGCCAAAAAAGTCCAGAGGGAAGAGCCTTCCTATAGGAGGGAAGGACATCCTTCAGGAGGGGGAAGGGGGCTTCCTAAAGAAAAGGGGGAAATGGCTTCCTATAGGAGAGGGGGTTGACTTCCTACAGGAGAAGGGAGGGAAGGGGCCACATGGGTGGTTGAGAAAGGACATTTCCAACCTGTAGACTCAGATTTCTATAGCCACCTTGGGGCCCTGTGGCTGCTTACAGTCCACATACAGTGTGACCAGGGCTACCCCTGGGAGGCTTCTTGGAGGGTAGGTACTGTTCTCTGAATTATTGCAAACTCTGTAGAATTCAATTAACCTTCCGTTTCACTAAACCTCTCTTTAATCTTCCCCTGCCATCATCCTTTGTCTGGGATGTGTCTCTCCCTCTCTCTATAATTGTCTTACCACCATAACTTTTAACCCAAAGCCTTAATGTTTTATGCAAAGCTTCCCCTGAAACTATCCTTCATCCCACCCAAGTTCCTCAGGGAACACTCTGCTCCAGATTCTTACATGAACCCTCTGTCTCTCCCCCAGACATTAGCCATAGTGTCTGAAATTGTTTACACACTTGTCTGTCCCAACTAATAAATTTTGATACCCAGAGAGGGAGGACATGAAAAATGTCTACTTCTCATTCTTCTTCCTCTAAATTAGCATCTTCAACACAAAGTTGTTACTCAGGAAAGACTTTTCACTCCTAAGAAAACTCTGAAGTCTTTTAGATTGTACTGCTAAATTTAGTGTATCATAATGGTAAAGATTCAGGCAGATCTGGGAATGAATTAGATGTGTTCCTTAATCATTATATAACCTAGGGCAAAGTACCAAATCTTTTAGAAGCTTTGTTTCCTCATCTTCAAAATTATTGTAATGATTATAACCACTTCATTGAGTTATTTCGAGAATTCACTGAGGCAAGGTTTGAATAGTACAATATTTGACTCATAGAAATGCTGGGAAAATGTTATTTTTATTTCAAGTGATATCAAGTTTTCCAATCTGGTAGGTCACTGTTGATTTTCCTCACCCTAGAGGATAATGGAGATTGTTATGACCCATGACTACATTTCCTTCTCAAATACATAAGAACTAAGAGTTGAGCCTAAGTCAGGGGAGGGAGGGACAAATGCAGACTTACTTATTTCTGCCCTCCCTCTCTCAGGTGCCTCCCCCAAATCTGATTATTCACCAAATGCCATGTCATAAGATTTAGTTATTGATTTCAAGTTCAATTTACTATTAAGGTCAGTCCAAGGCCTTTAAAGGTCTTACTTGTAACCCCACAAACTCATATCTAGGTATTTATTCCCTTCAACCTGTATCCTTTGTTCGATCAATCATCCACCCTGGGAATTTCCAGAATGTGGCTGTCTCTGATCTTTTTCTGTATGGAGTGCTCCACATTTTTTTTCCCTCCTATCTATTCAACTTGCAACTTATTCAATGTTCAGTACTTCCATCTGGAACTCCCACCACCTCTAGACTATCATTTTGTGGCCAAGGGGGCTATCATTGACTTGTGTTTTCCCTCCTGCAACAAGCTGAGTGGACAGGTTTCTAGTGGTTGAGTCTCACATAGCCCAGCTTTCCTTGTTGATATCCAAGAATTTCCTGTTGAATGATGAGTAGAGGAATACCTGTCATATTTGGTGCCTTTCTACCTTAGTAGAAAGTACTTCCAACATCTGACCATGGAGATCATTTAGACATGTGTGCTCTACTATATTTGTTCATTTTAGTTAATAGCCCTGGGATGCCAGTAAGAGGACTGGTGCATCTGGAAGGGAGGGGGAAGTCAAGGGAAGGAGAAGTCATTTATTTTTAGTAAAATGGCCATTACAAGGAAGGAGTGAAAGTGTGGTGCCTAGAGGGCAGATGTGCTAAAGATTACTTATAATTTCTTTTGTTTTTTGTTAAACATTTAAAATGAGGCATGGACTATAGACTGGATCACACTGTATTCATTTCACCCTGGAGCTGTATCTCAAAAGGTGGACATCAGTATAAAAAAAAAAAAAAAGCAGAAGGAATTATAGCCACTTCCATTAGTAGCCACTTCTTAGTATATCATTTAATGTTGCTTTTTTTTTTTATGTATTCCCAATTATTTCTAAAATGAAGTTTTGGATGTCTTGCTTTATAATTTAAATATTATGTCATTTCAAATGACACAATGTGACATCTGATATCATAAGACTTGCACATTGGATATGAAGTTATAATTTCTTTTTATTCAGAAAAAAAATTCTTTGGAGACGTCAAAAGTCTTAAAAATTTTTTTAAGGGGTTAGATGATTAGTAGCATATAATGATAATTAGAACTCCAAACTTTTGATTTATTAGGATTGTCCCTCTGACAATCAGAATTTACCTTATTTCAGTCTTGTAACAATAAATTTGCATAAATGCTGCAAAATGTAGACTACTATGAATAGCACTAGACTGTGCCCAGGGGTCCTCACTGAGTGTGGATTAACTAGCTATGTAAAGAATGACAATTTACATGTGCCACAACCTTTTAATTTCTTCAATTTGTAGAATACAGCTGAATGAATTGCCACTAAGAAAGCCTCCTTATTTAAGAAGAATGAAAATAACTTGAACCAAAAAAAGAATGTGGGAAAGGTCAGATACCAGAAAAAATTACCACCACTGATAATGCCCTGGACATTTATCAATTTAACATTAGATTTTCACCGATTGTTTGTTATGAGTGAGGAATTAAGGAGAGAGCGGCCTGGGAAACAACTGGGAACAGATTCCCTGATAAGTGTGTTTTTATGTTTTTCATTTGATCTACATAAATCAACAGGGTAATGCTGGTATCCCCACAGATTGAAAAAATAGGTATGTATATGTACATGCTTTTCTTTACATGCTTTGCAATTCATTCTAAAACAGAGATTAGATGTCGATGTATAACCTGAGCTAGTAGAGATCAGCATCTGGTAAATTTTAATAAATATGTGTTTAGTGAATAAATAGTGTGATCGATGATGTACTGATGCTGTGTAGGTCATTTAATATCTTTTGGAAACTAGTACTATGAAAAAAAATCTTGCTTAACATAATTTTAAGAATATTTATTTCCATGTGTATGCCTTTAGACATTAGCTTTATCTCAACGTATAAAAAAATCACATTTCCATAGGTTTTCTTTTTAGTGAGGTAAAACTCATCCTATAAAATTAACCATTTTAAAGTGAACAATTCAGTGGCATTTAGAATGTTCACAGTGATGTGGGACCACCTCACAAAACATACCCTAAGCTGCCACGCCCCTGTGACTGATAACTACCAATCACTATTCCTTCTCTATGAGTTAACTTGTCTAGATATTAAGTAAATTAGTATACAAGATGTGTACTTTGTGTTTGGCTTCTTTCACTTTGCATGTTTTTGAGGTTCCTCCACATGGTCCTCTACACCTCAATCAGGTCCACTTTTTTACTGATCGTGCCCCCTAATGTGTTTCTCTATTGTGGCAAGATATTTATTTCCTTAAGAGTGTATTTATGACTCCCCCACCCCCATATTGTACTTAAATATTTATATTCTTATTTTCTGCTCTCATGCACAAGAACACAAGTTCATTTTTGATAGAAGTATTTCCTTATTGTTAACCCTGGAATACCCAACAACCACCACACAGTTGGGTGCCTTTGGTTTCTTTAATGAATGTGCAACTGTGTATTATTCATAAGCGGAAAGGAGCTGAGTAGCCACATGTTCAAATGCCCATATTTTCTTCAGAGAAAATTATTGAAGAAATATAATAACATAGTATCAGTGAGGAATGGTGCTGTATTCTGAGTGCTGTTTCTCCTGAAGAATACAAGCCTCTATTTCCTTGTCAACAACCAAATAATCCTCTTTGAGACCCAGGGGTTGTACTGAGTGGCAGTGATGTACTGAGTAGACAGAAGGGAGGATAAGTGTGTGGGGATGGGGAGGGTAGAATAGAACTGGTTAAGCGGAGAATTAAAGTTCATTCTCTTATCAAGGTCTTCGCACAGCCTGTGTCCTGCCATTCAAGATTCAGTACTTTATTTCCACCTCAGTATCTAGTGAGCAGGCTCTAGACCTGTTGACATGAAAATCATCCATAGAGCTGTGGAAGAAACATGATTAAATAGTGTTAGAATAGCTTAGCCTCTTTCTGACTAATAGAAAAGGAATAGTCTGGAGGCCATCGTGGATCCATGAAATGCCTGCAGTGGTAGTGCTGTACTAATACAAATGTAAGTAAAAAAACAAGTTTATGCGAGCAAATAGATCTCAGGATTTCTTTACATTGCTTTGGATGTTTGAAAGAGTTGAAATACAGACTCTTTTTTTCCTATCTGTTATGTGAATGACAATAGTACATGAACTACAGTTATTTGGGTCATTAATTTCCATCATATGAATACTATGAAAATAGGGGTCTCATTTCTCTCTTCTTTTATAATAATGGTCTAATGGAAGAAGACTATAAAAAATTGCTTTTTAGAATAAGCTTACTAAATTGTCAAGTAGACTAGTGAATCCGTGCTTCAGCAAGCATTAAGTGAGTTCCTTCTTTAGGAGGTACTTTCAAGTTCATGGTCTCAATTGGTGCTACCATGTGAGCTCTGTGACATAGAAAGAGAAGACTTAGTTTAAAATCATAGCATTTTCAGCTTTATGTTGATATTATAGCATAGGTTTTGTAAGTTCAATAACATGAAGAAACTGAAGGGCTCAAAGGACTTTGATAAATTGATTAAATGTTAATTGAACCACTGAAATCTAGACAAAAATTGATGGAAGAGAATTTTCACACACCTATATTCACACAAATATGCTGAGGACTTCTGAGAAGCAATGTATCTTTTTCAGACCTGAAATGTATGCATTTAGAAATATGCAGATGTATAGATTCTTTAAGGAACAATTCAAACTTGACCCTAGGGATGTGGCTTCATCTTCAAGTCAACTGTAAGAGTATGTCTTTAGGGACAGGAATAGCATTCTTAGGGATTTTGTTTTGTAAGTAAAAAATCTGAAGGTGATTTCAGGTTGTAGTCAGAAAAGAGCAGGTAAATTTTATGTATCTTCCAATACCCTAAACAAGTAATAGCATAAATGTTTTACTGCATGTATTTTTATACTTTATTATTTTCCTGCCACTGCACAATTTCAGATTTATGAATAACCATTCATTCTTTTCAAATCACTTTAGTTTTTAACTTTCATTTCAAAATTTCACTTTGAGAAAAATCTGTAAAAATAATACAAATACGTTGTAGATAGCTTTTACACTAGCACACTAAACTTACTGTTGTTTGTAAGCACTGTACAGTTGAATGATCAAAATCAAGAAATGAATTTCACATCTTTCTGTTTACTGATCTCCAAACCTTAGTAAAATTGTCCTACTTAGTATCTTTTTCATGGTTTCTATTCTATTTTGAATCTAGAATCCTTTGTTGCATTTAGTTTTCATATTTTACTGCTGTCTTCCAATCTAGGAGAGCTCCTCAGTCTTTTTTGAGCTTTATCATTTAATAAATATTAGCCATTTATTGGATAGATCCTTTCTCAGTTTGTAATTGTCTAATGTTTCTTCATGATTAAAATAGGATAATGTGCTTTTTTGTGAGGCTTTAACAGAAGTAACATTGTATAATCTTATTTATTTGTTAATTCCCTTCTCCAGTAGTGAGAATATGAATTGCATTAACCACCTATTTTTTTTGCTCAATTCACATGAAGCAGTTCCAGAATTGCTGAAGTAATATCATCATTGGGAACCCAGATCCCTGTGGAAACAAATTCCTTAACTAGAACACAATATTTGTGCATAGTTGTTTGTCTTTAGACTCACTAAATAGGTACATGTGACTTTAACTGTTCAAAGCAGTCTAGGAGAATGACTGGAGAATTTTGCTTACATATCACATAGTACATATTATTTACAAACATACTATTTTTCAGTTCCTTTCACCTCAAAGTTTCCAAGTGTGGTTGTTTTTCATTTGCAGAAAAGGTTGGCTCATTTGCTGCTCTTTGTATTTGAATTTGGGTCTTCCTCGAATCCTAGTAGATTTTCAATACTCCCTTATTGAGACAAAGAATCATCATACTTCTAAACATTAGAACTACATAAAAAGGCATATTAACCCCTCCCTCATGATTTCTACCTAATTCCCATACCTCTGTTAATATACCCTCCTTTCCATTCATTGATTTTTTCCCTATAATTTTATAATAAATTTGGGTTCAAATTTCTTAAGTTTCTTTTTTACACAAAGTAGCAGATGCATATATAATTACTCGTTTCATTTATATCAAACAAATGTTACTATAGATTTTTCTTGAAATATACCCTGTAAATGGTTTTATATGTGCACCTTAAGGTCTTCCTGATTGTTTCTTTAGTTGTATAATACCTTTCTTTGTAATGCATTATCTCATTAACTGTTTTCCCATCCATGTCCACTTGGTAGGTTTTCATCTTTTGCAATTGTAAACAATGCTAATAGTGAAAAATCTTGTGCATATCTTTAAGTTTTGTGTTATTTGTTGCTGGTTCAAAAGTAAGCACATATCTAATTTTACCAGACATTGCCATGTTATGCCTTTAAGAGATTTTGCATTTCCACAGCAAAGTAGGAGAATGCCTGGCTCTGGATAGCCATCCACATAGAATTCCATTTAAAATAAAATAGCCACTGTTGTAGTTAAATAGTATATCAGAGTTGTTTTAATTCACTTTTCTCTATTTATCAGTGGGTTTGACACTTTTTAAAAGTCCAAAGATATTTTTATTACTATTCTGTCATTTCTTCATGTCTTTTACTCATTTTTTTTTTTTTTTTGGCTGGGATTTTGTTGTATTTTATTTTAAGCGTAGGGATACATATGAAAAATAATGTCTTCCATGTTTTCATAGAGTTTCTTATGTTACAAAAATGTTGGTATTTGTGTAATCAAATTTATCCACCTTTTCTTTAATCACCTCTAGATTTGAGGTCATAATTAGCAAACCTTTCCTACTTTGGAGTTAAAGAGAAATTCACCCACATTTCCTTGTAGGACCTTTACGATTTACATTATTTAGTTACTTCGTTTGTTGCTATTTGCCCCAATAATTTCAGGTGCCACTTTTATTACATTTGAAATTTCTATGTGTACTTGGATATATTTCTGAATTCTCTATTTTACTGGTCTCTTTATCTCCTCATATGCAGATACAGTCAATTGACTTAAAAATATGGAGGAGTTTATATATGTATATACTGAGATTTATATATAAGTATTTGCATATATTTGCATGCTTTATGTAGCAAAAATATATATGCTATATACACTTATGTATTCAATATAGGTTTATATATTTTAAGCTACACTGTTTATATAGATCCATGCATATACTATGTGATCATCACAAAGTTCATGTTACCTGGTAGAAAAACAAGAATATACCCAGTCGAAGAATATAAGGTATGTCTAATGATACAGATTCTGAAAATGTATCAAACGGGCATGTATGTTTCAACACACTTGCCAGTTGAACCTTGAGGAAGGATGACAGCTGACAGTAGTCATTCATAAAGTTTCTAGACCCTCAGTTTCTCCTGTTCTGAGAGGCTGTCTGCATGGTAGCCACTTTTTCATTGTCACCAATGACAACATAACCACTGTAGCAAATCCTGCTTGTTTACTATAAGGATAATTGAACTGTAGGTAGTATCCTCAAACAGTCTTACCATTGCTGGACATGTTTTAAGTCTGTTGGAAGCATATTGCTGGAAAAGCAAATACATAAAGGACTCCTGAAACATTGTTTTCTTTAACACAGTTTGTAAAGTTAGGGAATATATAAATTGAACATGCTGGGAGTTGGAACTATAAAACTAACTTATGTTTCAGTGAACACATATATTTTAACATCTTCCAGGTTTTAAAAGTAAAGGGAGAATTGCACTATCTTTATTAAGTACAATAGGAATGTTGTTTGTATCGCAGCCATTTAAAAATGTTTTAAAATTATCAAAATTAAATAACATTTATACATAAGAACACTTCATTGTTTTGTTTTTTTTTTCCATTTTAAAAATGTATTCCATATTATAAAAAGAGGGTTAAATGTTAGGGTTTTGAGGTGGATCTAAAAGATGTCAAGGGTACTTAAATATTTATTAGACCACTGGTAAGGACAAATCATTTTCTTAATCTATTTCACTAATAGAAATTATTTATAAGTACATCATTAATTATTTACTTTTCCTGGTATTATGTTTGCATTAATAATTTAAAAATATATAATTATCTATTAAATCATCTAAATATGATTTAGCTTCATTTATCTTTTGTAACACAAATAGCAAGTTGATCATTAACTATATTCATATAAACTAAGGTATCCTGCTATAACAAACTAGGGTATTTAGAAAGAGTAGTGACACTGGCTTGTATTTCTATCCTTTTTACTCAATATTTGTGTGGTATAATCAACATTCTTCAGAACATTTCTGGAGTTTCAGACCCATTAGTTCTTTTGTCCACTTGTAAATGTTTACCCTGGAGGACTTTGGCTTATAGGATATTAGTTTCTTTCTACAAGTTGCCAATTAATTCAGTGCCCTCAGAGCCAAATGCCTTCCTTTATACTCAGGTGTAAGGACTGGCTCTGTTCTGGGCAGCACTAAATATTTTTGCTGAGAACCTGAAGGAGTTTTACTGCTGACCAAAGTGTACATTGTGGCAACTTTTTCAGCACTCAGTTATATTTGAGGTTGGAGTATCATGTCATGAATATATGTGTAGAATTTTACAGTCTAGCAGTTATATCTGATGTTACAACCAGAAGAAAGGATTATGGCAATGTGTTGGAAATATTATTATCCAAATTCTCGGCATACAAGAAATTTTCCCATTGGAAAACCTGTTAGAAAGCTCTTAATGGACTGTTTTGGTAGACTCAATATTTAGGGTGCTGAGAAGAAACCCACATTATCAGCTGATTCATTTGAAATAGATTTTGTATATTGCATAATGAGACAAGTAAAAAAAAAAAACAAGGTATGAATTGTATTCACAATCACCTTTAGCTTCTAGCTATGTTTATTAGAATTTCCCTTTATTAGTCTCTTACGGGCTGAGTTGATTCTTCTCAAAATTCTTAAGTCAATGGCCTAAACCCCAGTACCTCAATGTCAGAATCTGACTATTTTGGAAAGAGGGCTCTAAAGTTAAGTCAGGATGGTAGACCCTAATCCAAAGTGACATGTGTCCTAGCATTCAAATTAAAGGTAGAAAAAATACAGGAATATGGTAAATAAAGGTATAGGAGGAGAAATACACAGGCAAGTTCTAAAATAGAGATGCAGACCAAATCAGATTGTCACAGGGAACACTGCCACCTAATGCCAGAAAGTCCCAAATGATGGACTACTGAGTTTGAATTTCACACTCCAATTGATGTTTTTTTTAAGTGGGCAAGTATGGCAAGAGGATCTCTTTCAACTAAATCATAGACAGAGAAATATTAACTCTAAGAGACGATAATGGATGTAATACCACCACACCTGACAGTCCATGTAAGGATTACATAATTTTTTCTGTATCAGTGTTTATGCAAAACCAAATAATGAATGTTCCCAGAAGAAAAAGAAGAGAATAGGACACGCACACACACACACAGATACACATATGCATATGTAAAGATACAGATAGAAGATGGTCATTTGTAAGTCAAGGAGAGATGCTTCAGAGGGAACAGACTTGCTGATAACATTCTCAATTTTGGAATAAACTAATCAGGCTGTGGTACTTTTTTATGGCAGCCTAAGCCAATAGTGTACAGCCCTTACCCTGTTGAGGGCCTCTTCACAAATTCCAGTTTATATTCTGGGGATACCGTTCCAATCATCTGGATACAGGGCTCTTAGGGGACAATCAAAACCAGAGTTACAAATGGTGATTTTTCCTTGTTTACAGAATGTAGTAATGGAAATTGAGGTTCTAGACTTTAATTGGATACAGTTGGCTTTGAACAACAATACCATTTTTAATACTTAGTTTAAGGAAGACAGTTTATGCAAATAACCTTCCTGAATGCTTTATTAATGGAGTCTTTCTACAACCTTTTCTAACAGCCTGAATACCACTGGGTATTCAAGTTAATCTGAAAGTTAAACCTCCCTGTAGACTTCTAAAGGGAAACATTAGCTTAGCCTCAAACTAGGAGTCTTAGAAGAAAAAAAACAAAACTTTTTATTTTTTCCCAAACTTTACCTGGTTTAAGAGATCTCTTTTTCCATATTATCTATATGATTTGTGTATATAAATTTAGGAACTACCTCAAAGTAGTGAAATGCCAGTGTGGTTAGCATGAGGCTCTGTTCTATGATAATCCTGACCGCACTGCCTCACAATTTTCAAACCTGTAATTAAACATACTATCTATATATAACTATTTATTAATTTTCTGCTATGCAGTTTCAGGTCACAAATGTGGGGGGGGGGGAACCTGCTTCCAAGGCAAGATGACCCAAGGGGACACTTTAGGACAATGGAAGCTACTGTGCATAAGAAACAGGGCTGATGGCAACATATGTGTCTTTTTAATTTGAGGATTATGTTAGAAATGAAAACAATCTCCAAAGTGAACAAGTGCTTTTGCTAGAATACTTAACCCTAACTATGAAACTAGCATAAATTACTTTATTGTTATTAACTGGTGTTTAACTTTCCTGCACTTTTAACACTATATTGGAAAAAAAAATAATTTTTTCATTGGTAATTAGAATGTTCTTTTGTGTTAAGCATTTTAAAATCATGTTTGTCAAATATCGCCAACATATCAATTATGTAGTCATTAAAAATGTAGGTGAGGAGTCATTTTTTGTCATGATTAGGGCTCAGTCCAACATGTGTCAAAGGAAGCTGTGGCCTACATTGCAATAATCTATAGATGTGGCATTAAATTGTCCAATTCAAAAAAATATTTTAGAGTAGAATTTTCATAGCAGTACTCCAAAGTAGATAGCGATGTGCCGTATGCTCAGCAGTTGTGTATACACCAAGTGCCACAGATTAGGAAAATTATTCTGTTGCTTCAGCAGAAAATTTTCTGTGCTCTCATCCTGTTTTCCAGTAACTAAATGCTGTTTAACGTTATTGGGCGAAATTCTTCACTTTAAGGTACCTGGATCCGAATGTCTTGAATGAAAGAAATGTTTCAGCATATTACTTCCACATAAAAGTCTTTAGAATAAAATCTTGTAAACTTGAGATAACTTCTGGGTCTCTGGACTTGATCTTGAATATCCCCACAATGATACTGAAATAAGCCTTCTGTCAAAAAAAAAAAATCATTTAAAAGTCTGAAATTGTAACGAAAACTTTCAAGTCTCACCGAGTTTATTCTGGAAAAAAAAAATAACCCTAACACCTGGGTGAATTAAAGTGACACTGTTTAATCAATTCACTATATATACAACAGAGCATTTTAATGTAAGCAGTTTTAACTTACTGTCGTCCAGGACACTGGGAAAAGAAACCGTGACATCAACATACAATCAAACACCAATTTCTAAATATGTTTTTCCTAATGCATTTTAAGCATTGTTGGCAGGTCATGTGAAGGAACAGTGGTGGGGGTGGGAGGAGTAGTCGAGCAGCCAGTGAATGTTGTGTGAGAAAATTGTGATCCCAGGTTCTCTGAATCCCTCCCTCCCTCTTTCCTTGCCAGAGTAATCTAGAGAGTGTGTCTGTAAACACACACACAAACACACACACACTGGTTACAGTGGTTGCCTTCAAAGGCGACGTTAGAAGGACACGATATGAAGATTTGCTTTTATTTGAAAACCCTGTCTATTGTCTTAGCTGCGCTGCATCTGAAACATCACTTTCTTTTAAATACTAATTTGAAAATAAAAATATTAATCTGATTTCTATGAAGAAAAAAAAAGCAGAAACAAGATTTCAATGTGACTTCCCTAATTTGCAAATCTTGGCAACTATTTTTCTTTATAATGATGTATTTTCTGTATCACAGCATAAGCCAACATTGTGTTAGCCAACTGTAGCATCCTCAAGCCAAACCTAGTCCATGGTCTGCCAGTTGGATACTTCTGACTTAGGCTAACGTGGTATGCATTCCCACAAAGAGGGAATGAAACATAGTTCATAAGTATTACTTTTTTCACAGATTGATGAACCGTGTGTACCTGCCTTGTATTTGTGCAGGTGGAAGGAGGTGATAGAGAAGACAGAGTTGCCTTTGAAATTATAGGAGACCCTGGTAATTATAATCACAATAGTTTCAACTGATCTGTTGATATCAATAGTTCCAGGCACAGACTGGTAGATGGAGGCAGAGATTAGGAGTAGAAACAACCCAGAGGTTGACACTGTGTTATGTACATACACATGTAGATACATACATACCTGTATATATCAACAGACATAGGGGATTGACTAGAGGATTATGTGTTACACAAAAGCCCCAGAAATAAGAAAAAAATAAGGATTCAAGTTGAGAAATTAGGTGTTGAATTTTGTGGGATCCCCACTATTCCTGTTACTTGTTGCCAGTTATATTAAGGTTGTGCTATGTGGATGTTGTCATTCTCCATGTTTTACCTGCATTATCTTATTTATTCTGTTATCTATAGATAATAGATTAGATATCTCATTTTAAAGTTGAGAAAAATAAGGCTTAGAGAGGTGAGAGAGTTTACTAGCAGGGGTTCCAAGAACATGAATCACAAAGCTTGTGTTCCTAACAATTTCACTATTCACTTGCAAACTGACAACCCATGGGCACACTGTATGTTACAGATAATTCATCAGTATATTTTTGTAAACTGGGTTTATGGATTCTGTTTGAGCAGGCCTTTACTCTTCATTTTTCTATTATCCTCTCCATTCTTCTTGTGTTACTTCTGATTGGCTGAAACATTGATGATATCTCACCTTCAGACTTAAGCTTCTTTTAAATCATAAAATACTTCCATAATTTTTAACATTTTTAATTGAGAACATAGATTTACAATACGGTGATTTAGGGGAATAGGTTTACACCTCTTTAGTTGTATGGTGCTACACCACTTACATGCTTTCTAATTTACTCCAAAAGTATGGCAGAAAATTCAGTGATCTCAAGTAGTGTAAGCTTCTCTCTGTACATGGCACATGATAGATAAGTTTGAGTTGCCCTACTTTTCTTGAAATCATGATACGTCTAGACTATTGCTATTTGGGTGAAATGGGGGTATATACTTGAACTCTTTTAGACCTGTTTTCTTGTAAATGAAGAATTTGTAATAGGGAGAACCTGTTCCAATTATTTTTTTAAAGATTTATTTTTTTATGTATACAAGGGCTGGGGTGTAGGCTAAAGATGGGGAAGGGTGAGAGGATTCACCAGAGACAGAGTGGGGAGCAGAATGGGTAGATTGACTGAAATACACTGCTGAGGGGAGCAGTGGGCAAGACAGGAGAGGTCTGTTGCACCATGTGGGTTAGCTCCCTCACCCAGGATCAAACTTGTGCTCCAGTGGCTGCAATAGCTTCATAGTGCTAAAATTTAACCCCTTGTACCACCAGGGAGGCCCTCCAATTATTTTTTTTTCTTGAGAGAGAGTGTGTGTGTGTGTGTGTGTGTGTGTGTGTGTGTGTGTGTGTATGTATGTGTGTATCCATGTATGTTAAGGTAATAATGACTTACAGCACTATGTATGATTCAGAAATATAGGATCCCCCTCTTCAGGTAGGTGCTACCATACTACACCTACAATCAGAGTACCCATCCTACTCCACCATAGTCCTATGTGCCCACTCCTAACTTTTCTCTCCTCCCTCTACCTTTTCCTCTGGTAGCCTTAATTTCACAGTTAGATTTTTAGGGTTTGTTTTGGTTTGTATTGTCTGTTGTGTTTTGTTTCTCGATATTCCACAGATGATTCATACATGTGGTATTTGTCTTTCTCCTTCTGGCTTATTTCACTTACAGTAGCCCCTTTAGCTCCACCCTTATTGTGACAAAAGTCAAGAGTTCATCATTTTTATAGCTAAGTAGTTTTCTATTGTGTATATAGGCCACATCTTCCTAGTCACTGATCTGTCATTGAGCACTTGGATTGGTTCCATAACTTGGCTATTGTAGATAGTGCTGCAATAAGCATAGAAGTGCCCATTCCCCTTTGAATTACTGTTTGTTTGTTTGTTTGTTTGTTTCATTCTTTTGGTATATACCTAGAATTGCTAGATAATGTTATTCTATTTGTATTATTTTTAAGAAATCTCCTTGCTGTTTCCCATAGGGGCTACGCCAGTGTACATTCCAACCAACAATGTATAAAGATTCCTTTGCTCCACATCCTCACTGACACTTATTGATTCTGGAATTTTTGATATGGGCCATTCTCTCAGGTGTGAGATGGTGTCATTGTAATTTTTATTTTCATTTCCCTGATGATAAGTTTTGATAAGGGTTTTCTTTCATGTGCCTATTAGTCATCAGTATGTCTTCTCTGGGGAAGTATGTATTTAGCTCTTCTACCCATTTTTTGATTGGACTTTTGTTTTCTTTTGTTGAGTTGAGTGAATTTTTGTAGATCTTGGATATCAGTTCTTTTTCAGATGTGTGACGTGCAAATATTTTCTCCCATTCATTAAGGTGTCTTTTGTTTTAATGATTGACAGAATTTTTTAGTTTGATGTAGTCCAGTGTTTTTCCTTTTGCTTTTGTTTCTCTTGCTGTAGGGAAGTTTTGAGATGACAAATACATCCAGGCTAATGTTGTGGAGTGTTTTACTTGTTTCCTTCTGCTTTATGATTTCAGTTTTACATCTGTCTTTAATCCATTTTCAGTTATTTTTTGTTCATGGTGTGAGATAGTAGTCTAGCTTCATTCTCTTGTATATCTAGTTTTTTCAGCATCATTGTTGAAGAAACTTTACTTTCTCCAATGAATACTCTGAGCTCCTCTGTTGTAAAGTAACTGCCTATAAAAGTGAGGGAAATATGTGGCAATTCAGGCCCCCATCAGGAAACAAGAAGGAGCTCAAAATCATTATCTAGCCTTACACATTAAGGAACTAAAAAAGGAAGGACACAATGAAAATCCAGTAGAAAGAAGGAAATAATAAAAATTAGAGCTTAAATAAATGAAATAGAAATAAAAAGTTAGTCCATAAGATCAGTGAAAGTAGGGCCTCCCCGGTGGCTCAGCGGTTAGGCGCTGCGCTGTGGAGCTGTCGGCAGCGGCAACGCAAGTTCGACACCCGGCCTGGGAGAATCCCACATGAGGCAGACCTCTCCTGCCTTGCCCGCTGCTCCCCACAGCAGTGTATTTCTGATCTGCCTGTTCTGCTGCCCGCTCCGTCTCTGGTGAACCTTCTCGCCGCCCCACGCCTCTGGCCTGTACCCCAGCTTGTATGTATAAATTAAAAAAATAAATCTTAAAAAAAAAAAATCAGTGAAAGTAAAATTTGATTCTTTGAAAATATAAACAAAATAGACAAACCTCCAGCTAGACCTAAAAATAAGGGATGAATCTCTATTAAATATAATCATAGATGAAAGAGGAGAAGCAACAACAGATAGAAGATCATATGAGACTACTAAGATATTTATATGCCAATATGCTGCATAACCTAGAAGAAATGGACAATTTCTTAGAGACTGCTACAGGAAGAAACAGAAGACCTGTTTCAGTTTTAAATAAATCAAATGATCCTTTTACCAACCAATATGGTGACACATATCTGGATTATTTCTGCACTTTGGACTTGAATTTAAAGTTTTTCACAATACTTAGGATTTTTTTCAACTTGATCTTTTTCAAAGTTAAATAGCTGTGTGTATGTGAGTGTGTCTATACCATATATATACTAGTGGAGTTCCTGTTTATGTGTAAGTGTCTTACATGGGCGGTCATACTCTCCTGGCAGCGCAATGAGCATGTCCACTCATATTTCAATCTTGGGACAATGTGTCTTAGGTGTTCATTGTGAGTTGGAACCAGTTTGGAGAATCAGGGAAAATGTAGCTTCTTATTCTTAAATTTTCAATAGTTTTGATGCCAGAACAGACAAGGGTTAAGGCAAGTATATTACTTTTTCTCTTATATAATAAATGACCAAATATTTGGGAGCTTAAACATGCACCTTATTATCTCATAGTTCTATATATCAGAAGTCCAGACGTGAGCTGATTGGTTCTTACTAAGGGTACAATCATAGTGCTGACTGGAATGGTATTTTCATCTTAGTTCTCGGTGTCCCCTTATACTCTCATTGGCAAAATTCATTTTCTTCTTCTTGTAACTGTGAGGACTCTTCATGTTGGTGGTCTCTCAACTCCTAGGGGCAGACTGCTGTTCTGTGTCATGTGAATATCTCCAAAAGATGCCACTGTCCTCCTGAAGTTAGCATGGAGAGCATACACTGCAGCTTAAGAACTCTGGCTGCTCTCCTTTCTGCCTTCTAGATTTTCTTTAAAGTAAGACTTGCCTGAAGGGCCTCACTGGTGGCGCAGGGGTTAAAATCTCAGTACATATGAGGCTATCACTAGCCACTGTGGCATGAATTCAATCCCTGGCCAGGGAACTAACCCACGTGGCATGGCAGACCTCTTCTGTCTAGCCCACTGCTCCCGTCAGCATTGTATTTCAGTAGATCCTCCTGTTCAGCTCCCTGCTCTGTCTCTGGGGAATCCTCTCACCACCACCCCCTGCACTTCTTGCTTACACCCCAGTTTTTGCATGCATAAAAATATAAAAATAAATCTTAAAAAAATAAGACTCGCCTGATTAGGTAAGGCCCACCCTTATTCGAGTAGAAAGAATTAAACAGGGTGAGCACACTCAGGGGACAGAATTTTGGAGTCAGTCCTAGAATTCTGCCTACTACAGCAGGAGGTTTAAGTAGAATCTTGCCATATTATCTCCAGCAGTACTGTTAGTGCTTTTTTTGAGTTACTCTTCCTAGAGTATAATGACTACTGTGAATGCTGGATTCAATTACTCCATGAGGCTCATTCACGCTGAAATGAAAATCACTGTTGTGTAGATCCTTTTATTCCACTGTTTTTTCCCAAAATATCACTTTTTAAAGTTAATGTTTTATAAAATGAAAACTTTCTGTGTCCAAGATATACAGTGAATTCAGCTATGTTTCTTTCCATTGTAAATCACTATTTAAATTTGATTACATTTGACATACAAAATGCCCTTGTATGGCAATATGCATTTTACATTGACTTAAAAATATTTCATCTAACTAGTTAGTTATATTTGGCATGACACTTTGAATAACCACTATTGATTCTTGATTACATTAATATCAATATTTATGCTGCCATAAACAATGTTTATGGCACTGTAATTGATAAGACTATTAGTGTTACCTACTTGTAGGAACAGCAATTATATTGCTATAAATGCAATTTATAGTTACAGTAATAGTGTCTAACTTTCATCCTAAAGCTTGAATTTGTAAAGCAATAATATTTTAATGCTAAAACTGATGACTAGTGTAATTTTTTAAATAATTATCTTAATCAGCAATGATAATAGCTATTTCTCCTTTCCTCATAGGACCTGATCAGCTAGGACTGTTCTCAAGATTGTCCTCGCATGAGTTGGTTTAAAAAAAAAAAAAAAAAGTAAAGCTGAAGGATATCTTAGTAAATCTATGACTAGACATTGTCTAAATTTTTGTCTTGTATATATTAAGTAGATAATGTTTTAGGATTTACCATTGGCTCTTTTGTAATGCAAATATATTGCTAGCTTTTGCTTTAACATGATCATAAGATAAACTGAGACACTGAAAAAATTGAATTTATTTGAGCATAAATCAATGTGATTTTTAGGATATGGAAGGAGCCTTTCAGTAAGCTTACCTAACTAGTACTTATCAGGCAATTTCTGATTGACTGGTTTAAGATTCCATTCTAGGAGAACTGAAACTGTAATTAAGTCTCAGTTTGGTGATATGGGGCTTAGCATGCCACTCCATTTTGTGCCTGTTTTCTTATTTTAGCAATACATTTCATTTTGCTTAAAGTCTTGTCTAAGTAATATTGATAGATGTGATCAACGTTTAAGGCATTAGTGCCCCTTCCAACTAGCTGCTCCAGACTTCTTAGCTTTTGCTGATTCTTTGTATGGTGCTCACAAGCCATGATGCCTTTTTGCTGAATCGTTTTGTGGCATTTATATGTGATGGCCTTGCTCTGAAATCTTTAAGTTAGTCATTCTTTTTGTTCCTCTTCTGATATTCTAGCCTCAGGGAGATCTGCTTAGAGTTTAGTGGCTGAGAATATGCATTTAAAGCTTTTGAAAGAATACAGCATATCTTGAAGGTTATTATAAAGTTTATTATACTGTGGATAACAATGATTATTGTTTATAGGCAAGAAGTACATACACTTATAATCTATTAGTATGATTATTATAAGAATAGTTCCCAGTGTCTGGGATATACTTCAGAGGAATGGTCCCCAAGACCCAAACAAATCAGACAAAGAAATATCCTCATTGAAGGTATGACCAAGCTAAAATTGGAATGGATTTAAGTTTTAAGAAGTGAGTTTTAATTTCAAAAACAGAATTAGAAATTTGAATTTGATTTTCTCTCTACTGTAAGTTTTGTTTGACTATTGGTCTTTTCTTCATATGAAATTGTGAAAGATTTGGGGACATGGTGATATACTTAGAAAGCAAAGATTTTTTTTTCTCTGTCTTACCAAAATAATTTACTGTTTTGTGTTATGTTTATCAGTTTCTCAGATACTTAAAAAAAAAAACAATCTTCTCAATATGGGAAGACCTAAATTTTGTTCACGACTATGGATCCTTCTGTATTTGCATTTAAACCCTATTGTCACTTGGTTAAGTAGAAGTGTTATTTTACAATAATTGGTGTGATTGCATTTAGTCAAATGTTCAAGTCATTGAAATATTCAAGTCATGAAAGATTCATAACTTCCCTAAATCATTCTTTTTGGTCCCAAAGTAACTTTGAGATTTCCCAGAGTACCCGTGGAAACTCTCAAAGGATTTGTCTCTCAGCTGGTAAAATGTTAAACTGATCAGACATACTTGGTATTTTAAATTATAGAGGAGGTAACCTGCAGGCTCTAGAGAAGCAGGATGCCCAGTGGGTCTCATCCTGGTCACCAGAAACTATGGTAGAGGAAAAATAATTTCCCTTTACCTTTTATGGTAAATACTGAGCTAAGACCCCTTTTTCTAAATGACTTCTCACAAACGGGTAAGCTTATCTAAGTTAAAAGTTGTCCATTGTACCCACTGTAATTCATGATTACCTTTGTTAAATTTGGTTTGTTTGTTTACCACTAAAACAACATTTTTGCACTGGAGGCCTCACAATGAACCCAGTGAAATTGAAACCCTATCCATTCTAATCCCAGACCCAGATTGGTTTTTAAATTGGACCAAGTCTGCCTCCAACCTCAACCAGTTTCTAAACTAGATCCACTCACCGAAGAAGAAGAAATGTTCCAATAAAGCCCGAAAGTTCTTAATGAAAAATTTGTAGAGCAAGTATTCAGGATCCAAGAGAAGCTTACCCAGACTAATAGAGACTAAGGAAGCAAGAGCCAAAGGGGATCACAGGTGCCCACCTGTGGTGGTTTGCTGTTTCTGAATTCTTTGGAGGTCTTTTCCTTTGATTGCCTCTTCAGATACAAGAACTGGTAAAAGAGAAACTGAGGTTCATTAAAAATTTTATGAGCCGGGGCCTCCCTGGTGGCGCAGCCGTTGGGCGCTATGCTTTGGAGCTGTCGGCGGTGCGCGATGCGGGTTCGACGCCCAGCTGGGGAGAGTCCCACATGGTGCGGCAGACCTCTCCTGCCTCGCCCGCTGCTCCCCTCAGCAGTGTATTTCTGATCTGCCTGTTCTGCTACCCGCTCTGTCTCTGGTGAACCCTCTCGCCGCCCCCCGCCTCTGGCCTGTACCCCAGCTTGAACAAAAAAAAAAAAAAAAAATTTGTATGAGCTTTTTTTTTTTTTAACAAAAATCTATTTAAATCAAGCAACATCCAATCTCACATATTCAAAAAGAGCTCCAGGAATCTGCACAAAGATGAAAGACTTACTTGCAGAAGGAAGCAAGAACAAGGAAATTATGCTAGGCAAAAAGTGGGTTAGTTACTGCAAAATTACATTCTTTTCGAGGAAGGCAGGGATGTATCTGGCAGATTACCTTACTAATGCTCATCAGGGGATTCCTGGTTGACTGGTTTAAGATTCCATTTCTGGGAGATCAGAAACTGTAATTAAGTCTTGATTTGGTAACATGGGGCTTAGCATAAGGGACTCCACTCTGGGCCTGTTGTCTTGTTTTAACAGTATTCAGATTCTTTTTTTCTCCCTTTAGTTTGCTTTATTTCTTTTTTTTTTTAAAGATTTATTTATTTATACATACAGCTGGGGTACAGGCCAGAGGTGTGGAGTGGCGAGAGGCTTCACCAGAGACAGAGTGGGGAGCAGAACAGGCAGATCAGAAATACACTGCTGAGGGGAGCAGCGGGCGAGGCAGGAGAGGTCTGCCGCACCACGTGGGATTCTCCCCGGCTGGGCGTCGAACTCGCATCGCTGCTGCTGACAGCTCCACAGTACAGCGCTTAACTGCTGCGCCACCAGGGAGGCCCTAGTTTGCTTTATTTCTAAAGTGTTGAATTCTGTTTCTAAGGATTAATTTATCAGCAAGGAATGAAGGAGTTTTTAAATTTCCTTCCTCAGTATATAGGAACCATCTATCCTTAATCAAATTTATAGTATGATTTTGATAAAACCTGCATTTGAACAGATGAATAAAATGTCAGAATCTTTTTTTTTTTTTTAAGTGAGAACAGCCTATCAGATCATGCCACACTGTTGTGTGCAGCTTTGGTTTCTTCTTTTTTTTTTTTTAAGAGATTTTTTTTTAATTTATTTATACATACAAGCTGGGGTACAGACCAGAGGTGTGGGGTGGCGAGAGGGTTCACCAGAGACAGAGTGGGGAGCAGAACAGGCAGATCAGAAATACACTGCTGAGGGGAGCAGCGGGTGAGGCAGGAGAGGTCTGCCGCACCATGTGGGATTCTCCCCAGCTGGGTGTCGAACTCGCATCGCAGCTGCCAACAACTCCACAGTGCAGCGCTTAACCGCTGCACCACCAGGGAGGCCCCTGGTTTCTTCTTGCATTGGATTCCACCTCACTCCACAAATGGCTGACCGTAAAAAAGTGTAGTCCTTAATTGTTTCACTCCAAAATGTGCTTGAAAGAGTTTACACTGCAACCTGTTTAAGTAACTGTAAGGCTAAAAAATGCACACACCCTTCCCCTACACATTTTCTTCTACTGAATAGATATATCAACTGTATATACTTTTTATTTTTATCTTAATTTTGTGACTAGACTTTTTTTAAAGATATATTTATTTATGCATACAAGAGCTGGGGTGCAGGCCAGAGGTGTGGAGGGCTGAGAGGATTCACCAGAGAGAGTGGGGAACAGAACAGGAGGATCTACTGAAATACACTGCTGAGGGCAGCAGAGGGCGAGACAGGAGAGGTCTACTGTGCCATGTGGGATGCTCCCTGCCCAAGATTGAACTCCGCTGCAGTGGCTGCAGACAGCTTCATAGTGCTGAGACTTAACCCGTTGTGCCACCAGGGAGGCCCTGTGACTAGAAGTTTTTAGAGGACAAAACAATGAGATTTTAAATAATGAGATGGTGCATTTATTTCATATATAAATCTGTCTGACCTAATATAGTGCTATTTTCACTGGATTGCTGCTCAATAATTGATCACTGCGCAAATGGTTTTGCTGATTCAAGGTACATATTTTCTGATGTCCAAATAAATTTATATGCATAAAATTTTAGAAGTAATTATATATAATTTAAATATAATTTGAACATATTTATTTTCATTTTGCTGTTCTTTTAGTTTGGTTATTGGTGGGGCACAGAGGAAAATTCCACTACTCCTCATGGTTCTTCTCATGTTTGTTGAACAAATAAGTTAGTATCAGATAGATTAGTAGGGGAGAGAGAGCAAATATAGCTACATGCATAAGGAGAATTTGGCTGTAAATTCTTGAGTAAATGAGACAGAGGGAGAGCTGTTGTTCTTATGCTAGTGAACAGGATGATGTCCTGGGATGTCAAGGAGAGAGAGGGGTCTCACATGATGAGTGAATGATTCACACAGGAAATCCAGATGCTCTGAAAGCTTGCCCTGCCATAAAGTCGGCCTCTTTTCTAAAAAGGTTGACCTGAAACACCTGGGTAATCTTCACTCTTAGGTTAATGGTAACAGCTTCTCTTGAAGCCCACACAACCTTGATTGACCTTATCTCCCCATGCAGGGTGACAGGTACTGGGGAAAGACGTCTCTGGACATCTTGGGAAGAGTGTAACTGAACATTTGGACTTGGGTGGTGGAGTAGGGTTGGGGAGATGGGGTGGAGGAGGGGGTGTGTTATCCTTCATCATCCTCATAGAATTAGACTTAAGATCATTTTTTCCCTCTTTTTCTTTTTAAACAGTTCTAGGTCAATAATACTTTGCAGAGGTTAGTCAGGAAAGAATTGTACCTAATAACATTAACCGGTATAAAAGTCATATTTTGCTTTGGTTTCATTTTAAAATTCATCAAAATTTAGGGGGAAAGAAGCGAGGGTGGAAAGTGAATAAAATGCTCAGAAACAGTCTGATTTCAGTACAAAAAGTTCCTAACTGTCAGCATGAGTGGAATGTACATGCTATGAAAATTACTGAATATCCATCACCACTCCAAGCATTTTCAGGAATTGTGGCAAAACAAAAGAAAGAACTCAATTAAAAATAAATTAAATGAATGCTTATTTTGAGTAATGCACAGAAAACATCTTGCTGGCAAGATTGGGGGAAGCAATAAATAAGAAGTTAAATAAAATGAGTTTTTGTGATACTATTATCTTTGAGGTAAAAAGAAATTGGTGAGGTTGACTCCCTGGAACTGTCTGTTACCCCAAGTTTATGTAGCGAGGGCTCATTAATTTCAAACAAGGGTATGCATACTCCATTTAATAAGATATCATATGGAGTTCCTTCCCATTTACAGTATGTTCCTTAAAGGTGAAAACAGCAGGGAAATGAAATTACTTCATTTACCGAATTACAGCTTCTTTTGTATAAAACTTTAATCATTTTATATATGACAACCTTATGCTTAATGTTTTTAGAATACTCTTCATAAAACATTATTTAGCAAAAACATACTCTCCCACTGAGCACATCTCTTCTTTCAATGGCTGTACTAATCTAGTTTGAATATATGTGGCATTTAATCTTAATTATGATGCTGAAGTCTATACAATGTTAATTATTCATTTCACATGCTCCCTCCACTTTATTGTGGCTCCTAATTTGCTTAACAAAATGTAGCTTTTAATTACAACTGTGGAACTGTTGGGGCAAGGTGGTTGTTTTAGTGTGTGAGAGTGTGTGTGTGTGTCTGTGTGTGTGTGCGTGCGCGTGTGCATGCTATCTATTGGTTTGGAAATATGTGTGAGACAGGATACTAATAGAATGAGAGAAATTAAATCAAATGTTTTTTAATTCGAAAGTTAAAAATCCCCTAATAGTTCCACATTTCTTCTTTCTTTACTATTTCTGAATTTCTTGTTTAAAATGGAAAATGGAAAGTCATTGGCTGATTTTTATTTTAAGAATGGATGATAATTGGATAGTATCTAGTGTCTATATCATGATGTATAGTAAAAAATTGCAGAGCATCAAATATTGTTTCTATGAAAAGTTGGAAAACTGATTTGTCTTTATTGTTTAAATATGTGGTATTTTCCAGTGATTCCCTAATTCCTGTTCCTTGAAGATTTAAATTTTATTTGATAATTTTAGTACACCTTAAAATATTTTATTTTAAAATTTTACCATTTCAAAGTTTAAAATTTGTTGCAAATAAAGCAAATAAAGCTGTGTATACGTTGCTTTGTAAGGAAATCCTTATTTTGAAACATGCATCCACTATCAACTTACAACTACCCATGGACCTACTGTACACTTTTTTTTTAAGGTGTATATCACCTTAGAATAGGTATGACATCAAGTATCTACACATTATGTTTTGCTTAAGCTGTTCACAAAGAGTTTATAAATGTGCTTGTGTACATTGACTATACGTTTTGAGAAAAGCCATTCTAAGCCAAAAAACTCCATAAAGTGAAGTTCTCTACTATTAATTTTGTATGCTAAAATTTTGTATACAGAGGTGAAGTTATGTGTGTGACTATATAATTTTGGGATAAAAGTTTAAACTGGACATTGTGTCTAAGCACCTATTATTTTCCTATGTTTCATTTTTAAAAACTCTAGATTGTCTTACTGATACATAAAGATCCATAATATCTTAGTTATTCTTATACTACTCTTTCAATAGTACTCTTATACTACTCCTTCTACTCTTTCAATTCTTATACTAAATTTGGCAAATAAGTCAACAAAAGTAATTAGTTTTTCACTTAATTATGTTTGAAGAATAGAACTAACATCTGTTTTTCTGTGCTTTGGGTGGTAGGAGTAATTGCTTAGTGGTCTTCAATTCCTTGTAGGATATTATTTTGTTTATTAAATCTCTTTTTTAATAAAATCAAGTATAATTTGTTAATATATTCTATATATGTAATTCTTTAAATAAATTACACACATATATATAATTTATTCAACTGTCACTTTTAATTTCCACAACTGTCCTGTTAAGGTGCTTCTGTGATTATTTCCACTTTGCAGACAAACAATCTACAAGCCTAAGAGAGATTAGTGACTTATTCAAATTCACCTAAGATTTCAAACCAGATGTGATCCAGGGCCCAGATGTTCCCTCTAATGCTCAGTTCTCTATCTCACCAACAGTCTCTCAGGGCAATCAAGTCCCATGTCCAGTAAGGGTACTCTCAGACCTGATTCTCCATCCCCATGCCCAATTGCCTATATCCACTTATTTCTGGGTAAAATCTTCATTTTGTGTCTAAAGAGTAACAGTGTTAAATAAGTGACCATAACTAATTCTAAATATTGCTAGATTGTGGGGTTATTTTGTAAAAATTACAATGGGAAAAATCATCAGAGAGGACAGAATAAATGTTAGATTCCAGTATGAGAATATTATGTATATTCACATTTTGTTTTCTGGGATACCACTTTAGAGTTGTGAATTAAATAAGTCATGGGAGGTAGCTCCCAGCCTGGTGACTGTCGTTATTGATGATGTAGTGCACGTTTGAATGTTGCTAAGAGTGTGGGTCTTGAGGTTCTCAACACTCATAGAACAATCATGGCTTTGTGGGTTGATAGATGGTAGCTGAACTCACTGTGGTGATCGTCTTTCAAGTGGTATATGCAGATTGTGTATTAGATTCCTGAAATCAATATATGTTTATTTTTCTCAGAAAAATAGTTGTCACAGAGAAAATAGTGTTCTGGTTAACAGCGGACAGGAGCTGTCTCCTCTATTTTCTTCTGCGCTAAATCCAATCAGACATGAGTGACCATGTGCTCTGTGACTAAGCACAAGGTCTCTGGAACTCAGTTCTCTGCCACTGAACCTTGTTTCTGTTACTTACCAGCTGAGTAATTTCAGGAAGTACATAGTCTTCTGTGGCTTGCTTTCTTCATCTGTGAGATGAGTATAATAGTCCTTACTTTATAGGAATGCTAGCAGACACAGTATTTTATTATGTGGAAAGCACTAAAAACAGTAATTGAACATTATATCTATAGAAGTGCTTGATTTTATTTTTATTAAAAATGTACCACTTAGAGATTTGGGGAAAAAAGCTGTTATGAAATATAATTTCATTTACCAACTACTAAGAAAAGTGCACAGGTAGTATCTATTCTCTGATTTTGAACTCAAAGCCCAAGCATTTTTAAATTAGAAGAAACATAAGCTGCTTTTTTGTGTGTGTTTTAAATATCTTAACAGTATTTGTCAAATTAACAGATAAAATTCCTGCTTTCTAGAAACATACATAAAAAGAGTTGGCTTGTAATGTTGAAGGTTATTACCCAAATTAGCTTTTATCTATATTGAATTCCCCTGAAACTTAGGTTTTTCTTCAGACGTTGCAGAAACCTAGCATCTCATAAAATCCAAAACTCCTGGAATAAACACAAAAGATAGTAAATTTCTTCTATTTTCATTCCTATGTACAATGTTCTCTTGTACTAATCACATTATAACCTTGTCTTTCAAATAAAGGAGTAGGGATTCTTTCACATTCTGTTTATAATCTTCTCAAGAGTGTTTCACATCTTACTCAGATATAAACTTTTCTATCTGCTTAATAACTAGTTTTGTTTCTGATTTTTTCCCTGTGGCTGGTGGTAAGAGCTAAGAAGGGAAGGGAGTGAACTACCAAATCTTGAGACGTTCACTAAGTGCTGAGTACTTGAAGCTCATTTTCTTCTATTGAACTTTTACACCCTGCGGAATTCCCAAAGTTCTCTGGAGCTTTCCTGGAACATAAGCCAGCCTACCCCTTCTCTCCCTTGCTTTGAAATGAAAAGCTCTGGCTTTTTGGTCTGAATTTAGTTCTATTCACTATCTCACCATCACACTAAATTGTTTTTGAAGTCCACCCCCCATGTAGTTCTAAGTTCTAAAGCCACTTGTCCACTTTCTTTTCTGCTCTGTGTTTTATGCCTCCTCTTTCGTCTCTCAGCTTTGCCTTTCTCTTCAGGTGTCACTCAGGATTCCGTGCTCTGTCTGATGTTGTTTCAGCCAACCTCCGGGTCTGTGGGGCCCTCCCAGTATCCTTTCTTCTGCTTCTTCTGCTCTGTTTTGTTGCCACAGATGATTCAGTAGAAAGATTTGCCATTGTTTGAAATAGAATGCTTTGCTGTTTGGCAGCCTTTTAGAGGAAGTCAGGAAATTTATGATTACATTGTTTTATATCCTGTCACCCTCATCCCCTATGTATAGTTTAAATTATTCACCATTTTTTACATGAAGAAAAGTAATTTACCTGTATCACAGATTACATAATGGAGCCAGGCTTTGAACCTCATTTTCTGGGACTTCCAAGCCTAATTTTCCTCGGTCACATGGTAGCTTCATGAATATTTGTTCTCCTGGGTCACTTGGTCTTTACCTAAAATCAGTATATCAATACCTGACCACTTCTTGCTTACTGTATCTTATTGTGGCATTTCTAGAATCAGGTGAATGAGCAATGATGATTGCATCTGAAAATAATTGTAATTTTAACCTATACAAAAAGACATAGTTCCTGACATTTGGGGGAGTCTAAGTTATAGTTTTTTTTTAATTCATCCCATTATCCAATGCTTACATATTGAAGATACTACATTAGATACTGTCTATAGTCATGACTCACTATATGACCCTGGTTCTAATGGGCCTTCTCTTCCCGTCTTGGTCCGCCCTACAGTGAGGGAGACATAGCAAGCGCATGTATCTATACATGTATCTATACATGTATCTATACATGTATCTATACATGTATCTATACATGTATCTATACATGTATCTATACATGTATCTATACATGTATCTATAGCTGTTGCTTTATGCACTGTGCCACGATAAGTGCTTCAACAGCCAAGCATGTTTGACATTTGAAAGAGAATGTTAGAGAATAACAGAGTTTGATTCATAGTGTTTAAGAGTAAAGTATGTAAAATAATTTGAATATAATTTGTGCATGCATATAGCGAATAATAATGTTCTAAAAAGGCTGCATCTAGGTATGTAAGGACAGTGACATAGCAGAAAGTTGCCTTTAGAATCAGAGAATCTTGTCCCACTTCTTTGTATTGGGTGTTCTTGGGCATGTATTTTAACGCTGAGTCTCATTTTTCTTACCAAGAAAATGAGGTGGTAAAGCCCCTCCGGGGATGCTGTAAAAACGAAAAGATGTGTGTGATGTGTTCTGCATAGTTCTTGGCACATAAGAAGTTCCATGGGAGATGGTAGAGCAGTGATGCAGTGGAAGTGTCATGGAAAATCTCATCCTTAGGATCAATATAGCTTTAGAAAATCACTGAGTATTTCTGGGCTTTAGATTCTCTTCACACGCTTTTTTTCATCCCCACCCCTTCCCCCAACTCCTCACAGATGTGGGAAGTGTAAATAATGTATGTGAAACACTTTGAATGTATGAAGACAATTTTTTTCTATTGTTATCTGAGGTGTCAGAAATAAAACCTAATTCGGAAGGCTTTCTAAGAGCAGAATTTCCATTTTATGATTCAGTGGGAGTTCTTGCTTAGAGATGTTTTGCAAAACTAACTTGCATTTGAACAGCTGCCAGAGACCAACTGAAGAGAAGAGGCACATCTCTCAGCTCCTGCACTCCAGGAAGTGCTCAGGCCCAACCACCAGGCTTGTCTTTACCAGCTTACACCTGAGCAGAGAGAATGTGAGCACACACTGGTCAGCTCCCTCTGCTCTCAACAGAACTGTAATGGGCAGTTTGCTGCTGTGCGGGACTGGCTCATGATGTAGGTGCCTTTCTCCATGCAGATAGGTGCTACAAGCTTGTGGTTGATTTTATTGCAAGTTAAATATGCAATCTCTTTTCCTCCCTTTCTCTTCCCTTTCTCCCTTCTTCACTTCCCTTCTTTCATTTTTGTTTAATATTGCTAAGATCACTGAAGATGAGTTCAGTCCACTGAACACATTTTTAAATTTACAATATGAAATGTTATCCATAGCTACAATGTCATATAGCATTCTCTATAGGTTAATCATTTTTCATAACTGAAACTTCATTATCATGGAACAACTCCCTCTTTCCCCCTATCCTTCAGCCCCTTGCACCACCATTCCATTCTCTGCTTCTATAGTTTTGACTGTTTCACATATCTAATACAAGTGGAATCCTGAGTATGTGTCCTTCTGGGAATGGCTTATTTCTCTTGGTATAATGTCCTCAATCTCATCTATGTTGTCACATATGGCAGGATTTACTACTTTTTAATGATGGGAGAAAGCTACAAAAGCTACTTATGTTTAATCATATCCCTCCTGGGCTTGTTCAATTTTCTCTAAAACTCCTTAAAGGAATTTATTTACTTAACTTTCTCTCTCTCTCTCTCTCTCTCTCTCTCTCTCTCTCTCTCTCTCTCTCTCTCTCACACACACACACACACACACACACACACACACACACACACACATCATTCATGTGTTTATATTGCCTCCACTTGCCTTGTCTTCTGTACATGCCAGTTACCCTATCACTGGTAATTGTTAACTCAATGGCTAACTAACTAGGTGCCTGTAGCAACTGACTGTTTAACTACTATGAACTGACTGAGATACAATTTGTGTGTGGCACTAACTTCTCTCGTAATAATTGTGAGAACAATATTATCTTAACTAGGTTTTTTAATGGGAAAAAAGTCAAATTTTTTTTCTATTAATAAATATATCCCTCTATAACAATTACAATGAGGAAGTTAAAACCACATTAACAGATTTTGGGGGTAGTAAATAAAACAAGAGTTGTTAAACAAGTCTCTCTCTTTTGTCCTCCAATATAAATAGGTTTCACTTTCACTGTTGATCTATTGTAAATGTACTTGAGAAAAACAGTCATTGGCAATTTGTTGCTTTGTTAAGAAACATTAATAGAACATTTCGTATTTCTACTTCCAGATGAAAGTGAAAGGTAATATCCATATACCTGATTAAAATCCTGTTTTCCGTTTTTTTTTTTTTTTTTTTTTTTTTTTTTTTTTTTTTTTTTTTTTTTTTTTTTTTTTTTTTGTTGAGTTACTGATGTGAAGTGTTAACTAGGAGACACTCCAGAATTCAGAGTTCAATATCACTAGCTTCTGGACCACTGAAGTGGCTTAATAGCTTCTACCTAGGGGCTTGCTTGTTGGTGGCACATCATATTACTTTACAGGGGCTGTGCTTTAGAAATAAATTTAGAGATGTGGCATCACACTTGACAAAAATAGACACACTATGAAAGTGATATGCTTGTAATTCTTACGGTATGTTAGCAAGTCCAAGGTGACTACTGGAAAGAAAGAAGGTGAAGAAAAATGTTTTAAGAAACTGCCAAGTTGAAAAGCATTTAAGCAATTTCTGATTTTTTTTTTCTCTCATTGGAACTAAAAATGTGATGGGGGATAACTACTCTTGAATGTTTTGCTAACATAGAAAATAAATTTTCACTATACCAAGACATACATCCAAGTATTGTTTCACATATAAACATGTTGGAAAATTGGCTATAGTGCAAAAGAATAGTTGTCTTAATCAAGGCTCTTTGGGATTCAAATAGCAGAAACCTACTGTTGCTTACATAAAGATTTGTCATTAAGAAATACAAAGCTAGCTCATAGATTTGGAATTACTTCCATTATAAAACGGACAGAGATGGAGACCTAGAAACACCCAGGAGCTATCATAGGACTCTTGACTCTTAAGATACATAGTCTCTCATCTCCCTTTGGTCCTGTCTTTTCTTCCCATGTGACACTTGGTGGCAAAAGTCTATCCTAGTTACAAATACCATGACTTTAACTCATGGGGACAATAGAGCTTGTGCTGCTTCTCCAAATCCATTTCCAACTGTCAGAGGAAATAAAAATAGGCCATCCTTGACCACATATTCATTCCTAGTCTAGTAGGGTGCTGTCAGAGAGTAAGGTCATGTTATAAAAACATGGAGCCTACCTTATATACAGGACTTAAAATCCCAGAGGGAGAGATCTACATGTGGACAACACTATTGTCATCTAGACTAACTCCTACATGCAATATTCTTACTGAAAAGAGAACATGAGTGAAATATTTAAGATTTGAAATAGTCATAAAATTAAGAAAGGGAGGGAAGGCTATACTGTTGTGTTCAGAGCGAACATTTAAATGATTTCTCTTCAAAATTTAATTTAAAGATCCTGTCTTTGAGAAAGGATTTCCTTTGAGATGATTTATAAATAGTCAGGTTGTTCTCTCCCTCAACTGTATAAATGTCAAGAAATCTGTGGTATGAACATTTCTTAGAAATAAAATTAGTGGTATAACTATGAAATGTGTTCTAAGGTTAATGATCATTGCTAGGGCTTGACAATCCCTGACTGTACAAGTTGTGAGTTCTTTTTTTCTTCACATATCCCTAGAAAATTATTTTAAACTTTAAACCAAAATAACTGATTTTTCTTAAAATATTTAGTCACCTCAGATAAATATGCAGTATATAATGATGAAAATAGCTATTTGTCAATTCAAGTATGTACTTACCTTTTTTCTTCTCCAAATAGTAGAAAAATAAGGAAACACTCCTAGATTTATGGTGGCTTGGATGAAAAAAATTCAAAATTTAAAATTTGAAGTTATTACTATATAGCTCCTTGGGTGTAATTTCCCCAATTATTCAATGTTAATAATGATCATATCTAATTAAATTCCATCTCCTGTATGCTAGTTGCTCATGGTTGATCACATTTCCCATTTCAAAAGACCTAAATTGAAATATACATGTATTATTGATTTCTGAAGTGAATTTTTTAGCATACGATTTAGAATTCCCAGAGAAATTTCTGCCTAATGAATCATAATTCAACTTGTAAAAAAGAAAATCAATGATTAAATACAGTACATACTTTTGGTTCCAGACACATTATACAGATTTTAATTCTCAAATTAGTATAAATACCTCAGTGTCCCTTTTTATATAAATGAATAATAGGAAACTATAATGATAAATTAGCGATTGTTGCCAATGATTTTGAGGCCCTCAAGTAAAAGTCATTTAATAATTACCAGTATCTGGTTATCATATTTTTGTTGTAAAATCTAGCTCTAAGCTACCATGAAAATTGACATCCTTAATTATATAATTTCCATTCATGGAAGTAGTAGTGTTCAGAAAGGAGAAGATTTCCATTGTTCATTTGCAAATTATTACCCACTTCAGGAGAGCAGATTTCTAAAAATTAGAAGATTTTTTTTCTTAAAGATATTCTGGTTTATACAGAGTTAAAAAATAAGTTTTAAACTAGTCAACTATTTCCCAAATTAAATTCTCAAAGTTAAAAAACAAACAAACGAACAAAAAAAAAAACTTGTTTCTAGTTATCTAATGGTTATCTTACTGCGAGGGCAAGGAAATCTGAAATTAGTGTCATCATCAGGCCAGTGGTCAGATGTTAAATCATTCACTTATTTGCAAACATGACGTCTAATATCGACTAAATCTGCCTCAGGTTGACTCTTTCCCTGACAACAGAGAACTAAGCAATGACATTCATTAGCAGATGAAACAGACTGCCTGAAATCTTGAGGCATGACTTTTAAGAAGTTTATTTCATGTGGAAGTCTCATAAAGAGTTTATTTCAACTTATACTGAGTATTACTTCTTATCCTTTGGGCTGTGTTGTAGTATCAACCTGCCCTGAGTGCAACTCGAAACATGACTATCTATCACTTACCCCAAGGAAGTAAATTGTAATAAGGTTAAGTACTATCAGTGCATTTTGTACGTGGTAATATACAAAAGAATATAGGGCTTTTTGACAGCTATTTTAATGGATTCTAAAGGAAAATTTATTTTTATGAAATAAAACACTGTTTCAATGACAGAAATATGTATTTGCTAATGCGTATGAAGAAATTATTTTGTAATGGGTACTGAAAGTTTGAGAATAAAGGTGTAGGAGACCTGTAATCGGCTTCATATGGAGGATTATTTATTTTGCAATTCTTATCTTGCCAAATGGTTTCCAAAGTCATCATGCCAAAGTGAATGATCACATTTTGTGTAAATCATCAGCAATTGACCTATTAAACACCACTTCTGATGAAGCTTTCACTTAAATATGATATTAGTGTAAAGTCAGTGTTGACACAGTAAACTATCAGTATGTTGTGATTTTAAACCTACCTTAGCATGAAGGTAGGGGGAGAAGAACGAGATGTGTAGTGTGTATTATTCTATGAAAGAGGTGTCAGAGTCCATCCATTTAGTGTCTTTGCCAAATATTCTGGATGCTAAGACAAAAATTTGCACCTTCTAATTTGTAAGTAGCAAACTGTTCAATATAATACAGTCAGAACATTCAGGTGACAGGCCACACCTTTTCCTTTGCTTCCAGAAATTTGGCATTTTGGAGACAAAGCATTCTAATATTTCAAGTGTGGAATCTTTTATTAGAGCTGATATTTCTTATGCATCAATTACTAGATTTAATCATCCTATAACTTATGAAGCCAGAGATACTGTAATATAGAGATCTAAAATGAAAACATATACCCTCAGATTTAGAACTAAACTCAATTTTTGTCTTCATGTAACACATCATCATATTTCTAAATGTCATCTGTTAAATGGCACTTTCATAGTGAAGCTTCTTGCTTGTGAAAGAGAACTTCAGAGCACAGGTACGAGAATGCCTAATAGGGGATATATGGGACTTAGCACTGAGGTACACTGTGCCTCTTCTCTGGTAGCCAAGGAACTGCTGATTCAGCAGGGAAGGTGAGAAATAATTTGTGAGTGTGTTTCTCTTTATAAACAAACACATGCATTTAAAATTACATTTAAAGCTCTTATGTTTGGTGCTAATAAAATTCATAGAAAAATTATTTAAAAAAATAGTCTCTGTCCTATCTAATGCGCTAGTTCATTTGATCCCCATAATTCAAGAAAAGACTTATGTAGGTTTACCTACAACAGGACTTAGCAGATTGCCTGAGTTTGGATCTCAGCTTCACCTCTTGTGATTTTAGGTTCTGTTCTTCAGTATCCTCTGTAAAATAGAAGAAATAATAGTACCTATTTTATGGGTTGTGATGAGGATAACTGTGTAAAGCCCTGTAAATTGTGTCTGTTAATAACAAGTGTGTTGTTATTGTAGTTACTTTTCTTCTGACTTGAGATACTTAATCCCTCTTAATGAAGAATGCTGTCATGGAAATAAGTAGGGTTGTCAGAAGTGTGCTAGAGTCCGACTATGTACAGAATCTACAACAAGGTCTTTTAATGGAAATAACTAGGAGGACACCCATATGGTTGCTGAGACTACTGGGATGTGAAGAAACATCAGGGGATAGGTCAATAAGGGGTCTTCTCCAAAGATGGACTAGAAGCACAAGCCCCACCTAGGGCACAGAAGCAAGTTTCAAAAATTTAAAAGACAGACTAGATTATTGGGGGGGAAAGTAGCATGGTGATCAGAGATTAGATTAGAGAGGGGGGAAGAGACAGATCAGTCATGCTTGTGCTGGCCTTCTCAAAGATTTGGGATTTTGTTCTGAGCCCAATGGTGTCCAGTGTTGTGTTCCTTGAACAGTAGGCTCTGAGATAGAGTTTTCCAGGAAGGAAGTTTGTTGCTGAATGCTTTCGAGAACAACACTTAAATCAAAGTGAGGGAAAGAGGGATGGACATGGGAGGAATTGAACAGCAGTGCAGTTATTCAAATGCCTCCTCAGCCTTTTCCCCTGGGTAGCTCTTAGTTTGGAAGGACTGAATGCAACTCCTTAAATTGCCCTGCATGTAGGCAGAGGGACAGGATCTTCATGCCTCAGTATCAGCCAATGATTGCATACAGCTTACCCCTGTATAACCTGGGGAGAGGATGTGGCCTTCTGACCAGGGCAGTTTCTAGAGAGAGAGATTGCTGATAACTCGTCTGTTGCCTGCAGGTAGCTCACAGGATGAGCTGCACTGTCCTAAAGTAGAATCTGGGAGGAATAGCACAGTGTCCATATGAAGGTTACAGAAAGACTTAAGGTAGAAAATTCAATTCCTAATTCATTCAAGAAATAATTTTTGAACATCTATCATAAGCCTTGTCTCATACTAAAGCTGAAAATCCAATGTGCAAGTAAGGCATAAAGCCAAGGCAAACTCTAGTGAAAAATTCCATAGACAAATGGATGACAGCGCCATGTACTGTATGTTAAAAGAAAGAGACAAAATTTAAGATGCTGTGATCACAAAAGGGAGGCACTTAGCTCAGCATGGGAGGGAGAGGATTATGGAAGATCTCTGAGCAGAGAACTGACATTTGAACCAGAAGGTAAAGGATAACTTGAAGTTATTCTGGTAAAGGGTAAGGAATGTGCTCCAGTTTTGGTACTTGCAGAATCCCAGAAGTGAGACAGTGTCGATTCTTATGGCAAGAGCAAAGTGTTCCGTGAACCATGCTGGAAATCCCACCTGATATCTGAGGAAGGTGGAGACAGGATGTAGACTCGACAAAGGCAAGTGACTTTAGACATTATCTGATTCAGCCTCCTCATTCCATAAATGACATAAGGGAAGCAAATACGCTCCCGAAAGTCTTTAAGTAACAAATGGCATACAAGGATTGGGAGTCCAAGCCTCATATTAACAGCATGAGACCTGCAGATGCACCTACAGCACTTACCCTAATGAAATGCATGCAGCATGAGCTTAGTAAATAATTGACTAAGGTTGTAAATTGATTAATGTAGACCATGATCTCATTATCAATGAGTAGGGTGGAGTCAGCTTGACACATCAGACCATTATAGTCTCAATACAATGTTAAGGATGACTAAGCTGTGTACTTGGTAGATATAAAATTATGCTAATCATGTCTTTTCAATAGTGCATTTTCTCTAGAGTATTTTTTTTTTCTGAAGGCATCTGGAAAGAGAAATACAATTAGTTATATTCATTATGTTATTTACCTTTGTTAACAGCCTCAACATAGCTCCTAGATGGAAGATCACTAAGTATCTCAAGTATGCTTGAGCTAGTTTGACTTTAAATAAGGAATGTGTTTCATAATGGAAATTAACTTTATTGGGGACAGGGTGGGATTCTAAAAGGTAGGTCAGCCTCCTCCAGAGTAACTAAAATAGGTTCAGCTAGAGGCTCATGAGACTTCCATGAGATGCGTGCACCATAGTTATTAAGGTGCCAAGGACGAGAGAAATATGTCCCCAGAATTGACGGTCTTAAGGGGCAGATGTTCTGAATTTCAGGTATGGCTTCCTTGATGCCATTGTTCATGGAAATGACCTGATTGGTGCTGAGGAGGTATTGAGAAGGTGTGTTTGCTGAAATCTGTTTACTGATGTCCCAAACCCCAGATGCAGCAGCAATAGCAAACCCTGTTTATGGAAGTTACTCAATGCCTGGTGTTTGGTAGTCATTGTTCTTGTCTCCTAACCCTTGTGGTAGCTTTTCAACATTGGTTTTCTCTAGCCTGTATTATCAATGAGGAAATGGAGGCCCAGAGAGATTAGAAAACCTTATCAAGCTCAGACAGTATATAAAATGCATAAACACCAACTCTGTTTGACTCAAAAATCTGTAATTCGAACTTCTACAAGTGTGCATGTGTGCGCCTATGTGCACACCTCTCTATTTTTTTTAACTTTTTTTTAAAGATTATTTATTTATGCATACAAGCAGAGTACAGGCCAGAGGCGTGGGACGGTGAGAGGGTTCACCAGAGACAGAGTGGGGAGCAGCATAGGCAAATCGAAGGAAATATACTGCTGAGGGGAGCAGCGGGCGAGGCAGGAGAGGTCTACTGCGCCATGTGGGAATCTCCCCGGCCAGGCATCGAACTCGCGTCTCTACTGCCAACAGCTCCACAGTGCAGCACTTAACCACTGCGCCACCAGGGAGGCCCACACCTCTCTATTTTTTCATAGTAATATTTTATAGTAATTCTCATCATTTGCCTTTTCAATCATTCGGTCACAAGTGTCCATTGGCGTTTTCTAGAGACCATGTGCTATGCCCCAAGGAGGGTGAGAAACAGGAACTAAGCTACTTGATGGTGCCATCCTTGGTCAGGTCCCACTAGTTCACAGGTCCAAGGAACATCCCTGGCCAAGGGTCCCCGTTTCTCACTCACAAATAGATCTCTGATATCTCTCTCTCTCATACATACATACGAGTGTGTGTGTGTGTGTGTGTGTGTGTGTGCGCGTGTGTGTGTGTGTGTGTGCGTGCAGGTTTGGGAATTTTTTAAAAAATAACAACAAAACTTGACCAATGCTAACAAACAATACCAACTTCCAAATCTCTCTGATCTTTTCAGTCACACCTAGGTTATGCAACCTGTGTTTCCAAGCAAAAAGTGACAATATTAGTTAATGGGACAGTAGGATAGATATTTAACTGAGTCACTCGTGTGTAGAAATAGCTTCAAGTACAAAGGCTTTAGGATTAAACAAATTTGGGAAGTGATGGGTAAATTTTTACTTCAAAGATTTTTTTTTCTAACTAAAAGGGAGTTAAAACTTCTTTAAAAAAATGAAAAGCAAGCTTCCTTTCAATATTTTCCAGTCAAAAGTATTCTTAGTAAACAAGGGAGACCATACATGAATCAGTTCAGTCTCAGTTGGAATTTTCTTTTAACAATAACCTGTATTTAATAAGCTGGTACCCAGAGTGCGTGCCATGCTGCTTCAAAGTGATAGCAAGACCATGAGAAAGATCAAAGAGAAATGGTCCTGGGATCTGAACTGCTAGTCTAAGACAGAGAATTGTATCTGCATGCACACAGCTACTTTTTGTTACGTCCGTATAGGAAAAGGATTCACTGTATTTTCTATAACTGCTGAAAGATTTTAATCCAAAGCTCCTTTCAGCAGCACAGATCAAAAAGTGTAGATATTGCTGGTTATGGATGAGAGACAACACAGCTACTAGAAGAGCGGTAGAATCCCAAGGATTGTTCCAGGACGGCTTTAGAACTAATGGGATTTAAAATGTGGTCAGAATAATTCTATTTTTTTATGTATATATTTTTATTGTTTTTTATGTCTTTTACATTTTGTATCCCCCTTGGGTAACCCACCACCAATTCACCCGTGATCCATCTCCATAGTCCCTTGTGTTCTTTTCTAGTCCATTTTGTGCCCTTATCCTCCCCTCCCCCGCCGCCCCCCACCCACTGAATGTCTCTCTCCTAGCCAGAAAGAAAAAGAAAAATATCAAATGGTTTCACTTATAACAGGACTGTAAGGAAACCAGATAGGTCAGAATAATTCTAAAGCAGCAAATGTAATGGACAGATGGGGGAGGCCAGCAAATCCAGTCATTCTAGAGCTATTTCATATTAATAATCACCTTCTAACACTATTAAATGAATGGGTGCTTCATAGATTGTTTCTCCTGTAGAAAACTATGTTTGACAAACAGTATAATTAATACCATTCTCATCACAGTCCCATTATGCTCTGTTTAACTTTATACATACCCAAAGTAGAGCATTGCCTAAACTCTGTCAGTGATTGTGTTGTTTTTCTTAATTTTATTTTGTCACTGGAATTTTACTTTTTATTGAATATATTTGCTTTACAACACATTATGTGCTTCGGAGTCACAGGATTGCATCACACCCACTACCAAGTCCTCCACCATAAACCATTATGCCCCCTCCCCACTGTGTTTTTCCATAACTTTTGCTGCTGTTGCTATAAGACTAGCTAGGTTTTGCTTTTGGTATGAATTTGTAAAGGTTACCTGACTGTACACCTTTTAATTCATATCTGCCACACACCTATATGTTAAAGCTTTTTAATAAAGTTGGGCCACTTTCCATTTGGTTAGCTAAATTATTTTTAAAAGGAAATTCATCTAAGACTATGAGTCACCAAAAGTTGTAAGCAATTTGTAGTCATGCACATTCTGGTAAGTATTTATTTATAAGATTATTAGCTAATACAGCCATTTGTTGGAAATATGCCACTGAGAAGTAGAAATTTTGGTCTGTGGGGAGTATATTATCAAGTATGGTAAAAAAAAATGTGAAGTATTGTGCAATGCTTTAGGAGACAGAAACTGTGTGTCGACTAAAGAAAGGAAGGTATCTAGACTTCTAGAAAAAGAGGAAAGCCAAATACTTGAAAATTAGAAAGGGAAAATGGTATTGTTAACATTCTATCCAACCTAAAAATCTGTTATTATGAGAATTTGATTCAGGATATCTGCCTTTATCTTTCCTTTCAAGACCTAGTTTTCACATACAGGTTTCTTTAAATGAGGTTGTAGTTATAATTGTTACCAATTACACTGGTCAACAGTGTGATCATTACTGACTTTAAAAGGCCCTAATCTGTAGTATCTTGGTGTGCTGAACATGAATATAACCCTGAACAATTTTTATTAGCTCTCGTTTTGAAGATATTTCATATAATTAATTTTCTATGTTTCACCGTGTAATGTAACCAGTAGGACTGCAACAACATCCTAAATCAGACTAGAATGCTGTAATATTGATCGCATTGCATAATACCATCATGCACACATCATCCAGAGTCGACTGTATCATTTTCTGATGCAATGCAGTACAACTGCCAGGTGGCTGCTGAAGTAAGCTGACATCAGCAGTGCACTATAGAAAGCTCTGTCGGAAAGATTGAGCATTGACAATATTTCAGACTTTGTGCGGGATTATTTAAGCTACTGTTCAATAGAACTGTTAATATTTTATCCATTTAGGCAAAATACAGAACAGTAATGCCTCGAAAGTGTGTTAATAGTGTGGACAATTTTTGCTGTATTTGTGGGGCAGTGACATTTGCCAACCAGAAGAAAAGTATCACTTCTCAAGTAAAGAAGGCTTATCATCTTTACTTCATATGCAAGGTTTGTGACCAAGACAAGCCTTGGGCCCTGCATATATGCTGTGTTCCATGTACATCACAGCTTTCACAGTGGTTAAGTGACAAAAGACCATCAATGCCATTGGCTGTCCCCATGGTGTGGAGAGAGCCAAGCAACCACATAAAAGACTTACTTCCGATTGGTTCCTCCTCTTTCCGGTGGAATACTGAAGCAAAATAAGTCAAGAATAGTCTACTCAAACCTTCTGTCTGCATTGAGACCAGTTCCACATGGTGAGGGACTTCCTATTCCAGAACTTCCATCAGAGTATTCTCTTGATTTTTCTGATGAGGACAAGGGTGAGCTGACCTGTTCTTCTCCTGTTCCATCAGCATGCAGTGATCCAGATTTTCACTCTGGTACATCATCAAACCCACACACGCAAACACAGGAAGAACTCAGTGACTTGGTTCATGATTTGGACTTATTCAAGAACAAAGCAGAATTGCGAGGATCAAGACTCTAACAATGGAATCTTCTAGAAGATGTCAAATGACTTTCTATCAAAAGCGCCACCAGCAGTTGGAGCCTTTCTTCAGAAAGGAAAGTACTCTGGCATTCTGTTCTGATATTGAGGGCCTCATGAATGCCTTAGAAATCACTCATGGGGCCTCCCCAGTGGCGCAGCGGTTGGGCGCTGCGCTGTGGAGCTGTCAGCAGCGGCGACGCGAGTTCGACGCCCGGCCGGGGAGAATCCCACATGGTGTGGCAGACCTCTCCTGCCTCGCCTGCTGCTCCCCTCAGCAGTGTATTTCTGATCTGCCTGTTCTGCTCCCCGCTCTGTCTCTGGTGAGCCCTCTCGCCGCCCCACGCCCCACGCCTCTGGCCTGTACCCCAGCTTGTATGTGTAAATAAAAAATAAATCTTAAAAAAAAAAAAAGAAATCACTCATGACCCACAAGAATGGAGACTATTTCTAGACTCTTCAAACTGAGTCTTCACGCTGTGCTTTTACACAATGGAAACCGTCTTCCATCTGTTCTATTCCTGAAAGCTATACAAGAGACAAGCAAAGAAATCTAAGATGTAGTCTATGACTTGATTTTTTATGGGTATTAACCATAGGCCTATTACTATTGACATGCATTTCGTGATGTAAACATCCATTTATTGCAAATTACAAAAAAAACCTAGAGCCAAAATTAGAATTTGACTGTCATATTTGTGTTGAGCACATATAAATTGATAGGAAATGATTAATTTTATTTCAGTCAGATAACTTTTGTAAAAATTTGTTGACCAGTGTTATATGTTATTTTTGTAGGTGATTGCCTTTATGATATTAGGAAGAACTGCATGTAACTTCTCAATGTTTCCTTGAGAGCTCTTCCCTTTTCTCCATGATGTATAAAAACATTAGCATAGCCTCTAATTTCATAGCAAAAGATAATTCTTAAAATGAGCCGATCATAAATGAGGAAACACAGAATTCTGCCAGTTAAAGTGTATTCATGCTAGAGTGTAAATGACTGATAGATCTTCCCATGAAAGAAAAAATATAATAAAACAGGATAACAGCAGGCAAAGCCAGAAAGAGACTATGGAGGAAGAGCACTAAGGACCCAAAAAGATAAATTTCACTCACTTCACAGTTGTGCCTAAGGCAAACTCTAAGTAGTTTGTACTGTTCCTGAGTCATAATAACAGTTATGAAATTTGGAGCAATTCTCTGACAGTGCAATTTGGCTCAAAAATCTGATAAATAGTGTTAATCTGAAAGGAGAGTCATTTGAGATCTGATATTAATACTTTCTCCCTCTCTGGTCACCAAAGACAAATGCGATTTAGAATAGTGAATAATCTCCTCTTACAAATGTATTATTCCTTGTGAGTCTCTGCCAATTCATAACTTCTTGCCTACTTCTAGCATAATTGTAGTAATGGGATGTGAGTAGGGAGCATCAGCTTGCATTTCCTTATAGAGGCAAAAACCTTTTATTTACTCAACCTTCCTGGTGAGCAGTGAGTGACACTGAGTATGTTCCACTGTCATGGACACAGCTTTGAGATTTTCTCATTCTCCAGAAAACTGACAGAAAATAGAAAGGCATAAAAGCATCTGGAAACCAATCTGTTGGTTAAGTTCTCATATTGGATTGCTGTTAGATTTTTCTGGAGTTTTCACTTTGAGTGCTTCTTAAGCTACATTGTTCCTTCCACCTCAATGATGTATAACTTTCTATTTCTTTCAGGGGGTGCACAAGAGCTAGTAGTGAAAGAATGCAAAATTTTAGGCCAGATAGTTCTAGATTCAGCATTCGGTGCTGTACTTCATAGCTTTAAGTAATCTGGAAGAAGTTATTTTGACTTCTCTGAGCATCAGTTGCCTTGCTTGTTAAAAAAAAAAAAAAAAGACAGTGTATACTCTGCAGGGGAAGTTATGAAATGAGTTAGATACAAGCCTTAGTGGAAGCCAAATGTGCAGAGCACTCTTAGTTCAGTGTTGGAAAGACAATATCCTCAGTAAAGGACATTGACCCTAGTAACTGGTGATGACTTTCTTCCTGGCTGGAAAACTTGTTTTCTTTGACTTACCTGTTATGCTTGGCCTGACTCGCATAACTGGCTTAAATGTAAGTGTGCCTTTAGAACCATGATTGCATTGATAGGTCAACATGCCAGTGTATTCAGTTACAAAAGGCAAAACAACTATGGAATGTATCAGATACTAATGTCAGTCTTACCAGCACATTCTTTCCTAAAAGAAACCACTGGTGAAAACAATTATACCTCTAAATTTGCCTATTAAGTATAGAATCAGAAAGAGAGATGCTGCTTCTATGTTGTACTTGTTTGTTTTTTTTTTTTTCAGGATTGAATTATTTATGCATACAAGAGCTGGGGTATAGATCAGAGATATGGGGATGGTGAGAAGATTCACCAGAGACAGAGTGGGGAACAGAACAGGCAGATTGACTGAAATACACTGCAGAGGGGAGCAGCGGGTGAGACAGGAGAGGTCTGCTAAACCATGTCGGAAGCTCCCTGACCGGGGATTGAACTCATTCTGTAGTTGCTGGTGATAGCTTCATAGTGCTGAGGTTTAACCCCTTGCACCACCGGGGGAGGTACCTGCACTTGCATTGCCAGTAGACTCTCAGAGCTTGCTGAATCAATCTTGGTAACAGGTGTCTTTGCCAAGTAGGTAGTCATTCGAGGACTCCTGTCACTGGCTACGCCCCCCCCCACTGACCCCACATGGTCCCTGGGTAGAGCTTACCGATATTTGCAGAAGACAGTATGTTTGTTACTGTTTCTATGCCCATTTATTTGTTTAAGGTTTATGGCTGGACCAACCTGGTCTTTCCTTTCCTGGTCATAGGATGCAATAAACATGATTTAATTGCTGTCAACTCAATTGTGATAACATAGCTGCCCTGCCTTCTTGAAATGTTTGACTCTTTTCCCTTGTGTAAGTGTTAGGACTATTTTTGAATGTCCCCTTCATGCATTTGTAAGAAATGTGTATCTATCACATCCATTGTGTATGGATTTTATTAACCTAATTCTCAAAAAAATACAATATATCCACTGTTATCAATGAGCTCTCACTGTCATCTCCATACACCAATTTTTTTAAATGAAGCTAAGATGCTTAGGACAGTACCTGGTCCATAGCATATTAACATGATCTGCAGTAATAGATGCCAGTGGAATTGCTATCTTCTTGTGGGGAGTTGTGAAACAACACTTTAATCTCTTACACTTAAAATATCACATATAACAGAATTCAGATGTCAGGGGTAAATTAGGCAGGAACTTTAAAAATCTGGTGTGATAGGTTATTGGTGATCTTATTGATTGAAGACTCACTCCTTCCATGATCATCTAGCAATGCCAAACAATCCTTCCTTTAAGATGTTCTTCTAAACCAAGATGCAGTCTGAAAGTGTCTTTGTGCATGATAGAATGTTCACCTGTGATTGTGTTTGCTTAGTAATATCAGCTTCTGACTCCACACTAGCTCTGCTCTCATGCAAGTGATTACAAAAAACCTGGGCTAGATATGCCTAATGATATTATTTCCTAAAATTTCTCAACTTCCTTGTGCCTTAGTTTCCTCTCCTATAAAATGGAGAAAATGATAGTATCTCCCTCAGAGTGTTCAAAGGAAATTATAAAACTGCAGAGTATATAGCACATACCAGTCCTAGGATATAGTGATAATCCAAAATGTTGGCTTCCATTCTTATTTTATTATAAAAATAATACTAATTATTAGTTGTTGTAGCAGTAGTAGTATACCAAGCATGACCCCGAGAAGGCAGGGAATATTCTCAGGGAAGCAGAGGGTTGGCAAGGGGCACTAGAAATGCCTGATGTGTAAGTGTATCCAGGCCTCACTGCCCCATAATCTAAGAATACATGGCATGGGCACTTGATGATTTTAACAGAAATCACAGTTAATGATGAATGAAGTGGTGATGATTTCAAATGAGGAGGGAAGGTGAAGCCATGCTGGACGACTCAGAGACATAGACCATTGAGGTTATTGTACTGCAGCATCTGGACCTCTGTTAAAATCTTGCAGAAGATTCAGTGGTAGACCCATGTTAACCAAAAGACACACTGAAAGAGGCAGAGTGCAGAATGTTAGCACATTTTAATATTGCATTGTCTTTGAATCTTTCAGACACCTTGAACATATTTTCTCTTGTGTGAAATGGCCACAAAAGAATTGGCCATGGGACCCACTAGCAAAATACTTACTCATAATCAGCATTGTTTCTGTGATGAGAGTAGGAGCAAAGTTAATTCATAGAGCAAAGTCACTGAGTCAGTTCCTATAGGAAATAGAAATACTGGAGTCTGTTTGACCTGTACATTCTCACCTCGTAAGTTCACATTCAGAATGGATAGAGTACTTGTCAAACCAGCTGGATATTTTTTCAGTAGATGTTCACTAACCACAAGGTATCTGGATACAGCAAGGTATCTGGATACAGACAGTTTTGTTTTTTTTTTTTTTTTTTGCTTCTTTAAGATTGTATAGAGAGTTCCTGTTTGGTACTCTCAATTTCTACCACCTTTTTTTTTTTTTTTAAAGATCTATTTATTTATATATACAAGCTGGGTTACAGGCCAGAGGTATGGGATGGCGAGAGGGTTCACCAGAGACAGAGCGGGGAGCAGAACAGGCAGATCAGAAATACACTGCTGAGGGGAGCAGTGGGCGAGGCAGGAGAGGTCTGCCGCACCATGTGGGATTCTCCCCGGCTGGGCTTCAAACTCTCATCGTGCGCTGCCTACAGCTCCACAGAGCAGTGCTCAACCGCTGCGCCACCAGACAGTTTCAACAGCAGGGTGAAACCATGCTTTAGGTAAGCTCACCTGAACCACCAAATGCGGGACAAAAGGCAAAAGAGACATGGACACTAAAGAGAATTAGACAAAGCAAGAGCTAAATCTCATGAGAACCAATAATTTTCAGACTATTTTCATTGTTTCATGGTAACATTTTTAAACTGATGTAACATTGTGTTATTATATAGGATTCATTCTAAATCAGCAAAGGTATATAATACATGATATTTGCCACTAAAAGTCCAATTCTTTTGTAACCATTTCACAGAAGAGAAAATCTGATAATGTGTCTGAAAGATTCAAAGAGAATGCAGTACTAAAATCTAAGAGTTGGGAAGGCAATGTTTACCTGCACACATACCTGGGTGATTGCTGATCAAAAAAGGTGGTTACTTGAGAAAGCTCACCAGATGGAAAAATGAACTGGAGGTGAAAGATGGCAGTGATCATTCTGATGGGAGGATTGTGACCCATGTACATTCTGTACACTTTAATTCCCTTGCTTCCCCCACACCCCAATTTTGTAATACAAGCTGTGCTTTGAGAAACAGTGAACAGAAACTATGCTAACTGCTGGCAGCTGTTCATCTCATGTATGTTTCTGATTGTGCATTGTTACACACTACCACTGTTGACTCTGTTTACTACTAATTATAGTTTTCTGATTGGCAAAAAAAAAAAAAAATAATTCCAGAAACAAGCTTCTTTGGGGGAGTGCAGTACATGTGGCATTTTTCCTATTTTTCAGAGGTTGAATTCGCAAGTGGAAAGTTTATGCATAGCGCATGTGCACATTCTGCCTTGGAATATATGTGCAGTCTGTTCAAGAGGAGTTGACAGTGGCATGAGAGGTCTAGGTATGAGATTTGCCCCGATGGGCTCCACTGCAAAATAGGTGAACCGGTATTTCATCTTAGAATATCCCCCCATATTTCATTAGAAAGCAATTTCCTTTGTCAAGCTTTTTTTTTCCCTGTAAATTATATAATAGGACACAGCTGGTTGTATACCCCTATATATGCTGATACAGTGTTGTATATAAATTGCTGCATAAAAACATGCCAAATGGGCAAAAAATACAACATGAGCGAAATTATCAGATTAGATTGGCAGATGCTTATATTAAACATGTCTGTTTACATTATGTATAAAAGGTTTTCATGTGCTTTGATTTTAGATTCAGTAGAGCATCTCTGTTTCTTTTATGAGATCTAAATTACACTAGTTATTACTGGTTTTAGAAAATGTAAGTTAAATTACAGAAATAATCATATGCTTTTGCTATTTATTTTTTCTCATTACAAATCACATCACAAATGTAGTAATAATATACTCCAGGAGCCTGCCTACCACAGTTACTCCTAACATAGGTAGCAGCACTGTCAGCTTCATTGCCCTATAATGGGAAATAAGCAAAAATTAAAAATTAATATGAATAATAAATTATGTCTTAGTATCTCAATTTACAAGTTATTTAGGGACAGAAAATGAAAGGAAGAAGACAAACTTTGATCCAGGCCATATTATTTTGTAGGCCATATTTTGGAGAATTTAATGTATAATCTCAAAAACAAATTTTGTTTTATTTTTAAAAAATATGAAACAGTATCTTCTAAGAAATAGTGAGAACATACATACGTATGTATACACACGCATGAATGTAGGTATTCAATAATTCAAGAAAAAATTCATCATAGCATACCAGCATTAGAAAATGAACAAGTATTTCTTGGGGTTCCCATTAAGAGGAACATTGTCTCCCCAGTGCAGAGTTAGCAGGAAAGTTTTTGATGTCGGTTCCAGAAACGTATGCTCTCTGTCACACCCATTCAGATAGCAACTCTAAAATTTTTCCAATTTGTCAAGTTTATTGGAACCTAGACTACATTTTACTTACGAATGACCAAGTTCTGAAGAGGAGAATTCAAATTCTACTTGTACATAAACACATGTAGACAAATAATAATAATGATAATAATGATTATTATTATTGATGATATAATAATATAATATAATTAATAATAATAATAATAATAATAATAAGTATTATAATTATTATTATATGGGGGCCTCCCTGTTGGCACAACGGGTTATGTCTCAGCCTTTGAAGCTATCCTGCAGCTCCTGCAGCATGAGTTCGATCCCCAGCCAGGGAGCTTCCCACATGGCGCAGCATACCTCTCCTGCCTCATCTGCTGCCTCCCTCAGCAGTGTACTTCAGTCAATCTGCCTGTTCTGCTTCCCACTCTGTCTCTGGTGAATCCTCTCATCACCCCAAATCTCTGGCCTACACCCCAGTTCTTATATGTGTAAATAAATAAATCTTTAAAAAAAACATGAAGAATTACACACATATTCTACAATCATTACACTGCCTTATTCATTAACCTGTGTAAAGGGAAAGTTCATCTGTACATCACTAGACATTCAAGTTTCCAGTCTTACCTACATAGTGCCAGTATTTATTAAGAAAGCTTTTTTTTCATCAAAGTATACTATGTATGTTGAAAAGTCACCCAGACTGTATTTACCTCAGCTCAGTTATTTTTTAAAGTGAACACACCTGTGTAACTACACCTTTAGGAAGGGTGTATTGCCAAAAAGGTCATTATCAGTCTTTGTGATTCCCACCCCACTGATAAACTTACCCTGACTTCTTTCATCCTTGGTTTTGCATGTTTTGAACATTAAATAAATGCAATAATACTATTCGGTTTAGTTTTCCTAATACTATATTTTTGAAACTCATCCAGATTACAGTGTGAAACAATTTCATCTTTTCCATTTGTTTTCTCAATGGATTCTTACTCTCTTTCCTATTGCCTTAAAGATTCATAAAAACTTGAGGAGGAAAATAATGCAAAATTCTTCAGTTTTTTTTAAGATTTATTTATATATGCATACAAGCTAGGTATAAGCCAGAGGTGGGTGTGTGTGTGAGAGAGAGAGGATTCATCAGAGACAGGGAGCAGAACAGGTAGATCTAATGAAATACACTGCTGAGGGGAGCAGTGGGAGAGGCAGGAGAGGTCTGCTATGCCATGTGGAAAGCTCCCTGGCCGGGTATCAAACTCCTGCTGCAGTGGCTCCAGATAGCTTCATTAGTGCTGCGACTAAACCCGTTGCATCACCAGGGAGGCCCAGAATTCTTCAGTTCTTAAAATATGTTGTTTACTTTTGAATGGGAATTTTTTTTTCCTTTTATTGCGTTACATATGCTCTTTATATATCATGGTTACAATCTTTTTTCATATATATACATATATATTGATATATCTCCTATAATTTCTCTAAATTTGTAATTTACTCTCTTAATAAACAGTTTGAAAAGTGAGGTTTTTAATTTGATAAAGTGTAATTTACTTCTTTTTCTGTTATGTCTAAGTGTGCAATAATTTCTGGGCTACTTTCCACTGATCTTTTCAGCAATATTTACTCCAGTACCACACATTTTGATTACCATCATTTTCTAGTTACTCATTTTCCATTCCAAAATCACTGTAGGTTTCTTAGTCCTGTCAAATTTTACTAAGTAGGCATTTGTGATAATGATTGACATTGTTGTTTTGAACATGAATGAATTTGTGGAAAGTTAAAGCAATATTAAGTCTTATCCATGATTATGGTGTATTTATCTATTCATTTAGATACTTTATCTCAGCAATATTTGGGAATTTTCAGTAAAAAAGTCTGTGAATTTGCTCTCAAATGTGTTATAGTTCTTAGGAACTCTTGTAAAACATGTATTTCTAATTTTATTTCAAATTATCTCTTGCTGTGATCTTATTAAATAACTGATTTTTTACATATTAACCTCAGATCTTAAGATATGTTTTTTTAATAATTTGTCATTATTTTAATCATTTTGTCATTTCCTTGGGGTATTCTATTTATTTCATCAGCAAATAGAGAAAATGCATTTCCTCATTTCAGTCTTTGAAATCTTTACACATTTTGTCTTTTAATGCATTGTTTTAATGGCTAGGCTTTCCAGGTCTGTGTTGACAGAATTGGTTAAAGTGGCTTTGTTCCCGATTGTAGAAATGTTAGCTATATTTTTTTGATAGAAGCTTTTTATTAGATTTAGGAAGTTTCCTTCTATTTCTTATTGGCTAAAATATGTTTTTAATTGTTACTCATCAGAAATGGGTATCAAATATTAACATTATTTTTTCTGCAATGTTAATCATGTATTTTCAATATTTTATTTTGTTAATGTAATAAATTGCATTAATTTTAAAAATTGAAAACAGTTTGTATTTCTGAAAAACTGACTTTCTGGTAAACTCTCCGTCTTGCTGTATTATCCCACTGTATGTTACTAGGTTTTGCTTTCCAGTAATTTAAATAATTTCTTTATCTTTATTCTGGAAAGATACAGTTTCTACAATATTCATTTGTGGTAATGTATTTGGCAGAGTGTGGTATTAGAATTATACTGGTGTAATAAAACAGTGAGGGAAGTGTTCCTCTTCAATTTTCAGTAAGATTTTGTGTAAAATTGATTTTATTTTTACCTTAAAATTTGGGCAGAATTGAAAAGTGCAACCATCTGGGCCTGGAATTTTCTTTGTGGAACTTAAAAAAAAAGTAACAATTTCAATTCTTTGTATTCTAGCTAAAGTGAGGTACCATATTCTCCATTTAAAGTATGGAATTTAATGTTATTTTGTAACATTTTTTCAAGTAATTTTTCCATTATAATCTCTGTTGTCAAATTTATGGAAATGAAGCTCATAATTATCTGTTTATTTTAATGTCTGTACATTGAGTACTGATGACATTCCTTTCAATTCTGATGGGATAAATTGTCTTTCTCTCCTCCACCCCCCCACCCTGACCCCTCTGGTCAGTCTTGGTTGAAATTTACCTGTGTAGTTATTCTTTACCAAAAACATTTATGACTTTTTAAACTTTTACTGTTTCACTTTATTATTATTTTACATAAATTATGAAAACATTACATCTTTATGGGTCTGTTTAACCCCTTTCTTTTATATAGTTGCTATATTTAAAAGCTTGCAACACATTCTTATATTTTCTTTTAAAGTAGTTAATGGAAAATACACTTTCATATTTATCCTGATTTTACCATTTTTGATCCTCTTTATTCCTTTTGATGATCTATGTATCCATCTGTTTTCAACTTCTTTTAGCCTGAAAAACTTCCTAGCGTTTCTGCTTTTCTTGTAGTTCACTTCTGCTGGTGATGCATTCTCATAGTTTTTCCTCATATGAAAATGTCTTTCTTTTTTATTCTTGAAATAGATTTTTTACGAAATATAGACTTCTAGGGTAACTTTTTTTTTTCCCTTTAGCACTTTAAACTTGTGTTTCACTGTCTTCGAATGATGTCCATAATTTCTGATGAGAAGTTAGAAACAATTTAAAATTAATTGTTCTTGTGTAAATAAGGTATTTTTCTTCAGGCTGCTTTCAAGATTCTTTTTGTCTTTGGTTTCCGGCAGTTGGACTATGATGAGCTTAAGGATTTTTTTTTTTTTTTTCATTTCTTACTTGGAGTTCAAGGGTCTTTTCAAATCTCAAAATTCATATGAGTCACCAAATTGAAGTATTTTTCTACTTTGTTTCCCGCTTTATTTTGAGATTCCAATTGCACATATTTTACATATTTTATATTTTTCCAGACATCTCTGATGTTTTCCTTTTTTTTTGCCAGTTTACTTTCTCACTGTTTTTTCAAACAGGACAATTTTTATTGACCCATCTTCACATTGACCTATCTTTGATTTTTCCTCTACTGCCTCTCCTAGGCTGTTAAGCATATCCAGTAACGTTTACATTTCAAATACCTACGTCTTTATTGCCCTGATGAAATCTTCTAATGTTCATTCATGCAACTATATTTTCCTTTACCTTTTTTAACATAGTTACAATTCCCATATCAGGGTCATCTCAAGGTTTGACTCAGATATTGTCTTCTGTTTAAGAATTGTTATCTTTTCTTTGTCCTTCATATAGCATGTAAATTTTGATTATATCTCAGATGTGTTGATTGCATTTTATAGGAATTCTTATTTCATTTGTAATTCTCTAGGTAATGTGTTGATTTTTGCTTGTTGGTTGCTTGCTTTTGCCAGAAAATTATTTAATTAGTATAAACTGCAAATACTCAAATCTCAGCTCAGCTAATCTGTCCATAGGTAGGTTACCTTGATTCAGCTCCAAGTCTGTTCTATGCTTGTACTATTCAGAGGTCAACTAGAAATGTGGTCATGTACGCAAAATGTGGTTCTCCTCTATGATTCTTCATCCCAGGATCCACCTTCAGTTTCTGTGGTTGTCATGAGCTCTTTCTTATGGTTTAAGTTAGAAAGTCTGTTTTCTGGGGCATTTCTACCATCCTCCATGTATAGATTGGCTATGACCTGCCAGCTAAAAGATATATATATGTGGATTACTAACTCCATGATGATCACTTTTTTCAAAACAGCTTTTCTCCAGAGTTTCTTTTTTCCTCTTCATTCTGCCAGATGTTCATTTCACTGTAATATTATTTTTTCCCTGGATTTTATTGTTGTTTTATGAATAAGGAGATGAAATATGAGATGTTTTTTCACTACTCCAAAGTAAAACCTCTCTCATTAAATTTCAATATTTAAATTATCTAAACATAATATTAGTCTGTGTATATACCATTTAAAGATAGTCTTGTTTTGTCAAAAACATAACTGAATTTCCTTTTGACCTAAATGATTCTTTGTTTAAAGAGAAAAGTTAAGAAGCTTTAGGCAAGATTACTACCTGGAGTTTATATCTATGAAAAAAATGATTTACAAGTATCTTCATCTCACTTGTAATAATATCTACTGGATGTTATGAAAAATTTGTTTCATGTCACTGTTTAAATCACCAAGTGTCATTAAGTTAACCATACATACAAATGTAAAACAGACACTCTGTGCAGGATGCTAATGTAAATGTAAGTCTGAATTATGCCTCTAAACCTCCCCCAAGGATCATTCAACCTAATAGAAACTGAGGGAAATATAATAAGATATATAAGCATAGTATTTCTCAGGTAATAATGAAATGACTGGAGAAGTACATAAATCAAATACTAGAAAAGTGTGCTAAAGACAACATCATATCAAACAACATTTTACATGTGATATTTCATTAGAAATAGCCTTTGAAGAGCACATACAGTTTTATATAGAAGTGCAAAAATGAATATAATACAGAAAGAGAGAATAAAGGTTGACTGATAGGTGAAGACAGCGTGAATGTCCAGGGAAGAGAAATTAAATGTATTTCATTAGAATTTCATTTTTGTGTGATAGTAGTAAATGTCGGAGATGACGTTCGGGCCTGATTTTGTAAAAAGGATCCAATTACAGGGCTCCTGTAATCTGGCAGGGTCTACAGATGAAGATGTGTGATTTTGAAATATTGAGTTATCTACAGAGTTTTAGGTGATTATCGTAGGGTATTATTAGAAATGGAAAGAAAAGTTAGGAGACAATTACAGTATTTGAGGCAGATTAAACATTCGAGTGGGAATGGTAATGAGAGAAAGAATGTTTAAACTACATCAGCAATGGCAAGAGACTATAATTGGTTAAAATGGCACATAGAGAAAATGGGATGTTGTTGTGAAGAAATGATATTGTTTGAAAGGAAAAAAACATACTGAATTTCAGTCAACACATTTTGAATATGCAGTGACAGTAAGACATAATCAGCAACGAGCTGGCAATAAAGGCTGGGGCTGAGCAAAAATACCAAGGTTAGAGAAACATATTTAGAATCACCTGACTAATTATAATTAATAATAATTGGAGCTAACTTTGATATACTGTATGCTGGGCACTTTGCCAATTGCTTTTCCCCAATAACCTCATTTGCTCATCAAAAACATCTATGCATGTACTAATTTTTATTTCCATATTTTATGGGAAATCTGAGTTTCAGATGTGTTCCTTTTTCCAAGGTCATAAATCTAATCAGTGGCAGATCCAAGATTTAATTCCAGGAAGTCCAATTCCTTAACAACTATTCTCTATCAAATCGGAAGTCAAACTTGGTATCAGGATCCTGTGAAATTATTGAGCAAGGTGGATAGGAAGAAAATAGGGGAGCCATCAAATAAGGCATGAATGTGGGATGTCATGTAGAAAAGATTTAAGATATGAAAACAAACAGTCAGCAGCACAAAGTGATTTGTTATAAACCAACTCGTGACAACATGGGCTTGCATGAACTGTTTTTTGCATGGGAGGGGAAGATTATTCCTTGTCCAGACTTTTCCAAGGTCACATCTACTTGCTAATTATTTCATCTGCATCTTCACTGTGACCTACCTCAGAATTCTTTACTCCTTCCCTAACCTGCCCTGCCCTGCCCTCCCTGCCTTGCCCTCCCTGCCCTATCTGGCCCTTGATAAGCTCTTGCATTTTTTTTTTCTCCTTCCACTGGTCACAGCTCCAGCTAGGTGTCCCCTTCCCCTTCAGTTCCTAACTAATGAAATACATAGTGTTGCCCTACCCAGTCCTTTCCCTCTCCACATACACCTTACCTAAGGATAGACGATCTTTTCATAAAAAAATGTCATAGAAGTACTTAAGCTTAGGGTGCTTTTTAGGAAGGATATTCAGTCTGCTGTCTAGGTTAATACATTTGTCAAATTCTCTTATTCTCTCGGATAGCAGTTTGCTTCACCATGAACAGGGCAGCTCAACCCTACCTCTAAAACCTCTAGGCACCTCTGTTTCCCTGCAGCTGGGCTAAATTGATTTGTGGCATCAGAAAAATGTGCTTTGGTTTTATTGGCTTGTGTTTGGTTTTGCTTTTTGTTGTTGATTCATTGTTCACTCAGTTGATACATGTCTTTCCTTATAGAATTCGTGTACATAGCTTGAGGGCTAACTTACTCATCAGTAATGTTTGCAGAGCTTCTTCTTTCGCTTAATATAAGAACATAGAACTCCAGGAGAAGAACTGGACAACAAGATTAGGAGATAAGCTGTGAAATGACCAGTAAAACCTACTCATCCCCTTTACCTTCAGTTCCTAACCATGGAAAAGAGAGTCAGACAGACAGAGACAGATAGAGACAAGCATGAGCTTTTGTTGATTAATATGTCCCCAATAAATGAATTGGTAAGAGAAGTGCCTAAAAGCCACCCCTATGAAAGAAACTACCTTGAATTTGCAAAGTCCCTTTAAAAAAAAAAAAGAAAGGTCTTCTCTCTCATTCACTGTTGAGTATAATTAATAATATCCATTATCTGCGGTTCTCTTAAGTATAAGAAAATATTCATTAGGAAGTGGTCAAAAAAATAATTCATACCTCTCAATCTTGCACAATGTTGTAAAACAGTGTTACCACAATAAAAAAAATCAATTTTTTAAAAAAGTATGATAAATACCCAAAAAAAGGGAGAAGAAATTCCTGTCTCTGACTCATGTATAGTGCTGTAAACCAGGATTATCTCAGTTAAAAAAAAAAAAAAAAAAGGGCAAATAAAAAAAAAAAAAAAAAAAAAAAAAAAAAAAAAAAAAAAAAAAAAAAAAAAAAAAAAAAAAAAAAAAAAAGGCATTAGTTCCTGAGCCACATTTGGTTCCTGCCAAAGGGATTGCAACTGCTGACAAATATGAGCATAGAGCTTCAGAAATTTTTGAAAGGAAATGCCAGATAATTAATGCCAAGTCCAGGATATTAACTAGCCCGATCTGAGGTACAGAGACCTTTTCTTCTCATAATAGTCATCAAGTACAATAGGTGGCATTTTAAATATTTCATAAAATATGAATAATAAATAACACTGTAAATAAAAGGTCAGAAGCTGGCCTAACACTAGGGAACTCTTAACACTCAAGAGGACCAAATGCTGGAGTATTTATTCTAGGTAACTGCCCTCTATGGTCTCCACGGTATGGTCTGACTGACCTCAAAGGTCTTTCCCATTTTTGGTTAATTTGATTTTTTGAAAAATATGCTTCTAAAATGTTTGTTCTCAAGGAGCCCTCAGGAGGCCCCCTATAATCATTAAATGAGAAAAATATTAAATTGCTTAATCTCTAGGGTCACATTTAAGTTTATATTTCAAACTAAAATATGTGGTTCTCAAACACTGGGGATCCAGTTGTTGGATTTTGTGTTTGTTTGTTGGGTGAAACATTGCTTCATTTAGATCTTTTCACCAGAGGAGGCTGACTTGTGTAGTTCCTCTGGTATTTACTACTTAAGTCCCAGATCCAAGTAACCCTGGGTGAAGTGAGCTGAAGAAAAGAAAAGGAGCAAATAGAATTCATGTATGGTGGCAGCAGAGAAAGGAATTGGGTGAATAACTAATGTTGAAGTTGAAAAATTAACACATTACCTGCTGATAATTAGCAGACTGTGTAAATCTGTAGTTGATTGTGTCGTCCTATTTCACACAATTGATGTAGCTTTGTCCCTTTTGCTTGTTTAGCACAATAACCAAGGTATAGAACAAATATTACATTACCGAGGGGAAAAAATCTTTTTTTTTCTTTCTGCTCTCTTTTCTGTTGAAACCTCTCATTTTGGGTTCAGTTCACCTTTGGGCTTTGCGGGCTTATTATGTGCAATAAATTGCATATAGGCTTTGCTTAACAATTGATTTATTTCTTAAATGTTGAAGCAAGACCTGCAGTTGCATTTAACCTCTGTAACAAAGCAGAGTCCTTACTCATTTGGACAGGCTGGAAAATAGAGAGTGTACTTTTTGTGAGATGACTGGTAATTTAAGCCCAATCAGGAAACTTCTAATGAATTCTCCCAACCATCTTTAATTAAACTCAATTTTATGCCAAATATATTATTAAAGTCAATATCTTTTGCAAACCTCATACACTCTGAATATTCAGATTTCGTGTCAAGGGAGTCAGGGATACCAAGAATTGAATAGAATACTTTGTGCAAATAAAATATAAAACAAAGAAGTTAAAAATACAAATGCAGTTTACTTTTTTTTCAACTTTACTTTTAGCTATTCTTTATTCTGAATTGTATTTTATAGTAAAATGCTAGAGAAGTCTGAAACATAAACAACATATGGAGGACTAAATATTTTGTAGGCTTAATGATGTATTAGTATTTTGCTTTGTATGAAATTCTAATCACCAGATATGTTTATCACTGCAGATGGGATATGCAGGATCCTGATACCTCAGGGGATTACAGATTCCAAACATCTGTAACAGGGGGAGAAAAAAAATATCCCATTGCAATACACAAAGTTTAAAAGAATGAATTAATGAGAAAAATGAATGGGAATAAAAGTTTATTATTAATACCATCTTGTATTTATAATTACCAAGGATTTCTACTTGATTTTATCCTTTAAAAATATGAGATATTAAAACATAAGCTAGCTATAAGATGATAAAATATGTAATACTTTTCATTCCATTTTTAGTTGCATGGTTTGGAAATGAGCTAAAGACTTCTCATAATTAATGCAGTCCACATCTTACACTATTTATACAATTGAAACACCTGGTTCATAATTGCCTGTTTCACTAAATTCAACCAAATATTTTCTAAACATATTAAAATTTTATCAATTGAAAAACACAGAGGAAAAAATTGTTTTGTTTATCTAAATTTGCTGTTTTAACTGAATGGAGTTGGAGATGATGGGCCTGAAATGTTTATTGATTCCATAAATACATTGCCATTTTGTTGTTTGAGAAAATGTATATATACTGTTATTCTCATGATGTGTCTCTTTCCAATAAAGCCTCGTGCAGGGAATGAAAGATTAGCATTTGATTTTGATGAATAATTTGCTGACTTTTTCAAGTCATTTTAATTTTTAAAAAGTATTTTGAGTAGTTCAAGTAGGCAGTGGGATGAAATGAAAAGAATCTTAGAGCCATGTGTAGAAGACAGATGTGTAAACAAAATGCACCTCCCAGAGCAATGTTTACCTCATCATGAATTCTAATATATATGAGTAACTTTTGTATGATATTTTAACAACTGTATAATACAGTATAGGCAAACTTTGCATATTGCCTTTCAAAATGATATTTTTAATGGAATTAGAGTTTGGAAAGAGAAAGGGATACTTTAACAATAACATTGTATAAAGGGTAGTAAGTGTATGCATGCTCAAGTTAGACAACTTGGATATGGCAATGAATAATAGCTCTGTAACTTGGTGTCAGTCAACACTTAGTAACTCACTTTCAATCTACAATTTGTATATAATAATATATTGGTCTTTGACAGTTGTCTTAAATATTAAAATAGTTCATGTATATGTTTATGTATGTATACACATACATATATATATGAATGAATATATATGAATATATATATATATATGAAATCTACACATGCATGTGTAGATTTACACATTGAAGTATAAAAATAAAGATACCATTATCTGTATCCGTACTTATATCTATATAACTTGCACAGCCTGGCACATCGTAAGTGTTATATACGCTTTATCTATTTTTTTTTTTGTTATTTATATCTTTTACATTTGTATTCCCCTTGGGTAACCCACCACCAATTCACCCGTGACCCATATTTATGCTGCTTTTAAACTATGGCTTGTATAATGTATAAAATGTTAGAAGCAATGCTCTACTCTTAAGAAATTATAAAAATTTATAATGATTAAAACTTCTGTTTGTCCGTGTTATACATCCTAAAATTTGGTTCTTGTAAGTTAGAGATAAAAGGAAAAAAAATGAGTTCTTCAATGTGAAAAATTACTCTAAGTTGTTAGAGAAATGTTTTAACTAGGCTTTAATCAATACCAGTCAATGACTGGTTTGATAGACAAGCCATGTGGTAGGAACCTCCAAATGCTGACACTTGTTTATTTTTTAAGTTTTTTTTTTTTTTTTTTTGCACAGAAGAACTGGGGTGTAGGCTTAGGATTGGAGGACGGTGAGAAGATTGACCAGAGGGAGTGGGGAGCAGAATAGGTGGATTTACTGATATACACTGCTATGGGGAGGAGTGAGACTCAGGCCTTATTGGTGATAATGCTATTACTTAACCCCTAGGCCGCCAGGGAGGCCCGCAAATGCTGTTACTTCTATTTGTCTAAGTGTTGATGTGCTTTGAGCACAAAGAAATCATTAAATTTTTGAATGGCTTACACCTCCACTCTTCCATTCTCTGATTTTCTCTAAGTTAACTGGGCTTCGATGTAAATCCTAAATGCCATGATATAGAATAGGAAATCTTAAATTTTTATCCCACAAAGATTGTCCTAAGGTTCTTTGCATAAAACTTCAAATACCATAATTATTCAGATACATGGTCTATCTGGTCTAATAAATTGTTTTTCTTTCAATAACAAGAATCAATAGTTTTATAGAGAACTTTGTTACCTTCAGTAATAGATTTATAGAAGAGATTTATTTTAAAAATTCTATTTAAAACTATCCAGATCAATTACTCTTTTTTACTATTTACACAAAATGTTTTCAAGAAAATATCGAAGGCAAGCAAAATATGGCATCATTGAAATATGATCATCATCTTTGAAATATGGCATCATTTAGACTTTGCAAAGACATTTATAAATTATAACGACAAATTTATAAATTTTATTATGTGCATTTTATTTTGTAATTCAATTCTTTATTTAAATAATAAAACCTACCATTCCTTCAAACTCATACTAATGACAAAAAGATTTTAAGGCTGTGAAGAAATATGGAGAATTGATGGAGATCAGAAATTTAAGGAGCTATGACTTAAAAAGGCCTTGTTTCCTTTAAAAGTCTGTGTATTTCCTCTTCAATGTGAAAAAATTAACATGGTTATAAAATTAACATGTATATCATGTAGAGGTATATGAAACACTTTTGTGTACAAATCAGGGACTAAATCATGTATACTAGTTAAGGGACTAGTAGAGAGAATTGGTAATTACCCACATTATTTCAACACTTGTTAAGATATAATTCATTTTTTAAATTAGAAAGTGACTTGCCACTAGTAAAACTTTCTTAACTCTGGCCTACCTGGTGGGGCAAAGGAGTTAAATTTCAGTGCTATGAGGCCATCACCAGCCACTGCAGCAAGAATCCCTGGCCAGGGAGCTGATTCAAATAGCACAGCAGACCTCTCCTGTCTAGTCCGCTGCTCCCCTCAGCAGTGTATTTCATTCAATCTGCTTGTTCTGCTCCCCACTTTGTCTCTGGTGAATTCTCTTATTCCCCCCAGACCTTTCACCTGCATCCCAGTTCTTATATGCATCAATAAACCTCTCTCTCTATATATAATATATATATATATATATATATATACTTTCCTAACTGAGCTGTTCTTTTTGGGAGTAGGACCCTCTAAGCCCCTGCCCTTTTGGGGGGGTCTGAAATGGAAACTAATGAGGTCAGGAGTTTCTCTGTGTGTTGCATAGGTGGGGGAAAGACTCTTTGGGAGCAAAGGGTCTTGCTTCCTCTTGTGCTCATTTTGAGGCTGGTGATCTAAGGGCTCTTTCTCCTTGTCTTTTTGGGGCTGGTGATCTAAGGGCTCTTTCTCCTTGGAGTCATGTGGATCGTAGGGTGTATCACCCTGTTGTTTTAGTCAAATTCATTGTTTTACCAGGAATGAACATGACAAAGTAGTCATTGAGGGCAATCCCGGCTTCAGCATCAAAAGTGGAGTATTGGGTATCACTGGTTCTCAAGGTAGCCCAGAATGCCCCTGTGGGGTTATTATGATGCTTGCTTCACCACCTTCTTGATGCTATTGCTGAATTTGGAAGCTTTTTCCAGATCATTAACTGACATGGAGGTGGCGTCATGGAGAGACTTCCCAGTAAGCTTTCCATTCAACTCAGAGACCTGGTTCACCGCCTTGGTAGGCCAGTGGATGAGGGAAAGATGTTATGGGCAGCCTTTGGCTATAACACCACAGTTTCTCAGAGGGGCCATCCATGGGTCTTGGCAGCAGTGATGGTGGACTGTGGTAAAGAATCCCTCCATGATGACAGAGTTGTCATGGATTACCTTCCTAGGTGGTTAGGGTTTGGTGGTATATTTCTGAAAATATTGAGTTATATTTCTTAATGTTTTGTGTCTTTCACAAAGATGGGAGTATCACTATAAGTGAAATAGATGATGTTTTTCACCCACCTTTAAGGTGAACCCCAAACTTCAAAGCAGTGAAGACACCAGTAGACTCAATATATTAATAATTAGTATCACCCCATTTGATGCTGTTGGGATCTTGCTCTTGGAAAATGAAGATGGGATTACCATTGATGACAAGTTTCCCACTCTCAGCCTTGACCTTGTCACCTGCACTTGTTGTGGATGGATTCAGACTGGCGCGTGTAGATGTGTTTGAGTTCAGTGAAGTAGTTATTGATACCAACAGTATCCTCATAGGTACAGTTAAAAGCAATCCTGATAACTAGGCACCTGATGTGATCAAATCCTTTTACTTTGACCTCACCATCTTGTCTCAGGGATGCAGCTGGCATTGCAGAAGAAGAGGTAGTTGTCCATTGAACTTGAAAGAGCAGAGAGCCCCCACCTGTGATGTCTTAAATTAAGGCATTTCATAAAGGACACATAATCTTGTACAATCGATTTAAATAAACTAATTTGTTTCTCCTTTTTTATTCTGAGTTTTTTTTTCAATTTTCATCATAACCATTTTCTTATCCATATGATTAGTATATTAGAGTTGGATTTTATGAGTTCCTAATCTGTAAATAATGATGATGAAAGGGTCAAAAACTTGCAAATTTGAGAACTACTTAAATTCTCAGATAATCATTACAGGAAATTATTCAAAACTCTAGTAAATGATGGAGGGAAGTAAAACTATCAAGTAGATGCTTAATAGATCTTTAAGGAGATTGCATTAGTAAAGGCAATGCAACTGATACTTAATTTCAAAAGTACTTAAATTTGGGGGACATTGGCAATGAAGTCTTTTTTTAATTATTTTCTGGAATGAGTATTTTATTATAGAAGGATCCTCATTATCTGAGTGTTTATTGAATTAGAGAATGGGTCAGCAAACTGGACACCTAGCACCTCTTTTTTATAAATAAAATGTTATTTGATCACAGCTATATTCATTCATTTATGTATCATCTATAGCTCCTTTAATGCTCATATGGCTAAGTTACGTTGTTACAACAGAGACCTAAAATACTTACTTTTGGGCCTCTTGAAGAACAATTTTCTGACACCTGAATTGGAGACTCAAAATCCATTATAAGAATCAAATTTATTAAATCAATCACCACTTATAAAAGTTGTCTCTTTAACTACATCTTCCTCAGAACAGTACCAGTTCATATCGCCTAAACCCTTTTATATCTCTTGCTGATTTTTATTTGTAATTTTATCAATGGTATACCAATATAGAACAATGAGTTTGTAACATTATAATCACAAATCTTGCTACAAGTCATAAGATTTCATGAAATACAAGATTGATATTGGAGAACTACTCTAATAACTTCTAATAACATATTTCCATAGATTATTATGGAAATATGTGATAGTTTAAAAGTCATCGAACTGAAAAGTTTTGTCTTCAGGAAAAAGTGACCAAAACCAGGAAAAGTTTGGTGCTTCAAAAGTGTCTGATTTATGATTTAAATAACAGAATTGAGGAGCTCTTGGAAAATCTTAGACCTTGAAATATTTTGGGTGGAGATCCTTAGAATGAGCAATCATATAAGCATTAATTACAAAGTGAAAGATGTCATTTCTTGGTGTCACAGATTTTTTACTGAAAAAAAAATGATCCTTTGGCAACAATTGGCCTGTATGTTGTTAATTCTAAAAATTAGGGTCATGGTTGTAATTATAAGTATTGCTAAGTAAAAATTAAATAAAGTTCCATTTCTTATTTTCCAATATATTAGCAGATTCATTTTATATAGGCATATTATGAAGGATAAAACACTGAAAAAACCAGAGCAGAGATGTCCTATGGATTCAAAATGATCTGCTATTCGGGGAAAGCACACACTAACACATTTTTTGTTTGAGTCTTTCAAATTTTGGAGTTATCCTGCTATCACACAATGTTTAGAAATATAAAATAGAAGTCCGAAATTCATATTCCTTTTTAGTCAGCTTTTCTAACAGCCTTTCTAATAGAGCTGAGCATGACTCTTACCTGTGATTTTAAAAATAAGAGCCATGAGCAGAGAAAATCTGACTACTCATGAAAGTAATTTTTAGTGTTGCTATGAATGAGAAAATAAATTATTAAGTCTCATTTTCCTAGAGGAAAATACCAATGAGAAAACACTACCAAAATTCTAATACGTAATTCTAGACAGACAAATTGAAAGAAGGCTTTTATTTTTACTTCGGTGTGCACAAAATGATAAAGGTGCATGACAACAAAACCCAATTTTTCCTTAATTGATTTTTTTCCCTATAACATTTATTTATTTATTTATTTGTCTGTCCATGTGTTACCTTTTCCCTCTGGAGAGGCCACTGCTAACTGGCTGGTACTCATGGAATCACTCAGTTAACTGTGGACACGACTTAATCTGGCCAAGGTGCACTGAGGTAGAATAGAATGTTAGGGTGATACAAAGAATTTATTCATGCTTATTATAGATACCTGAAAATACTAAGATCTCTGAATCTTATTTGTCTAAGTTTTCTAGGTGGGCCAAGAAGTTTGTTTAAACTGATATAGGTGCCAATTATTTAAACAGCTCAATTCCAGACTTAGGTAAAAAACCATCATCGTAAGGAAAACATACCTGACAGATTCTTCGACTTAATGATAGATAATGTCATAGATGTTTTCTTGTATCAAAGCCAGCACATCATTTACTCTGCTTTCTAGTGTTATGAGTGGCATTTAGTTTAAAGTTTTCTGTCTTTTCCAGCATTCCCGAGTGATTTAATTTTCTCATACTGCAATGAGAGTTGCAATCATGACAGAAAAGGTTATGTCCTTCAGAGAGATTTCTCGGAAAAGTGAAGTCTCACCAGGATTTTTATCAGCATTCACTAAAATATGCTTCTCCATGTCAGATAAATTCACTCATAATCTCCAAGTTAAACTAACTCATCTTAACTGAGAGCAGAGTCCGTTTATAGTGTGTTTTGTGCCTTATGTTTTTTGATGAGTCATTGCATTAAAAGCTGTCATCAAGAAAGGATTCACTACTGTATACAGGTATAGTCTTATGTGTACATCTTGTTCATTTTGACTTTTTCACAGTATGTGAGAGCAGTGTAAGCTACAGTACACAGCCATTTTACGTCCCCCCTATTTTTGAAATTTGACTTATCAATTGCATTCCTTACTTACATTTTAACTCCTCAGCTGCTTAAAGACTGGTTCTGATTCAGATATCATATCCATGACATATAATGTTATTTACCCAAGTTGAAGGATCGTTTTTGTTGAAGAATCATGAAGTGTGTTATGGAAAGTATTATGAACTGATCACATGGAATTCATGTGGTGATAAAACTGAACAATTCAGTACCTTCAGGCATGGCCATTCTTGTAAGCATGCTAACATTTCATGCATCAACATCAGAGAATAAGAATCATAGGACTGCTTTTTGTGTTTTATTGAGATAAGTGATATTACAAAATTTTGCCTAATAATAATAACAACAACTCATTTTTTTTAAAGCAAGTTCATTCTGGTGCTTATGTCTAAATATTTTTGTGTCATAAAACAGAAGACTCTGAAAACAATTCTGATTACAAAGGGACTAAAAACAATTCTAATCACTCACCTTGGCTAGATTTACTATGACAACTTGAGCCAGTAACACAGTCTCAATTTCTAACCCCTTCCCAGTACCTACTTTGGTGCTTTGGTTCCCAAGAGGACAGTGGAGATAGTAAACAGCCACTTTATCTAGATTTTCATCCCAAAACAGTTATCAAACCTCTAGAAACCACCTTAGAATTGAGTGCTGGGAACATATTTAAAGACTTTTTTTTTTTAAGATATTTTATGTAAAACTGGAGTAGAGGGGTTCATTAAGTTTTGCAGACCACTTTATAGCTAACAGCCTTAAGAGCTGACTACACTGTTTCCACAATGTTTAAATTATTTGAACTCTGTTCTTTAGTTTTCTCTGTAATATTAGACTAACAGTATTACCTATTTCATATTGGATAATAACTTAAATGAGTAAATATAAATGATTTGTTCATATAAATATCTTAGCAGGTCTGTTTAATAGACATCCAGTAAATATAAGCAAGTTAGAAATCCTTTAACTACCAAGCCATGTTTTTTGTAAACTCTATTTTCCATTTGTTTGTGGTCTGATCTTATTAAACTAATTTTATAGAATTAGTTGATGGAAAATATATGTATATATACAGAAGAAAAGACATTCAATCCTCATTCCTACCACAGCATGAAGCCTCTTATAAAACGTAACCTGATCCATCAGTTGTTATCAATAATATCAGTCCCCAAATCCTTGACAATCCCTTCATACCCTTACTCCTTGCAGTCAAAGCCAGGTCCTGTATATTTCACCTAAAGATTTTTAAATCCCTTCTCTTTTTCTCCATATCCACTACTCTTACCTGCCTGCTACAAGTTACTGTCATTTTACAACTGTCCAATTCTCAAATCACATCATTACTTACTGGGAATCCATTACACTTAGAAGCAACCACATTATCACTGCTGTATTCTAAATGCCTCAATGATCTGCTCCCCACCTAGCCCTCAGGCCTCATCCTGCCTCACTAACTGCTCACTTGCCAGGTCCCAACCATATTAATTTTCCTTCCCTGTAAGGACCGCTTTGAGCTTCATAATCTCTTACTGCAATACCTTCTCCTACCTTCTTTTCCTGAACTCCACTTTCAAATCTGATTCTATTCATTTCTTTCTCAAGAAAAGCATTTCCTGAACCCTTTAGCTACATTAGGTGCTCTTATTTCCCACTTTCCTGGCACACTGTACTTCTCTTCAATAGCACTTATCAGTACAATGATAAAAATAATAGTTAAATCATTTATTGAATGTGGATTTTGGTGACTAAACTAGAAACTCCTTAAAGGTTGTAACAGCTTTCTTTTTTTTAACACTTCATAAATATTAACATACACATTAGAGTTGAAATATTTTTAAATTAATGAAATCCCTTCTTCTACCAAAAGCTTCCAGTTTGTATTGACTACCATTTTTAAAAATTGTTGTCTGAGAATTTCTCTATTTTTCGTGTATTTTTAGTGGGGCCACTAAAGGAAGAGCCAAATCTGAAAGATGTCTTCAAGTACTAAGCCAGAGAAAAATCAGCCACTTCATCAATTCATACTAGGGGTTAGTCATGAAAATTTAATGGAATAGTGACAGCAGAAAGAAAGTGAAGGCATCTTTAGGGAAGGAAAATTATTTTCAAATCCTTAACTGAAATTGAGGAGTAAAGTATGACAGAAATGGAAACAGATAGGAATATATACAAACAAGGGAACTGTGAACCACATGCATATAGATAAATTTCCTAATTGGTAGCATTATGAAAACTTCTCTGAAACTCAGTTATATTAGCTACAAAATTTGTGACTCTGTACTAACAAATTGTAGTCTGTTTTCAGTAATAAATTTATCAACTTTGGGACTCTGATCCTTCAACTAATATCCATTACAATGATAAACTCCCTTTTCTCTCATTGAAAAAAGTATCTCAAGAAGAATAATTGTACTTTGTTGAATTTTTTTTATAATATGTACTATCACATAATGTATGTAGTCAGCAACTTGTTTTATTTAGCTCCGTAGAAGCTTTGTTTGAAAAGTAGTACTATTTATGTGGATGAAACATATTTGAATCAAGAGACAAAGCTTGTGGTCTCCCTGGTGGCCTAGAGGTTAAATCTCAACACTATCAAGGTAAAGAACCACCTTGACAGCCTGAGTTCCATCCTCAGCTAGGGAGCTAACCCACATAGCACAGCAGACCACTCCTCTGTCTCAGCCACTACTCCCCTCAGCAGTGTATTTCAGTAGATCAATCAGTTCTGCTCCCCACTCTGTCTCTGGCCTACACCCTAGCACACCTTCACAAAAATAAATAAATAAAATCTTAAAAAAGAGAAACAAAGCTTACTCTATCATGAAATTTCAGTCCCTATGGAGACTACTCTGCTGCCATCTCTGAATGCATCTCCCACTCCCCTTCCCCCATCAGTTGCCATCCCTGCCCTAGCCTCTGGGTTGTGTGATTCAGCTCTCATCAGATACAGGTATCATTACCCTCCTCCCATTTTATAGATGGATGACACAGCTGAGCATAGAGACTTAGGTAAGTTGCCGAAGGACACAAATGTATTGAGTGGGGAAAGGCAGGGTTGACTTCTCCATCAGGCAAGTTCCTCAGACCCACTAAATTGCTCTCATTTATTTTAAAATGAGAAGAAAGAAGTGAACTTTTAAATTGATGAAAATATCTTCACATATTAATATAGTCTCGGTATACCAACCTGTTCATAAAATATACTTTTATTCTATTAGATGCATATCTATAGTAATAATAATTATTTTATGGAAAATGTCTCTTCAAAGTAAAAGGTCCTAGAGCTGACAAGATGCTTCTAGAAGTTTGTGATTCCATCTCTTTTTTTCAAAACTGCATAAGAGTAACAATTACATTTGTGATATAATAAATTTCTACAATACAGAAATAATCTAGCTAAGGGGTTAGGATTTTTAAACACAACTAGTGTAGCTCAGACAGCCTATTCTAATGACTGTGGCACAAAACTGAGTCAGGCCTAAACACTGTTCACACACACATACGCTCATCGAGCAGCTCCCAGATGCAAGGTCTCTGTGTTTCACCCTTAGCTGCAAGTCCCTCAGTGGCCCTACCTCTGTGAGTTTCAAAAGGAGTCAAGTGAGGGCCTCCCTGTTGGCCTAGGGGTTGAGTCTCAATACTATCACCACTATGGGCCTGATTTTAACCCCCAGCAAGGGAGCTGACCCACAACCCATGTGGCACAGCAGACCTCTCCTGTCTTGCCCACTGTTCCCCTCAGCAGTGTATTTCAGTGAATCTGCCCATTCTGCTCCCTTCTCTGTCTCTGGTGACTCCTCTCATCCCCGACTCCTCTGGCCTACACCCCAGTTCTAGTATGCATAAATAAAAATAAAATCTTTAAACCAAATGAGTCAAGTGAATTATCCGTATTAAGATGATCACTTTTTGAGTAAAATAATAACTTTTATATATCTGGATATATGTGGTTTTCAGGTCACTTGTTTACGTACATTCATACTTGAGGATTTTCACATCATCTTCCTTCCCTAAGGACACTTTTGCCTTCTTTCTGCCTTCAGTATTCTATTAAATTTTCACAACTAACCACTAGTATAAATTGACAAATTGGCTGATTTTATACTCTGGTTTAGTACTTGAACACATCTTTCAAATTATCCCTAGAAATCATTAGTTTTTAAAAGGTTTTATGTAGGTATCTTTCATAAGATATTGAATGTTGTGCTTTTGTTTCTAAATAAATCAACTGGCTATTCAGACTAGTAGGGAAAATGAAAAATCTTCTGTTCCCAAGCAACACATGCCTGTTGTTATTCACCTTCCTGAGATCTGTTTCTAAGAGACCATAGCTATTGAGATTGTTAGCAAGTTCTTGAATGACAAATTGTTTCCCATAATATTATCATAATACACTGGATGATGGGTTGATGCAATATGGAATTTAATTAATATGAAACATATTTTTTAAATCCCCTTTTCTCTTAGGAGCTTCACAAAAGTGATGTCTTGAAAGGCAGAACTGCCATGTATAACAATGACTTAATTCCACCTTCTGTTACTGCTGTTTGAGGTGATTTCCCTACTTTTTCCCCTGTCTATTTCTTATCTGTCTACTAATATTATTTGTAGCGGTAGTCATTATAGAATCAGAGACTATATGAGATAAAAGGGACTTTGAGAGGTCACAAAGTGTAAGTACTTTGTGTCTGCTCCCCTAAAAGATAGCTGTATCTTTAAGTTTTACAAAAGCGAAAAGCCCATTTGCTCCATTTGCTATTAATTCGTATTTCACATGGCGAGCTTTCATTTTTTGACCCATTCTGCCTCCCTCTCCCCAATTATTTTGCACTTAAACCTAATGCCTTGCATTGTCCCTGGTAATATTCAGTCATGTTTGGACACTTTTCCTTAAATTTCTACAAAGCCAAAATAATTTGATAAGTAGTATTAAAGTGGCTATTGTAGATAGACAGTAAACTGAGGACTGAGCTGTGTGACCTTGGGTAAAACTTGTTAGCACTTATTCCTTTTTTCTTCCTTTCCAGAATAAGGTTCATTGTTGTGTTGATAGCTCAGGTCCTATCATTTGTCTAAATGAATTACTTGTATAAATGAATATAAATTGATGGATATAATAAAAATGATACCTCCTGTGATTGTTATAAGGGCTAACAGATATTATTTATCAAGCACAGACTGACAAGTAGCAAATAGTTTTCTTTCATGTGATTATTTTTGGTCACTGATAAACTATTCACTTAATCAGGAAACAGTAAATTCAGTAAATAAACTTGAGAATATAAGAAATATATATACTTAGCTATACACTTTAACAATCTCAGATGCACATAGGGGGTATATACAAAACTTTAGTGTTCCTTTGTTCAGTAACTGTAGTATCCAACATCACAATTCATTTCCTCCATCATCACCTGAAATAAGCTTGGTGGTTCTGAATTACTTACACTACTGAATGTTATATTTTCAAACAAACTTCAATGTAAGCTTTGAGGTCAATCCAATACATAACACTATTTGGATAATCAATGATCAAGTAAATATTATTCCTTAGACATGAGGTGCATGTCTTTGGCAAGAATATGTGTGTGTACATATTATGTGTATTAAAATATAAATATGCATTTCTATAACATGTAGTCTATGTATCAAAGTTTTTTCTTATAAATAAAAACATTATGCAATGACTAAAACAGCATGTAAATTACATCTACAAATACATTTTTCTTGCTACATTAAGTTTCACATGGCTTTAATCAGACCAGATGTTACAAGATTTTATTTTATTTTTTTTTTTTTTAAAGATTTATTTATTTATACATACAAGCTGGGGTACAGGCCAGAGGCATGGGGCAGTGAGAGGGTTCACCAGAGACAGAGTGGGGAGCAGAACAGGCAGATCAGAAATACACTGCTGAGGAGAGCAGCGGGCGAGGCAGGAGAGGTCTGCCGCGCCATGTGGGATTCTCCCTGGCCGGGCGTCGAACTCACGTCGCCGCTGCCGACAGCTCCACAGCGCAGTGCTTAACCGCTGTGCCACCAGGGAGGCCCCAGATGTTACAAGATTTTAGATTTGCTTGGACTCATAACGATGAATTGAAACAAATTCTTTGAACATTTTCTCAGTGATTCAGATCAAAATTACTACCTCCTCTTTTCTTTGTTAGACATATATTATTAACAAACTTTCCCCCAATCCATCTTACTATTCCTTCTAAAATAATACTTTTCCTTTCCCCTGAAACTTTATATACATTTTATATCATTAGATTTTAGTAGGTATGTCATTGTAAATTACTAGAAAAATTATGAGTTTCCCAATATTAGACATTAAACTGGACATCTTCTCTTTAAAGAAGAAACATTTGGAAAGGAAAGAGTTTTAGTCAAACTGTTTTCTGCTACTATCCACCTTTTTATTCCTGATCATATTTTGCATGATTTTCTAGAGTTGATGGGAAACTGTACAATGAGAAAATCTACAGTCAGCAATTTGTGATGATTACACTGTTTACTTTTAGAATAATCACAAAATTCACAAATGAAGGAAGTCATTGTGTTTCTTGGAAGTACTAAATTAAAACAAGAGGAAGACTCTTAGTTGAGAGATTCTCTTTGGGAGACTTAAAATAGGCAGAATCAATAGGTTCCAAACCTCTCAGACCAGAATTCAAGATCTCTAACCTGGATACAAAGTAACTGAGATTATATATATATAAAAAAATAATAATATCCAGGTCTTTTCAAAAACTAGTCTAATTAATGATGGCAGCCTTTAGTTTATAGAAATCCCATCAAATGTCCAGTGGAAGAATTGGTACTTAATCTCATTGAGTGAGATTTAACTAAATCTAAAATTACAGCATAGGTGCCCAAATCTTTGTCAGAGAAATGAAGAAAACCAATATTCCCTAATTTTTCTTTTTCTAGATATTTTTGTTTTGATTTTATTGAGTTTGTGAGATATGATTAATGCAAATCACAGGTAAGTCAGAGAAAAGATTTCTGTTAAATGGCAGTGATTTTGGAATTATGTTTGCATCCCATTCTAAGAGTCTTAAGCTTTCACCTTTTAATCATCTTTATATATTTTTTTCTTATGTCAGAATAAATCCTCCTCCAAGTAATAACAGGTTTCTTTAGTGGAAAAAAGATAAGCTTAAAGATAAATGAAACAAGTAAGTCTTATTCAATAATTTCCTTTTCAAATAAAATACTACTTTAAAAACATGATCAGCATTTAAAATAAATTGATATTTTATTACATACTTAAGTTATTTTTAAAGAATGATTTTAAATTTGATATATTAAATACCTAGAATTACATTTTTCTGGTGCTTTACTAAATGTTTCTATACACTTTAATGTTCATTATTTTATTTGATTTTTAGCAACATACTTTAGTTGAGGCGAGCATATCCCCATTTGAAAGAAAGAATAATGAATACTCTTTTAATGGGCTAATTGACCAAAAATTTTACAAACCTGCCATCTGTACAATGCTACAGTACAAATAGGTTTTTTTGAAGGCAAAAATGTAGATAAACAGTAGGTATTTTGATTTCTATTAACAATATTAATTAAGCTGTTGGGATTTTTAAAGTGGCCTACGTAAAAATGATCTTCGGTTTAGGGTGCTTGTGTAAATTTTTAGTTCAACAGATCAAAACTTTTAAAAGGTCTTAGAACTAGATTTCAATGTAATCAGCATGTGGCCATAGATTTGCAAGTCCCTGCCAGATACCTGGTATTTTTCTATTCAGTAGCAGAAAGAGTTTAGGCTTGAATCAGTCTCATATGACTTCCATTCAAAGTACAAAAACTAGGTGGCTTAAACCAACACCAACTACTTTTAAACAATTCTGAAGGCTCTAAGTTCCAAATCCACGTATGGACAGGGTCATATTCTCTGACTGGTCCAGGGGAGAAACCTGCTTTGCCTCATCTTGCTTCTGGGACTTGCTGACAACCTTTGGATCTGCTTGGCTTGTAGATGCATCTCTAGCCATGTGATTCACTTTCTGTGTCTTCACATTGTCTTCTTTCTATGTATAGTGCCACTGCGTCCAGATATCTCCTTTAATAAGGACACAATTCCTATTGAATTAAGCCTACTCTAATAACCTCATTTTAACTGGATTTCTTTGTAAAGATGCTGTTTCCATGTAAGGTCACATCCTGAGGTATTGAAGGTTAGAGTTTCAACACAACTTTACTGGAGAGACATAATTCATCTCAAAACAAGACTCAATCATTTTTAACTAGAAAAGGCTACTCTAACATTTGTCTGTCAACCCTTTATGCCTTGAGTTCTCAGCAGTTAAGCTCTTTTCTCTGTGGTAGTATTTATCACATTATGTTTTCTAATGTTGTTGTGTGAGGACATTTTAGTTCTTCCATTAGCTTCGATGCTCCCTCAACACAGTAAACGTGGCTTGGTTATCTTAGTATCCCCTCAAACTACCTACTTCTGAGTCTTCAAAATAGTAGGGAAGCAATAAACATTGAGGTTAAACTGAATTTAGAAATAAGGACCTCCACAAAGCATGTCAGGGCTATTGTACTTAAACAGGAGAAGCAGCTGTATGGGCAACTGGACCTAAGTAACCAGATTTTCACACACAAAGTTGTCAAGAAAGAAAAGTTTGTGTTTTATTAAAGAGATATGCTTAGAAATAATAATGACTAAAATTCAATGTAATTATAATCAGGGTAACACTAAAAAAGACAATATCCAAATTTGGGGAACTGACACTATACCCTAGACCTAGCAATTTATATGCACCCCTTCATTTAATCCTTATGATAGCTTAGTGAAGCAAACATGATGAATAGTTAAGAAAACAAAGGTGCGGAGAGATCTAGTAAGATCCCCAAAATCACATCAATAAATAAATGGCAAGCTAAAATTCCAAACCTATACTTTTAACCATTCCATTGATATGTGCTTTAAGATGTCAAGAAATTATAAGTATACTGTGTGCAACATTATTAAATAATACACATTAGCTATATATTAAAAGCCGGAATATACTCTGGCAGGAATATATTCTGTATCTTTCGAAAAGCAACTTTAGGTGGTTATTTTAAAAAGAGCATTGAGCACTGAATGAAAACTAATCCAGGGCCTCCCCGGTGGCGCAGCGGTTAAGCGCTGCGCTGTGGAGCTGTCGGCAGCGGAGACGCAAGTTCGAAGCCCGGCCGGGGAGAATCCCGCATGGCACAGCAGACCTCTCCTGCCTTGCCCGCTGCTCCCCTCAGCAGTGTGTTTCTGATCTGCCTGTTCTGCTCCCCGCTCTGCCTCTGGTGAAACCTCTCGCCGCCCCATGCCTCTGGCCTGCACCCCAGCTTGTATGTGTAAATAAAAAAATAATTCTTAAAAAAAAAAAAAACTTAAAAAAAAAAGAAAACTAATCCAAAAGAAGTGCTAATTTACTTTAAAGATATATAAATTCTACCCCAGACACATTCATATTTAATTACAAATCCCTGAAGCTGACTATTACAGTAAAACATACCACCTAAATAAGGTCAATAATAAAAAAATAGAAAATGTCTATGAAACAATCAGTCGTGGGGTATATAGTCAGAACCATCCTGCACACACAATTATTTAATGGATTACATCATATCCTTAAAGCATCACTTATCCTTTAAGTAACTATTAACTTTTAGCAGATGTTTATATCAGATACTGTGGAGTTCTAGATTGATTGAGGTATTTCATAATTTCCTAAGAAGTAGTTAAGTGCTAGAATTACAAGTTGCTGTAACACTGAAAAGTCAACATATCATAGAACATAGGTCACAAACATTATGTTTTAATAGGTTTATTTCAAATGACAACTATATTTAATTGTGTTTTAAATAGAGCTTTATTGTAACTTGGATCATATTTGCTCAAGATAAGGAATAAACAGTTATGGTATTCATAATAACTACAAATCTTAATAATTTCCTTTTACAGAACATTATGTTAACTATGGTTGCAAATAAAATTCTCCCCATTCATGTCATAGTAAACAATATGAGCTTAGAAAATTCTTATGGAAGAATGACTGAGATTTGTTTTTAATGCTTAATAGATTTTTAAAATCAGATGGAGAACATGTGAATTATTTGTAAATTAAGAGAAATAATTGAATGTCTACTATTTATGTAACTTCATGATGTTGTTAGCTTTAGAGAAGGTCAACATGCAAATTATGTTGAATATGCAGGCAACAAAAGAAAGCTTGACAGACTGAACTGCATGAAATGTTTGTTTTTATTTATTTTTTTTAAAGATTTATTTATTCATGCATACAAGCTGGGGTACAGACCAGAGGTGTGGGGTGGCAAGAGGGTTCACCAGAGACAGAGTGGGGAGAAGAACAGGCAGATCGACGGAAACACACTGCTGAGGGGAGCAGCAGGCGAGGCAGGAGAGGTCTGATGCTCCATGTGGGAATCTCCCCTCCTGGGTGTTGAACTCCTGTCGCCGCTGCCGACAGCTCCGCAGCGCAGCACCTAACCGCTGCGCCACCAGGGAGGCCCAATGTTGTTGTTGTTGTTGTTTTTTAATGGACATTAAAGAAACTAATCAGCAGCTTAAAAAGGGAAACCACAAAATGGGAAAAATAATTGAAAATCATATATCTGATAAATATTAATCTCCTGGACCTATAGGGAACTCCTAAATCAGTCTAATTTTTAAAAATTGGTGAAGGACTTGATTAGATATTTCTCCAGTTAAGATATAATGGTGGCCGGGTGGGAGACAATTAGTGGGGGTGGAGGAGGAGGGAGGCGGAGGGAGGGAAGGAAAAGGGCACAAAATGGAATAGAAAAGAACACAAGGGACCATGGAGATGGATCATGGGTGAATTGGTGGTGGGCTACCCAAGGGGAATACAAAATGTAAAAGACATAAATAACAATAAAAATATATATTAAAAAAAAAGAAAAGAAGAGAATGAATAAAAACTAAGTACACACACACACACAAAAATAATAATGGTGGCCAGTAGGAACATAAAAAGTTGCCCAGTATCACTAATCACTAGGGAAATAAAAATCAGAACTATAGTGAGATATCACTTTGTGCCTACTAAGATGTCTATTATTAAAGAAGAGAGACAATGTGGAGTGATTGAAACTCTCTTGCACTGTTGGTAGGAATTTAAAATGCTACAGTTGTGGAGAACTGTTTGAAGGTGCTTCATACATTAAAAATAGAGTTACTGGGCCTCCCTGGTGACTGAATGGGGTAAGCACAGCGCTGTGGAGCTGCCAGCAGCTGCAGGGCGAGTTCAGTGCCCAGTCCGGGAGATTCCCACATGATGGGGCAGACCTCTCTTGCCTTGTCTGCTGCTCCCCTCAGCAGTGTATTTCGGTTGACCTGCCTTTTTTTGCTCCCCGCTCTGTCTCTTGGTGAACCCTCTCACCTCCCCACACTTCTGGCCCACACCCCAACTTGTATGCAACTTGTATGCAAAAATAAGTAAATCTTAAAAAAAAATAGAGTTACTGTGTGATCCAACAATTCTCCATAAACTTCTTTATGTACCTCAAATAGTTAAAAGCAATTGCTTTTTATTATTTTAATAGAATTTATATATAATACAATGCAATTTTTATGTGTGCATTATTGAAAATCAACAGCACCCACTAAAAGTCCAGTTCTATCCATCACCATACAATTGTCCACTTTTAATTTATTTACTCATCACCACTTCTTCCTTTCTGCTTGCCACTAATTGGTCTTATGGACTAAAGGTTTATTTCTGTTTTTAGTTCATTTGTTTCCACATGTCACATATGAATGAAATCGTACAGTGTGTGCCTTTTTTCATCTGACTTACTTCACTAAGCTCAGTCCATCATGCCTCTGTACTGGGAGGATTTCATTGGTTTTACTGAGTATTTTTCCACAACTTCTTTATCCATTTGTCTATTGATGGGCACTTAGATATTATCCAGTTCTATACTATTGCAAATAATAGTGCAGTAAAACTAAAGGTGCACATATCTCTTCAAATTTGTGGGGTTTTTTTTGTTTGTTTGTTTGTTTTGGGGTGGGTAAGTACACAGAAGTAGAGTAACTGAATCATATGTATAGCCAAAATATTTTTTAAAAAAATTTTAAGGGCTCTCCATACTGCTTTTCATATTAACTGCACTAATTTACTTTCCACCAACAGTGTATAAGGTTACATTTCTCTCCATATCCTCTCCAACCTTTGTTGATTTATTTTTTTCTATGTTATAGCCATTTGCGTAGATATGATGTCATGTATCATTATCATTAGGATTTACACTCCCCTAATCATAAGAGATGGTCACCGTCTTTTTTGTGTGCCTATTGATCATATGTATGTCTTTCTTGGAGATCTTCTGCCCATTTTTTAATATGCTTGGTGTGTGTGTGTATATATATATATATATATATATATATATATATATATATTTAGTTTTATGAGTTCTTTATAGATTTTGAATATTGACCCCTTGTCAAATGAATGGTGTACAGATATATTCTCTCACTTAAAAGATGTCTTTTCATTTTTATGGAAGTTTATTTCACTGTGCAGACATATTAGTTTGATGAAGTTCCATTTGTTTATTTTGATTTTTGTATCCCTTGCTGTTGGAGCTGAGTCCTCAAAGACCTTGCTAATGCCAATGTTATGGAGGGTTTTGCCTATTTTTCTTCTACATATTTTGTGGGTTCAGGTCTTACATTCAAGTCTCTATAATCTATTTTGAATTAAAAATTTTATGTGGTATTTGGTTGGAATCTAGTTTTATTTGTTTGCATGTAACTGTCTGGTTTTCCTAACCTCATTTATTGAGAAGACTTTCTTTGCTCCACTGTATGCTTTTAACTCATTTGTCATATAATAGTCACCATATATATGTGATTTTATTTCTGGACCCTGTATTCTGTTCCATTGATCTGTGTGACTGTCTTTAATCTAGTAATGTGCTGTTTTAATAAATGTTACTTTGAATTATAGTTTGAAATGAGGAGGCATGATACCTCCATTTGTGTCCTTTTTTCCTCAGGACAGTTTTTACTAATTTGGAGTCCTTGTAGTTGAAAATAAATTTATTTTTTATTATTCTATTTCAGTGAAGAATGCCACTGGGATTTTGATAAGGATTGCATGGACTATATTTCTTAACAGCAGGGTGTTAATGAGATATTCACACACTTGTTAGTGGCGGCATTATTTACAATAGTTAACATGTAGAAGTAACCCTTTGAATGATGAATGGATAAGCAACATTTGTATGTATATATATATATATATATATATATATATATATATACACACAATTGACTATTATTCAGCCTTTTTTGGTAAATATTTATTTTTATTTATTTCTGCAAAGAAGAACTGGAGTATAGACCAGAGTTACAGGGGATAAGAAGAATCACCAGAGACAGAGGGGGGAGCGGAATAGGCAGATCTACCTAAATACACTGCTGAGGGAAGCAGCAAGCAAGACAGGAGAGGGCTGCTATGGCATGTTGGTTAACTCCCTGGCCAGGGATGGAACTCAGGCCACAGTGGCAATAGCTTGATAGCATGGTGACTTACCCCCTGCACCACCAGGGAGGACCCTATTAGTCAGCCTTAAAGTGGAAGTAGGTTCAGACATAATCTATAACATGGATGAACCCTAGGTATATTGAGAGATGACTTTCACAATAGACAAATACTATATGATCATATACTCATGAGATACGTAGAGTAGTCAAATTCTTAGAGATAGAAAGTAGAATAGTGGTTTCCATGAGTTGGGAGAGGGAATGAGGAGTTATTCTTTAATGAGTGTAGACTTTGAGTTTTACAAGATGAATAGTGTTATACAGGGGGATGGTGGTAATGGTTGCATGTAATTATAGGTCTGTTTAATACCACTGAACTGCACACTTAGAGCGATCAAAATTATTTTTTTTTGTATTTTTAGCACAATAGGTTTTTTTTTTTTTCAAAACAGAATGGAAATATCAATATATCTCCAAATGCTGTAAGCAATAAGTCTCTTGAATGACTAGACTTAGGTGGTAATATGAGAGAAAAGGGAAGAAATCAACTAATTCATTTAATAAATTTTTATACCACGCTTACTATTCATCTGAATTAAACTAGAATGCAATGAAGAGAGGGTGACAAAGCAAGCAAGTTTCGTTTTCTCTTGGCAGTGGCATTCTAGTGAGGAAATTAGGGAACAAGCATCAAGTAGATAAAGCAATATTCATATATTCATTGGTAATTGTTACAAGGAAATCAATAACCAAGTAATTAAATAGAACAGTTCACATAGAATGGTTAGTAAAGGTTTCTATGAGGAGATGCATTTGTGCTAAGACCTAAAGGATAAGAGTGAGCAAGAAAAATGCTGAGAGAAGAATATTTTAGACAAAAGGAACAACTAAAAAGGGACAGACTAAGAAATAATTGTGTTGTAAATATCAAAGCAGTGCCAGTTAGTTAGTTGACCCAAGCCATCCCCACGCCACTTTGATTTATAAAGTGTGGTTGATGTCAGGCATAGAGAACATGGGAACTAACTGGAAGTAGGAGGCAGAGGGGAGAGACTATACAGAGGGAACCTATATTTTTATAAATTCAGGCCACCATGAATGCAGAGTGAAGACTGGAAGAGAGAAAAAGAAAATTGAAAGCCATGAAAAAAGAATAAGGACTCTTAAGTCCAAGGAAAAAACGCAAGGTAGCCATATCTGTCAGAAAACTACATGCAATTCCATGTGAAAATCCTCCCAGTATTTACATAGACAGTGCATTTTTCCAAATTCAGTGCAAGTTTGTACTTATCGCAGACAGGGGTTTGAATAAAGAGAGGACAGAAGTAAGTTTTGAGCAATGTTATACAGATAGTACTGAAGATAAGAGATGGTTTAAGGAACATTCTATTTCATTTGGAATGGCAAGTGAAAGAAAAGGATTATCTGCATCCTGCTCAGGCTAAGGCAAAATCACAAACACAAGATATCATCTAACAGTTGAGCCTCAAGGAGAAGGGAAAAAAAGTGTCTGAGCATGCAGCATAACTCACTCATGGGTATAAACGATGATAAGATACATATTTTTTAATGTCCGTTAACGTCTAATTACAAAGTACTTGTATTTTGATACAATTTCTAAACATCATTATATCTATACCATTTTAAAATTTAACATCTTTGTATCTATACCTACACAATTTTAAAACTTACCTATCCACATTAGTTGTTAATGATTACAGTGGTGATCTTGATAGAATTCCCTTGGCTGTAGTGTTGAGAAACTGAGTTGCCAGAGGAAGAATAATTCAGTTTGACTGAGTAGATCAGGCTGCATTTTCAGGAATGACTGTACAGTACTTGAGAGATAGCCAGAGCATGTTGTCAGAGCTAAAGAATGGATATGGGATCTAATCTAGATCCTCTACTTACACTTTCTTTTATTCTGTTCTTCCCTAACACCATATTGGTGTCATGCTCCTTGCAGGGAACAAAGTTGTGCTTTAAGCTCAATACCTGGTTAGGAAAGGGAAAGTTATCCTCTGTTCAGTTTTCACTCCAGCACATACAAAGACCCTGATATTAGGCCACCCTGGTGTCCTAGGGGTTAAGTCTCAGCACTGTCACCACTAGGACCTAAGTTCCATCCCTGGAGAGGGAGCTAACCCACATACGGCACACAGATCTCTCCTGTCTCGCTACCTGTTCCCCTTAGCAGCATATTCAGTAGATCTGCCTGTTCTGCTCCCTACTCTGTCTCTGGTGAATCCTTTCACCTCCAGCACCTCTGGCCTGCACCCCAGTTCTTTTTTTTTTAAATATTTATTTTTTATTTATACACACAAGCTGGGGTACAAGTCAGAGCTGTGGGGAGGCGAGAGGGTTCACCAGAGACAGAGCGGGTAGCAGAACAGGCAGATCAGAAATACACTGCTGAGGGGAGCAGCGGGCAAGGCAGGAGAGGTCTGCCACACCATGTGGGATTCTCCCCGGCCTGGCGTCGAACTTGCGTCACCACTGCTTACAGCTCCACAGCGCAGCGCTTAACCGCTGCGCCACCAGGGAGGCCCTGCACCCCAGTTCTTTTATGCAAAAAAAATATATATATATTGATATCCCTAAGTACCATGCACACTAGCAGAATTTATCTAGTTTGGTGGGATATAAACAAACTGATCTGGGGGAGCAGATTGGAGGCTGATAGTTGCATATTTAGAATTCCTTCATTTAAGAGCATTTTTTGAGTACCTAATATAGCTCGGCATATCATAGGCTCTGAGAAGTCATAGGCTCTGAGAATAAAACACAGTCCCTTTAGAGTGCATCCTGGAGCTGGAGCTGGAGAAAAGATGAAAAAAAAATCAGTAAGATTATATTATATCAAATGGTGATATACGCTATGTAAAATATTAGTAGTAATAGTTTTGAAGCAATGTCAAAGGGAGAGAATACTCCAGATGCAGTTAACAGGGTTTCAAGGAGAAGCTTCATAAAAGAAAGAATTCCAGAGTCTTACATGGTTTCAAAAGTGTGTCTCTGAAAATGTTATAAAAATCTGTCCTGCTATCAGTGATAAGTGAACAATACTAATAGACCCTATGAAAACTGTTATCAGAACAAAACATGGATCATTTATATATTGTCAGAAAAGATAAAAGTATTTATAGGTAGCCTTATTGTGCATTTAATATGTTTGAGGTGCGGGGCTAATGTCTTAATGGTGTGTCCAAGTCAGAACTGAGTATCAGCCCCCAAGACAGTGCTGTGGTCTCTCTTCTCTGCTCTGTCCCTCAGATATTTGTTGACCGTGCACCTAAAAAAACAGTAAGGACACTTATCCTTAATCCTTATCTTTAATTTGTTTCCTATATTTTTTTCTCTTAATTGAAAATGAGTTTTTCCTGTTTTTCTCAAGAGTCTACAAAGGGGACATAAAAAATAATAATATAAAGCAAAATAAACATTTACCATACATAAATGTTTTAGGACAATGAGGCTAGAAAAAAAAAAAAAAAACTAGGAAAACATCTTTTTGTCTTCAATAACTCATATTTTTAAAAGGACATTTTTGGAGTAGGATTTTTATTGTGTGTTGGAGCAAATAGCTAGGTGTTCTTTCTATTCACAACATGTTTTCAAAGGTTGTTTTTCTCAAAATATATTTATATATCCTTTATTAGTAGTAAATACATTCCAGAGCAATAATCATTCTGGGGTCTGCTGGTGTTACTCTTATTGCTTCTGAGTCTCTTTTTTTCCCAATTAGACAGTGGTTTTCATGTCAGGCATCTGTGGCAATCATTAAGGCTGTCAATATGCTCTACTCATTGCTGTGGGTGCACAAAATCTAATAATTCCTGACCCTATGATTTATTTGAGAATACGAGACATAACTAAAAGTCAAATTGCTAAATATAAGTTGTAGATTATAAATGTTTTGGAACGGAAGGAGAGAAAAATCACTATGGTTATGTTTCTTTGAGGCCTAAAAGTTTTTGGAGGATTTCACTTTGTGGTGGGTAATCATCTGTGCATAAATTGGTCACTGATTATTTATTCTGATAAGGAGTTGGGCAGCTCTGTGCATTCAATGCTTCTGTGTAACTGGCCCCTCTTACTGAGAATTCTAAATAACAGGGATCTCAGAATATGGATCTCTTCTGTTGTTTAACTATGCCATTTTTTTAAAGATTTATTTATTTATGCATACAAGCTGGGGTACAGGCCAGAGGCGTGGGGCGACGAGAGGGTTCACCAGAGACAGAGTGGGGAGCAGAACAGGCATATCAGAAGTACACTGCTGAGGGGAGCAGTGGGCTTGGCAGTAGAGGTCTGCCATGCCATGTGGGAATCTCCCTCGCCTGTCATTGAACTGGCATCGCCACTGGCAACAGCTCCACAGCGCAGCACTTAACCGCTGCACCAACAGGGAGGCCCTAACTATGCCATTTTATTTTTTTAAGATTTCTCTTTTTTTTTTACTTATACATACAAGAACTGGAGTGTAGGCCAGAGATGCAGGGGGTGAGAGGATTCACCAGAGACATAGTGGGGAGCAGAACAGGTGAATCTGAAATACAATGCTGAGGGGAGTACAGGGAGAGGCTGGAGAGGTCTACTGTGCCATGTGGGTTAGCTCCCTGGCCAGGAATCAAACTCATGCTCCAGTGGCTGCTGATAGCTTGATAGCTCTGAGGCTTTCATCCCTGTGCCACCAAGGAGGCCCCTTAACTATGCCATTTTTATTTTTGATTGTTTTATCCTTAAATTAGGATTTGGAAAATATTCTTAGTCTCCTGTTCTTTGTATAGTCTAGTTTATGTCCACTTGCATATAACCTGAAAAAAATAAGATGCCTTATATCCTTTATTTTAAAACAACCTAACTTTGACTAGAAAATGGAGATTTTTTTCTATTCAATACTCATCTTGATTTATAGTAAGCTTAGTTTTTTTTTTATTTTTTAATAGATATTTATTTTTGTTATTCATATATTTTACATTATTGTGTGTTCCCCATAAGTTACCCACCACCTGTTCACCCATGGAGCCATCACCGTAGTCCTCCGTGCTTCCCTCTTCCCCCCTCTTGAGCCCTCCCCCTCCCCTCCTTCCCTGCTGAATGTTGCTTTCTTATTTGGCTCCCCTATATTCCTGTTATAAGTGAAACCATTCGATGGTAAGCTTAGTTTTAAGTTGATTGTCTCACCTATGTGTTGTAGTCATTTTTAGTCATTCTTTACCGAATTAAGTTTCAAAACAGAATTTCTCTAGGTCTTGTTCAGGCAGTACGCCTTTTCCTGCTTCATGACAGCCAAGATTGACCCATTTCTTGATTAAAATAAATGGTAGTCATGTATATAATAGTTGGATATCAGTGTGAATACTGTTATGAATATTTTAAAAACATATAGTCCTGTACCAAACTTGAAAGTATAAAAATGTATTTCCTTAAGGCATTCAGGTTTAACAGGTATATATTTTTTTAAATAAAAGTAACAGCTCATACCCTTTTCAAAATGGAAACAAACTGTAACTTGCATTAGAATATTTTTATTGAATGGCAGATGAGGTTAAGAAAATAAAAACCATCTTAGAGTCTATTTGATTTTCTTGTTTTGTCTTGAGCCCATCCTCAAAAACAGGGAGTGTGGATGAATCCCACACCACTATTTAGGCTCAGTTTGACCAGAAATCTGACATTAATCTTGGCATCAAGACTCAACTGGGCATTGTCACTAACCAGATGAGTGTCCTTGGGCAAGTAACAATTTTTATGGGCCTCACTTTTGTCACTTGTAAGATAAGGTTACTGGATTATATAGTATCTAAGGCTCCTATGAACTGTCACATTCAATGGTTCCCCCTGGAAATTATTAGAAGGAAAGAAGTACACTGCTAAAGCACATGATGGAAGATAAAAAGGAGAGTGATATTTTTTAAACAACATGTTCTGTTATCCAAGTTTACTAAAGCAAGCAAGCTATTTTCTAGAAAGGAAGGTAAGAAGGAAGGAGGGAAGCCAGGAGGGCAGGAGAGAGGGAGGTAGAGAGGGTAAATTAAATAGTACAGCAGGGCCTCCCCGGTGGTGCAGCGGTTAAGCGCTGCGCTGTGGAGCTGTCGGCAGTGGCGACGCGAGTTCGACGCCGGGCCGGGGAGAATCCCACATGGCGTGGTGGACCTCTCCTGCCTTGCCCGCTGCTCCCCTCAGCAGTGTATTTCTGATCTGCCTGTTCTGCTCCCCGCTCTGTCTCTGGTGAACCCTCTCGCCGCCCCGCACCTCTGGCCTGTACCCCAGCTTGTATGTATAAATAAAAAATAAATCTTTAAAAATAAAATAAAATAAATAAGTAAATAGTACAGCAGAAAAGAGGACTGCATCAGGAGGATTCTGCCATCTAGAACAACCTTCTAAAGTCTCATTTCTTCCACTCTCTTTAGAATTCAGCTTGAAATATTCTCTTCATTTTTACTTATCTCTTTAAAGTCCTCTCCTCCAGGGATTTTAACCATGTAATGTAATGTTCTAATTTGGTCTAGGTCTCATTTTTCCCCCTAATATCTTTGTAAATATTCTATTTAATATAACCCACAAAAATTTTATATTAAATATAATAATCTTGTGATGTCAATGAGTGCTTTAAAACAAGTTTTACATCAAAAAGTAAATCAATAATTTCACATTACATTTTTGTTAAAAATATAACAAGAAAAATAGAAATGTAGAACTAGGGTGAAGTGTAGTAATAATTTTGAAATTAGATTTGGGAAGGAAGCTAATAAGTTAGCAAGTCTCTTATTTGACAGTCACAAAGTAATAGTTATGTTTAGTTCACTGTGTTAAAAACCAGAGACCTGAAGACATTAAGGGATTTATAGTCTAATAGTACACATAAATAGAACTGTTGTATAAAATAATTTCCAAGAATAATATAGGTGGTGGTCTGACACCTCCTGAACTCATAACACTGGTCAGCAATGAGATTGTTACTCACTTAAAAAGGCCCTAATCTGTAGTATCTTGGTGTGTTGAACATAAATATAACCCTGAAGATTTATTTTAGCTCTTTTTGAAGATATTTCACATAATTCATTTTATATGTTTCACTGAGTAAATTTATCCAGTAGGACTGCAACAACATCCTAGATCAGCCTAGAATGATGCAATATTGCATCACTTTGCATACTACCATTATGAACACATCATCCGGAGTTGACTGCATCATTTTCTGATGCAATACATTACGACTGCCAGATGGCTGCTGAGGTAAATTGACGTCAGCAGTGTACTGTAGAAAGCCCTGTCGGAAAGGTTGAGCATTGAAAATACTTCAGACTTTGTGTGAGATAGTTTAAGCTACTGTTCCATAGAACTGTTATTATTTTATACAGTTAGGCACAATACAGAACAGTAATGCTTCGAAAGTGTGTTAATAGTGTGGGCAATTTCTGCTCTATTTGTGGGGAAGTGACATTTGCCAACCAGAAGAAAAGTATCACTTCTCAAGTGAAGAAGGCTTATCACCTTTCCTTCGGATGCAAGGTTGGTGACCAAGACAAGCCTTGGGCCCTGCATATATGCTGTGCTCCATGTACAACACAGCTTTCACAGTGGTTAAGTGACAAAAGACCATCAATCCATTGGCTGTCCCCATGGTGTGGAGAGAGCCAAGCAACCACATAAAAGACTGTTCCTTCTGCTTGGTTCCTCCCCTTTCCAGCAGAATAACGAAGCAAAAGAAGTCGAGAATAGTCTACCCAAACCTTCTGTCTGCATTGAGACCAGTTCCACATGGTGAGGGACTTCCTATTCCAGAACCTCCAGCAGAGTATTCTCTTGATTCATCTGATGAGGACAAGGGTGAGCTGACCTGTTCTTCTCCTGTTCCATTAGCATGCTGTGATCCAGATTTTCACTGTGGTGCATCATCAACGCCACGCAGACTAACACAGGAAGAACTAAATGACCTGGTTTGTGATTTGAACTTATCCAAGAACAAGGCAGAATTGCTAGGATCAAGACTCTAACAATGGAATCTTCTAGAAGAAGATGTCACAATTATTTTTTTATCAGTTTTGTATTTTTTTAATATATATATTTTTATTTTTATTTATATCTTTTACATTTTGTATTTCCCTTGGGTAGCCCACCACCAGTTCACCCCTGATCCATCTCCATGGTCCCTTGTGTCCTTTTCTACTCCATTTTCTGCCCGTATCCTCCCCCCACCCCTGCTGAGTAGAGACACAATTATTTTCTATTGAAAGCACCACCAGCAGTTGGAGCCTTTCTTCAGAAAGGAAAGTACTCTGGTATTCTGTTCCGATATTGAGGGCCTCATGAATGCCCTAGAAATCACTCATGACCCACAAGAATGGAGACTATTTCTAGACTCTCTCTTCAAAACTGAGTCTTAAGGCTGTGCTTTTGCACAATGGAAACCATCTTCTACCTATTCTATTCCTGAACAACTGTTCAGGAATAGAACAACTGTTCAAGGGACTAGCTAAGAAATTTAAGTAGTCATCTATGACTTGATTTTTTACAGGTATTAACTGTAGCCTATTACTATTGGCACGCTTTTCATGATGTTATTTCAGTAACATGACATTTGTAAAAAATTGTTGACCAGTGTAATTTACTACAAAGCTACAGTCAGCAAACAGGCCAGTACTGTCATAAAGAGTGATACAGTCCTTGGGAATTAAGTAAAGAGCCCTCTCATCTGTGGTCAAATGATTTTACTCAGTGGTACCAAAACTGTTCACTTTGAAAGGACAATCTTCAGCAGTGGGATTGGGAAAATTAGATATTTAGGTGTAAAATACTGTAGCTGTACCCTTGTCTTCCAGCACTTAGAAATATTCAGTCGAACTGAATGAAAGATCTAACTGTAAGAGGTAAAGCTATAATAGTAGTAAACATATATTGTTATGTATTATGTTGTAGTTTAACAAATGTTATACACACATATGAATAAGATATTTTCCAAACTCCTTGTGAAGTAACAAAATAAACTAATAAAATGAATAGCATCAAATATTAAATTTGAAAAAGAAAATACTTAAATCCAAAACACATTTCAGTAAATGCCTAATTTTCCATTTTTTTGTAAATCTATACAATTTTTTTTTTAAGTTATAATTGGAGGGGCCTTCCTGGTGGTGCAAAGGGTTAAGTCTCAGCACCATGAAACTATTGGCTGCCACTGCAGAAATTAGTTTGGTCCTTGGCCGGGGAGCTGGGTGCAGTAGACCTCCTGTTTCTCCCGCTGCTCCCTTCAGCAGTATATTTCTGTAGATCTGCCTGTTCTGCTCCCCACTCTGTCCCTGGTGAGTCCTCTCATCCCCTGTACTTCTGACCTACATCCCAGCAGTTGTATGCATAAAATAAATCTTAAAAACATAAAAAAAAATAAAGCTGTAATTGAAACACTATGGGTTTCCCCCAGCTGTCTAAAAGTATAATGTTATAATATGGTATGATTTGGTAAATTACTTTGGAAATTTTGGAATGCTCAATTTTTTTCACATAAATTAATGGCAATAATTGGCACAGATGAAAAAAAATAATCTATGTAGTCATAATAAATTGGAATGTTCTATGTTTGTATAAAAGGAGAAACCTGTATGCCAACACTGTTGGAAATCAAATAAGGATTTAAATTTTCCAAAGTATCATACTTAACAAGGTAAATAATTTTATAATCTTTGTACATATGATACAAGTTAATGTATCTATAACTATGTCATTTTATATAGTGTTCATATAAAAATTTCATATTGCTTCATTGATTTTCTATATCTTAAAATCCTTTTTTAAAAAGTTTTTGTTGAAGTAACATTGCTTTATAAAATTATATATATGTCCTGTTCTTGATATTTATATTTCTACTTTTTACAATCTTTGGAGTGCTGGAAAAATTTTAGTGAATATAAGCATTTATGTTTTGAAGTATTTTTGCAATAAAATTCTACAAGCTAGAAATATTGGTAAAAAGCTATAGGTGTTTTGTTAAATAATTCCTCAAGGATACTCCTGTAATACTTATTTCCAAAAGCAAAAGCATGTGTAACACCTATTGCCTTCAGACCAATTTAACCAACATTAATTATGATTATTAACATTCTTTTTTGTCTGACATCAGAATCATAAGTGGCATTTACTAGAATTTAATTATATGCACAGAATTCTGTTGATATTTGTTATCTTTAAATTACTTTTTTCCCAACTCAAATTTAGAAAAAATGTAATGCGTTCAATGTCAGACTAATATTCAGATTTATTTTTTACTGGATTTCCTATGATTTGGGGAATTAGGTAATTCTCATACATAAACTAGGAATGTAGCTTCTCATTTGGGAATGTATCTGAGGTAGCTGAAAATGCACTTAAAATATTAGCTTGTTGAATAAATAAATAGAAGTTACCATCATTAACATAATATTATCAGATATATTAATTGGGAAATTGTGAATTTTTTAAAACTGCACCTTTCAGAACTTCCCATATGTCTTTGCTATAAATGTCTTTTGTCATTACCAAGGCCAAATCTTCTGTCATCTAGATATTTTCCTAAGCACTTAATTTTTACTGCTGTTCAAATTCTTTTAAGATGATATCTTTCTTAATCTACATGTGGTCTTATTCCTAGGAGTCTTACCATGAGTCATAAATATCCATTTACTAAATATATGGTCTATTTTTAATTGCTCATTTCTTTCTTTGCTTGCTTGTTTAGTACTGGAATTTTACTTCCAGGATTCCAGAGTAGCTAATAATGGATCACACTGTGACACATTTAGACCCTAAAAGTATAGATAACAGCATGTAAACTTGCATTTATGAGGTCACTTCCCTATAAAAAATGACTCATATTACATTAAATATATTTGACTCTTTTTCTTCAAACCAATTCTTGCAGGTGACATTTAAGTGTATAAAATAATTTCAGCTATTAACATCCTTTTAGACCAGTGGATCATCAGGACACTGTTTTGGTGTTTAAAAGATAGTGAGATTAAAGCCCGAATAGATGATGGTTCTAATTATTTAAGGGACAGATTTGGGGGAAACCTATTGCTTTATATACTGGAGTATTTGGTAAATCTCAAGTGTTACCAAAATGGAATAGACTGTATATGAGTATATTAAAACGATCCTCTCTTCAAGGTAGTTTAATTTCCTCCTATTAGAAGGGGCTGTAGAACTATTCTCTATAATATAACCTCATATTAGCTTATGTTAAGTGACTGTCACAAGTTCATATGTAATATGAACTCTTTCTCAACTCAAATTCACCCTTCCACCCATCCTCACCTTCTACCTCTCCAAGACATTCAAAGATAGACATCCAAAGAGCTGCAGCACCTTGACTCATTGCTGTTATGCTGCAACATTTCTGTATCCTCTCATTTTCTTTTTCTCAGCACCAGGTCATATTTTCATTATCTAATCATTGCCATGCAGTTTCAGTCCATCTAAGATTAATGTTATTTGTTGTGAAGTATAGAAGTAATTCTTCCGATAAATTATCACACTCTCCAGGCCTTCCTAGTGGTGCAACGGGTTAAGCACAGCACTGTGGAGCTGTCAGAGGCTGGGGTGCAAGTTTGATGCCTGGGTCTGGAGATTGCCACATAGTGCAGCAGACCTCTCCTGCCCCGCCCGCTGCTCCCCTCAGCAGTGTATTTCTGTTGATCTGCCTGTTCTGCCCCCCGCTCTGTCTCTGATGAACCCTCTCGCCGCCCTACACTTCTGGTCTGTACCCTAGCCTTTATGCACAAATAAATAAATCTTAAAAAAAAAAAAATTCTCCCACTCTGCTTATACAAAATATTTTTCTCCTCTTTGTATAAAATTTCTAAATTTAAAAAGTTCCTTCAGACATAAAATTCAAAACTTTTATTATTTTGCACATAGAAATACTTCACAACTCTCTTAGATGATAAAGTGCCTTTTTAATCAAAATAATATCCACTGACTTTTGCTACTATCCAGTACTTATTAGGTACATTTTATATATATTTATGGTTGTTAAATTGCTAGGAATTATCTTTTGAGATCCTGTTTAACTGTGTATATAGATCTGGGGTTAATACATTATGCATGTTACATAATACCTAACTATGGCAGCTAGATTATATATCAGGTTTTTTACAATACAATTATGACTATATGATTTTCAAATTTTACAAGAATTTTCATTAGTTATGCTCAAGGAACTACTGTTGCATGCATAAGTGTAGTTAACCAGAACTACAGTGACATTTTGATTGTATGTACATTTTTTCCTTATACTTCAAAAAATTATGAGTCATCTAGGAAACTCTCTATGTTCAGATACACAGCATCAATAAGTGAATGCATGTTTTCCCTTGAGATATGATATTTTATCCCAACAAATACCTTATCCTTACCTCTAGGGTATTGGTTTTAAAGGGAACCATAATCAAAGTAAAAGTGGCATAATGTAAAGGATGTCTTTAGTTAAGAACATTTAAGAACTTAAATTTTTTTTAAATGTGGTGCCTCCCTCGTGGTGCAGGGGCTAAAGTCTCAGTGCTATCAAGCTATCACCGGCCACTGCAGTATGAGTGTGATCTTCAGCCAGGGATCTAACCCACGTGGCACAGCAGACCTCTCCGGTTTCATCTGCTGATCCCCTCAGCAGTGTACTTTAGTAGATACACCTCTTCTGCTCCCCACTCTGCCTCTGGTGAATCCTCTTACCCCTGGCACTTCTGGCCTACATCTAAGTTCTTGTATGCATAAATAAATAAAAATAAATCTTAAAAAAATATTTTTTTAAAATATCTGTCTTATGAGCTTCCTATGAAACTTTAAATTATGCAGGATAATTTGGTGTTTGATACTCAGTTTAGGGATAGAAAACACCAGATGAAGACATGCCCTTTCCAAAGTGTACTCCTTGGGAATTTCAGATTATTTCTATTCCCCATCTTGACCGTGCAAGAAAAGGAAGATGGTGACTACAGGTGTACCAATCTGCATTTGAGGAATTAGCCAAATTAACCTAAATTTTGGCCCTATCAGTCAAAGTAATTATAATAAAATTGCTTATCTTATCTTTGTATATGCTCTCCCATATCAGAACATGTTTTATTTTTTAATCTACCATGAGACACACCTGCCTTAATAAAATACTAGGTTTTAGAAACTGCTACAAACTATATGAAACCATGGGGTGTAAATTAAATTATTCTAATCTTTTGGAAACATTGATAAAATGAAGACATATTTTATGAGACTAAGGACCACTTCAGGTAGTAGTTATACTGTCCATAACATAAGGCACATTTAAAAAATATATTTTATAGATATGATTCTTCCCAAGACATCTCTATTCTCATCAATTTAAAAATGGTTTTGACTTTCTTGTTAGATGTGACAATCTGGATACCTAAGACAAGGAGAAAGGGAAAGAAGAGTCAGATTGTAAACTTGGTAATACATAGGTAATTACTGTATGGAACATTTTGGAGCATAGAGTTTTAAGTAACCTTTTTCCTATTCAGTTAACCTTTGAGTCCGAGAAGCATTAATGTCCAAATGGAGAAGTAAGGCACCAAAAGACATATGAAAGCACACAATTTTAAAATTCAGCAAAACCACTGATGTTTTACATGAGAACATTCTCATCATTTTTTCTGAGTCTCCAGCTGATTTCTATGGTATACTGAAAACTGAAAATAATAAAAGAGAAATAGGAGAGGGTAGAAGGTAGAGAGGGAGAACAAGATGGAATTAAGGCTTAAAAAATGATTTAAATGTGTTTCTGAGGGCTTTAAAATACCTGCAGAGAATAATCTTCTTTTCCCCTATTAATAGCAGCAGTATGTTGGCTCATTTGCAAACTGTTTTTCATTGACTGTCAGCGGTGGCCTCCACCCATGTCCTATCTTCAGATTTACAACTTAATTCCAAAATGTGATCTGTAGGCCATGAGGGAGGATTTGGAGGAACCCTTACCTTGATTTCATAAAGTGTGTTAAACCAGTAGCTCAGAACTGGGTCTTAGTTAAACTGCTGACCTCACCGTTGATGCAGCTCTCAAAAGTGCTTAACTTAGTAGCAGGGAGTAGCTTGCCCTCTGGTGAAATCAGGATCAATACTTATTAAATACTTCATGAACTCTATTCATTTCTAAAACAGCCACTTGTCTACCCTTCCTGTCATGTTCTGAGTTAATTTGATATGTAATACAATTCTTACATTTTATATTAGGTTACTTGTATGCTGAAAAGAGAAAGGCCGACTATAGATGATGGGGGAGGATCTGTTTGTTACTGGCTTATCATTAACTCTCTCTTCTCCTTTTTCTAAGAGATTTATGACAGTACTCTCCTAGACATAGTTTTATAGTATTACCATTTTTTTAACTCTTTCGTTATTTGGGGCCTAAACCCATAAGCAAAATACTGAATATTTCTTGAGTACTTTCTTCCTTGTTCTTTGAGGGAAAATGGATTTCTGTAAGCAGAATTTATTCACTTTCCCCAAGTACTCTATTGATAGTTTGAATGGATGCAGCAAAAATAGATGTCAAAAAAATTACAAATGTATTTCTTAAAAGTTTTATAATTTGGTTTGTTGCAGAATTTTCTGTTATTTATATTAATATATGTCTCTGTTTAAAAAAATAACACTAGTTATACTTCTCTGTAAAGTTCTTTGTTCTTAACAAAACATCTTAGTCATGCAGTTAATTACCTGGCAGTATAAAATTCCACTGCATGGGGACATTTTTAAGACAATTTCTGAGACCTGACATGTAATATGTAGATAAGGGTAAACTAATGTTTCATAACGTGTTGGTTATTTTAAACAGCGCTGTGAGCATTCTGCTATATCCTTGACTGTATCTATGTATTTGACTACCTGGGTGAAATTTATGGACTCAGAATGCTGATTTGTAATGAACGTCCATGTTCAAGGCTGTATCAATTTAGCCTTCATCAGTAGTATATAAAAATGTCCATATCCCTACTCCCATATCCCATTTAATGTGGCAGGGGGGATTGGGATGTAGGCCAGAGGTGTGGGAGTGAAAGAATTCACCAGAGACAGAGTGGAGAACAGAAAAGGGGGACTTATTGAAATGCATGGCTAAGGGAAGTAGTGGGCAAGGCCAGAGAAGTCTGCATGTGGAGAAGGATTTGGGGCTCCCTGTTACCACCTGTTTCTCGGACTTTTCCTGTCTGGGAACAGTTTAGGCCACTTAGTGCTGGGATATCTGGTCTTGGGCATTGGCCTTTGCCACAGAATGTGTCCTGTCCTGCTTCTACATTCAGGGTCAATTTCTTTAATCTATTGAAGCCTCCCAAACCCTCCTGCCAGCAAAGGAGTGGGGACTTAGATTTTTAACCTTATTAAATGATACCCAGACAAATAATATGTAACATTAGCAGTCTTTAAAATTTTTGACTATTGTGCAATGCTTTTTGATTTGTTTTCATATGTGCTGCCACATAGTAAAATAGCATTATTATAAACTGGATGTGATATAATCTCTAAATTACTGACATAAATATAATACAAAATAAATAATTTGGGTGTGTAATCAAATCTAACCTAGCTTCTACAAACTTGCCTGTGTATCTTTCCAGTAAGTTATGTTAATTCATTAATACAACTTTGAAATGTTTTAAAATTTATTGGCAGTTTTGAGAGGAGTACTTTCATTCTTTCATTCTTAAAAGTTATGCATATTCTCATTTAAAAATTTATGTGAAATTATTTAGATGTAAAAAAAAGCACAATTCAATATTCAGTGAAAAATAACTAGTAAAGACAAATCTAGGGTTTTTGAACTCTGGCTACATTGTTAGTAATAAAATTTAAATATTAATATTTTACATTAAGTGTCATTCAAAAGATATTGTATTTGTTCTATAGTTAAGCCTTCTACTTACTAATATTTTATGACTTAGAAATAATAGATTCCTCTCTAGTTAAGTTTATCCAAATCCACATGTTATGAGTCAGTTTCAGACAATAAAATATACCACTTTGCATAAATGATATGACACCATATGGGTCTAAAATTTTAAATAAGATAGCTTCATTTCAGGATCTTATATGTGCAATCAATTTTGATAGTGTGATAATTTTATAAAAGCAACTTTAACAAAATACAAAGTATTAGTAATTCCATAGAGGAACTTTTAAAATATTTAAACATATCAGTATTACAGAATATTATTTTCACCACTATATCAATTCAATTTTTAAATCATACAATCTTACTATCATTTTAAATTAATATTTTCACTGTGAAAATATTTGATTCAAGTATTGAGAAAAATGTACTGAAACAATTGTTTCTTCTTCATTTGCAAGAATAGAGTGAGTTAATGATAAGGAAGCTCCCTCTAAAAGTATGATTTTGGTTGATTTACCTGCCCGTTTAAAAAATATTTCCACAATCATCTAACTATTGCTGATTTAGTGAAAGACTTTTTAAAGCAATTACATTAAGAATGTTAAAATAACATTTATCTATTACTTCACATTAATTTCATGGGTTTGATCTAGTACCTTTCATCTTCATTTCTTCTTGCAAATAATATAGGTACTGTTTTTAATTTTATATATTTGAGAAAACTCCTATCCAAAGTGAATAAATAACTGCCCACACCCATAAAACCAATAAATACCCAGCTTTCTTGAAAAATAAACCTAAGGGGATATGTGTGTGTTTGTGTGTGTGTGTGTGTGTTTGTGTGTGTGTGTGTGTGTTTATTTTCACACTATGATCGACAATTGAGATGCTTGGAATGACCATGTTTAAAAATGCATTTCCAAATCTGAAAAGAATAATAGTAAAATTGGATTATGGAAAATTAATAGAATTAAAGAAAGATGTGGATACAGTAGGACATCAGGTCTTTGGTTTGAGAGTGAATATAAATGAAATGATAGCTTTAGTAAAAATTATCCTACTTTATCCTAAGGTGAAAAAGACAGTAAAATCTTAGATAGAAAATCATTTGATTTGTGTCCTTCATTCCATTCATTCATGTATATTTTTTATATCCATTTATAGATCTAACATTGAGATTTTCTACAAATTCATTCCTCCCTTTCAAATACAGTTCCTGTGACTCTATCATTTTTTGAAATACATCTTTTTCTCACTAATAGTGTCTGATCTTTGTGCAATAGTCCCCAGACCTGAGATTTTTCACTCTCCCTCTCAATTACTAAATTAAATATTTCCAGTGCTCTACATGCAAAAATTAATAATAATAATAATAATAATTGCGTCTGTGTAGCTTTTTAGTGAAGATCATTCCCAAATATCCCCACCTCTTACTAACTGCCAAAGAATAGTAATTTTTACTTCCTGAGTATTTACTATGTGACTGGCCATTTTTAAGTGTTTTATTTAATGTCCCCTTTAACTCTCTGAAAAACCCTCAGAAGTATTAATATGTTGATCTTTATTTTAAATAACAGTAAACTGAGGCAGAATAATTTGCATACCTAGTAAGTAGTTGAGCCTACAAAGTTCCCTCTGTTACCACTTATTACTATGACTGCTATTCCTTTTTTTAAGATTTATTTTATTTATTTATACAAGACCTGGGATGTAGGCCAGCTATGTGGGGGTGAGAAGATTTACCAAAGACAGTGTGGGGTGTGGAACAGGCAGATCTGCTGAAATACACTGCTGAGGGGAGAATCTGGCAAAGCAGAAGAGGTCTGCTAAGCTATGTGGGGCAGCTCCCTGGCTGGGGATCTAACTTATCCCACAGTGGCTGGTGATAGCTTGATAGTGCTGAGACTTGACCCCTGCACCACCAGGGAGGCCCCACATTGTAAATAATCTTAAATTATTAGATGTCCTTAACCAAAGACATCCTTCATATTATGCTACCCTGTATCTTTTATGTTGATTAGGATTATGCTGTGCCATGTGGATTAGCTCCGTGTCCTGGGATCAAATTTGTGCTGCAGTGGGTACTGATAGCTTCATAGTGCTGAGACTAAACCCCTTGCAACACCAGGGACGCCCCCCACTTTTCATTTTTATTGATACTTAATGAATATTTGTCTCTTCCCAATGAGATATAAATTCCTTAAGATCAAAAAAGTTAATTGGGGTATTTTTATGTCGGTTTTAATATTGAAAGAACTGTGACACACAGTAGGAGCTTAATAAAAGGGAAAACAAAAAAGAATAACTTTTCAATGTTAAGAACTTACTCTACTAAGACCTAGCAAGTTAAGAAGAAAAATCAAAATATAATCCTACAGTGATGAGAGAATTTTAGTTAAATTTAATTATAATCTTTATAAGAAGGAGAAAAATGCATGTGACAGCTGTGATATCCTTAAAAACTTTTTTAAAAGAATTATTATGTCTCAATTTCTCTGTTTACTTGCACAGAATCTTTTGGTGTGTTTGTTTTCCTGATTTTTTTTTTTAATTCTAAAAAAGCTATTTTCACCCGTTAGCTTTGTTGATATGGTTTTAGTAGTTCCTATCTGAAATCATCCTCAGGAAACATGTTTTTTTTTTTTTTCTTCTTCTTTGGCTATTTCAAAAAAGAAAAATACTTAATATCAGTATGAATAACACATGTGCTCATTGCAGCATAATGTTGGTGCAATCTGTGCTTGATACAGTTATAAATAAGTCTTTGAAAGCATTTTTCTGTGTTTTAAATAAAGGCTATAGAAAGCCACAAGAAGGATCTAGTCTTGTTAATATCACAAGCTGTTTCCCCACCTGCACTCAGAGCAGCTTTAGTACAGCAGCTGTCTGGGTTCGTGTTGGCACATCACTGTCTGCACAGGAACCCCATGGTTTACACAGAAAGTGAATAGGCCACCGTTCCAATGGGGGTCTTTAATAATCGTTCCTCTAATGCTGCCATGTGTGAGCAACAGGCTTTGAAGGGGTATGAGGTGTGAAGTTGCAGGAAGATTATATAAAGCCACTCAATTTCGAAAGGTAGAAAAGAGCATTAGAAAAACCTGAGAGTGCCTTTGCATTCCCCCCTGCATATTGATCAAACACAGTTCTATTGATATTAGAGCTTCATGTCCAGCATGTGATAGCGAGAAAAGGGATTGGCATAATTATGAGAGTCCCTCCATCCAGTATCCTTCAACATCGACAAACAAAACCCAGCACAGATGTTTCATTGATTTTATTTACCAAATATTAGCTGTGAAAATATTAACCTGATGGGAACAAATATCTACCCGGTAGTATCTATGGAGATTAACTCCAGGGAGGAAAAAATTTATCCATTGAACTTGCATATGTATATTTGGGTGGCCATTGGACTTTCAAGGAAAAAAGCAATCCCTTCCCCCTTTCCTGGCTCCCTTCCTTATTCATTCTCTCTGTCTCTCCTCTCTCTCTTTGTCACCTCTCTTCCCCCTTTCATGTCTCTTGAACTACTCAAAGTATCATATATGGTCAACAATTAATCATGCCCTATTAGGTCACATGATAATGACATTTTCTTTGTGAATAGCAGGGATTCAGGTTAAATTATACCAAAAAAAGCTTTTTAGAAACACTTTAACGAACACAGAACTCTATTGGGAAATTCTTCTGAGAACGTTTGGGGAAACTTCAACATGATGGAGGGGACCTGACAGAGAGAGTCACCTGGACATATACATGTGCAAGTGCAGAACCAGAATACTAGCTCCTCAGCAGCCACCGCCTGCCCCAAGTTAGAATTTAAGCTCAAAGATACTTCAAATATTGGGGATGTCTAGTATTGACTTGATAAACATGTATTTACATTACAATTTGAAAAAGAAAAAAGATATTATACAGGTATCTCCTGCTTCTTCAAAGTCCATATTAAGTCACCTTATCTTTACCAAAGATCTACATTAGTAACTGTTTTTGATAAGCATAAAAATTTTGAAGAATATTTTTACTTTCATGATAAAAGATGAAAAGCAAAGCCCCTGTGTTCAGTGCTCACTTCACAGCAGCAATTCTACTGAGTAGTGACAGCGACCCCACCAGGCCCCTTCCCTGGGTTCTACTTTATACAGGTTGCTTACCTACAGCATCTCTGCTTTTTATTCTTTCTTAGTGTGACTTTAGATTTTATATGCCCTTTGGTGTGATTTATTTATTTTTATATTTTTATTTTTTTTAAGATTTATTTATTTATGCACACAAGCTGGGGTACAGACCAGAGGCGTGGGGTGGTGAGAGGGTTCACCAGAGACAGAGTGGGGCGCAGAACAGGCAGATCAATGGAAATACACTGCTGACGGGAGCAGCAGGTGAGGCAGGAGAGGTCTGCCGCGCCATGTGGGAATCTCCCTGGCCAGGCGTCGAACTCGAATCCCCGCTGCTGACAGCTCCACAGCGCAGCGCCTAACCGCTGCACCACTGAGGAGCCCCCCTTTGGTGTGATTTAATAGGATATTTTTGGGAATTCTGGAATTTTTTCCATACAAATTAGTGGTCATTGCTTCTCTATGCCATTTTGGTTTACAAAAGTTTTCACGGACACTCTATTTTCTGATAATGAGGCAAACCTCTATATTCAGTCCAATATGCATTTCCTCTACCTATCACACATTGTGTTAGGCACCTAGAACCAAATATGAATGCTATATGGGACTTAGACCAAAGGGCTTGAATTCAAATAGCATGACTGACATGCAAATAGGTAAGGATACTAACAGACAACTATAGAGATATTTAGAGGAGAGGGTGGTGATATGGGAAAGGACTCTGAGAAGAGAACATCACAAGCAGTATTTAGAAGAGCAAATGGAACTTTTCTAGATGAATAAAAAATGTAGAATGAACCAGGTATGCAAAGTATGCATATAAAACATGTGTATGTATGTATGTATGTATATGTGTGTATACATATGCACATATATAGCATACATATGCACATATATAGCATGACTCAAGAAAGGATAGAGAGACTCAAAAAATGGGTTTGCAAAACAGGGAAAAGTCAGATCATGAAGAATATTTTATTTTCCTTGAAGGATATCAGAATGGAGAATGTTTAATGTTAAAGTTTAGCATGTTGATATTTGTGTTTTAAGATGCTTCTGACAGAGGGCAGAATGGTCTGGAAAGAGGCAGTTAATTTGGAGAATTTAGCTATAGAGCAAAGTCAAACAATGAGGTAAATGTATAATGGGAGGGATAAATAATGGGACATTTAGGAGATGGATTTGTCAAGGTTTATTGGAGAGTTGATGGAGTGAAGGGAAATGGATAACTTTCAGATTTCTGAATTGGCAAATCTCTTGGAAGTCCTTTTTCCTAAGATTCAAATATCAACTTCTTTGAAGTTGTCACAGATAACATTGATTTCTCGATCTACTGCTCTGAATTTTCTTACCCCCTAAACATTCTTCTGATTTTATGCAATAGAATATGCATGATCTGTGGCACGTAGGACAGGACACCCAGTGGGTGCTGCTGTAGATCCTAGTAAATACGCTGTGCCTGTCATGGCTTGATGACATCGTTTTATGCTACAGAGTAAAGATGACTGTAGTTACCACTGCCTTCCTTAAAATTAAAACAGCTTGCAGCTTCTTGGCCTAACATTGTCAAGAATCACAATTCCTTTCCCAGAAAACTGTTCTAATTGGATTCAGTGGACCTTGACTGGCTTGTCACAGCTATGTTTAGGGTGAAGGTGAAATCTTTGGGGAGTTTGTTCCTGATAATAAGAGTTGAACATCTCCAATGAGGACATTTTAAGAGTATATATCTTTTTTTTTTTGAGATTTATTTATTTATACATACAAGCTGGGGTACAGTCCAGAGGCGTGGGGCGGCGAGAGGGTTCACCAGAGACAGAGTGGGGAGCAGAACAGGCAGATCAGAAATACACAGCTGAGGGGAGCAGTGGGCGAGGCAGGAGAGGTCTGCCGCACCATGTAAGATTCTCCCTGGCTGAGCGTTGAACTCGCATTGCGCGCTGCCGAAAGCTCCACAGTGCAGCGCTCAACCACTGCACCACCAGGGAAGCCAAGAGTATATATCTTAACGCAAATTTTTCCTATACCTTTTGAATAATTTTTCCTTATTACATTACTATTATATGTAATAGTTGACCAGAAAAAAACTAAAATTTTGTAAAGGATGATTGAATACCCCAAATTCCCTATGTATAAACTTAGATGTACTTATTGTTTAAAAAAAAAAAATTAAAGAAATGTTTTTTTCTGAATTAAAAAAAATCCCTATTTTAACTTTCACAACAGGTGGAAAGTTGCTGCTGAAACTACTTGATTTATGAGGAATTGGGGCGTGTCCTATTATCACATGTAGGAGAGAGGCACCTTAATAACTTGGAAGGTAAGTTTCTGCTTAGTCTTCCAATCTCTACACAGTGTAAAAAACCATCATTTAAAAAACTATTACTGATTTTTTTCTTGAAAAAACAAGTCAAGGTAAGTTACTTTTCTCACTCAGATTTCCTTATTTCACATTTTACTGGTAGGACTATTACCACTTTATGAGATTTTATAGAACATACACACACAAGCACACACACACATACACATACCTATAAACATATATGCACAATACTTATGTATGAGTATGCTATTTACTATTAAATATTGCTGTTAATTTTGCTATTAAATGCTGGATAGTGCTACTAAGTATTGCTATTTAATATCGCTATTTAATATTGACACACTTGCTATTAAATATTGACAAATTTTATTTAAAATCTTCATCTGCCTAGGTTACAAAGTAGAGTGTGTGACCACTTCTTGAAAAATAAAAATATGCTAAAATTTTAAATATCTCTGTGTATCAATTACTAGGACCAGGATGTGCCAAAGTGTTCAAACACAAAATTGTATGTAACCTTTGGCTGTGAATTTACTGAAAAGGCCATTTCATACTTGACCTACATCCTAAGTAGCCACAGTGATGTTTTAATGAACACAGGAATATAGTCTGTCTCCTTGTTCATTTACCTAAAAGAAATATGGCAGGGAAAAACTTGGAAGTGGGACATAAGGAGTGACAGGAACTGGGCATGAGTAACATAGTTCCATAAAGAGAAAGAAAATGAACTCTGCTGCAAGGTGAGCCAATCAGAGTTGGTTCTGCTAAATGAAGAGGCTAAAAGAGAGGGGCCTCTGACTCCTTAACTTCATATTAAAAAATTCTGCCGTTCACCTTTCATGAACCCGATTCCCTAATAAGCAGGTTGACATTAAGTCCTCATTCTTTAGAAATTTTAATATTTGGAATGTGTACGAAGTATGTCACCTGGAAACGTAAAAAGCGATTCTGGAGATACGGCACTCTGTTCCATTTTGGACAGGATATGTTTCTGTTCCTTTTAATGAGTTATTTGAAATCACTAGGGGACTGAGAATATTTGAGTTCTGAGGTACTTTACCAAATATGTCTTTAAAAAAAAGTGAAGCTCTTCAAGTAGATCAACTTCTGAAAATGGCATTACTTTCATCTGTTGCTGGCATTAAATTGTTTATTCCTTTGTTGAAAAAGAGGAAGAAAGGTACTGGATCTTTTAATATGACTTATGATTTTAGGTGCTAATTCTATACCTAGAAGTAAGGACATGTTTATGACATTTTACTATGTTTTGTCTACTGTCTACAAAACTCTCATTCAGGAATGAATTATGATAATAATGCTCTAAATGGACTCAGCGTGGGGTTTAATAAGTGCTGCTCTTTTGAAGGAGACTAGACTTTTTGAGAGAGTATTAAAATTCTGCATTGATAAGAAAACTTTGACAACCTAAACTGAACCTCATAAGGAATCTCTTTTAACTTATCTTCACTCTGGTTCCATGATGGGCTGGTGGAAGTAAGGGAAGAGAACTTTTCTATTTCCCTCAGATCCTTGATTTTTTCAGATCTTTTCCCTATAATTTCTGATTAATGACACCCTTGATTTTGATTTATATTATCATATTATTCATTATACGGAAGAAAAAGAAGTCACTTTTTTTCCAATTAAATTTAAAAAATTAGGGCTAGCCGTGATGGAATTTAAAATCAAATTATCCTGTCAGAGTGACAGATAAATCTCAAGAGATTCTAATGAGATTTTCCACTGGCAGGGTGCTGAATTTCTCCCTTTCAGATACTCCTGCATCCCAGATTTTTGACCATGAGTGACAATGAGCATCTGTGTTTTGAAATATGTTGTTATTTGTGGCATTTTTGTTTTTCTTTGGAAATTCTAGGATGGTTTCTTTATTTGTTCCTTCTGGGTTAAAGGGGGAGAATGTATACACAGATGTCAGGTGGGAGTATCTTTTTACTATGGAAGGTTGTGGGTAATTATCATATACTTGAATTTGGTTAAGTATAACATATTCACCAGATTCTATCCTTGCCTTTACTCACTACTATTCTTAAGGGAATTTCTACCATAAAGCCAGTATAACTGCAACACAGTATTTTTATTATACTGCTCTTTAATATTTTCTTTTTTCTCATCCTAAAGAAAATTCAAAATTGTGAATACTTTCTGAATATTGGATAGCTCTCTATAGTTCAATATTCAGTTACCAATTTTGTTTAATGTAATCATGGATTTAGAGATTCTCTGTTTCTGATCCCTAGAAAGAAACATTCTTGGTTGGCATTTAAAACATACAACAAATAAAATTTTGTAAATGAAATAATGGCTCTGCACTGTATTCCTCTATAAAAGAACATATATAAGTCAGCAGTGGTGGAATGGCATGCATACCTAGGTAGGTAAGTGAATAACCAGTTGATGGTTAAAAGTATCTTTCAGAATACAAGGAAATCAGAGAAAATGGTTTGTTATGAAGGGGACCTCTGTATTAAGAGTTTATTTTTCAGTCTGAGGTTGGCACTGACTGGGCTTGGTCCTTAGTTCTAATCCATCAGGGAGTTCAAGAAACTTCTTTGCGCTTCAGCTGCCTATGGGCACACCAGAAGGCAGTCTGTCTACTGCTGTAATATAAAACTATGTCTGGCATGTGGTCACAATTCCTAAAACAGAGCATATTAATGAGTAGGTGCCCCGGAGAAGTCTGCTTTGCTCACTCGATGATTATCCCAAGATGAGGAATGGTGAGGATATTAGGTAATAATTCAAAGAACAGATGATACTCAAAAGAAAATGTGGCAAGACTCCTCTGTGTAAGCCCTGAAGAGCCTTGCGTTCTGTATATTAGTTAAGAGTCTTAATAAAAGAACAGAAGGAAGAGAAAATAACACAAAATGAAGAATGAATTACTTAAGATTAAATAGTTTCTATTACAGAAAATAGGTTACATGTAGAGCTAATGGCAGGCATTTTCTACAGACAGATGGAATGCTCTCATCTCTCCAAAGTATTGATATGAAGTCTCTGTTAAGATTCATTTTTCCTGAAACATTTGCATATAAATATAAACATCATTACTAGGGGCTAATTGCCCTGTAGGAACTAAAATGTGGGAATTAGCATCTTTAGTCGTTTTTATTATTATTTTTAAAGTATCTCTAACACGCATCATATTTGGTACTGCATGACTGCAACAGATAATTACCACCATTAAGAATCTCAAACGCAAAATCAAAACCATTTAGAATGGCTTCCAGGGCAACCCGGCACAGTGAGTAGCCACCAAAATGAGTATATGAGTTTATGTTCATGCATATTCATAAGGGTACTTAATTCGACATTCATAGTAGGGGGCTTTTGAAAGCTGTCATAAGAGCAGCCCCCAAACAAATCTAAACATCAAAGGTAAGAAGAGACTGTACATCTGCTCCCCCACACATACACATATCACTCACATGAGGCAATGAAGAACACTGAAGGAATTATTTATTTTAACTACTCAGAGGAGATGGCAACTTCCACAAAGCTGTAAACCACAAGCCTTTGCCTTTATCATTCATCTTATTGATCAGAAAGGTCAGGATGATAAGTTATTCAAAGGATGGTTCATAGGCAACGGTGCTGGACAAATGGGCACGTACACTTGTGTGATTAATGCCCCAAGCTTGTGCAGAATAGAGCAATGTCTTAAGGACAGAAAAACAAGAAAGGGTTTGAAAGACAGTGAGCCTGCAATAGTGCTGTCTGCAGCGTGGCCCATCTCGTGGGTGGGGCTGTGTATTTCAGTATACAGAGTCTGCCTTGTTCAATGGTTGTGTTCGGAGGCGATCTTGTTGACATTATACTTTTCAAAACCATTTTCATGACATTCAGGAAATGTTTGTTCTGGTGGAACAAATCTGTTAAATTATAGATTAGAAACAGTACAAAGAAACCTTTACAATGTTTCAGTTGCAATTTTGCTCAAAGCAAACAGCATTATATTTAAATGAAGAACTCCTTGTTAGAATAAAAACATCTGCATAAACCAGGTACTCGATATTCTAATTCTCTTTCCCTCATTTTCTAATCTGCTTCCCCTTCCTGGTCGGGCTTGTCTGTCTGAAGTTCTGAAAGACATAGATTTTACTGGGCAGAGATCTCAACTTTCCTTTCAAATGTCCACCTCTACCATTCTCTTCTCTGGCCTATCAGGTCCCTGTATTTCCCACCTGTTCTTTCATACCTACACCTTCCCCCAGAAGGTGGGGGTTGTTTCTTGAATGTTCTAAATATGAAACAGTGATGCTTTTCCATACCTGGAGTCCCCTATTATTTAATGAATGCGCAACAATATTCAGTCTTCCCATAGTACTTTTAGAAAAGCATTATACTGGAAAAACTTAAGAGAAAAACCTACTAGAGGTTTTATAAACATCCTGGGCATGAATGGGCACTACTGGTGGGCACTACTACTAGACTTACTATAGTTTCCAGTGACCTGTCTATGGAAGTACTTCAGAGACATCAGTCTGCCATTGACTTGCTCGGCAAGTTAGAGAAAAGTAAAGTTCAATTTAGTGATTACTTGATTGCTGAAGAAAGATTTCATTTTAGGACTCTGTTATTTTATAATGAGTTAATCCTATTTTTTAAGTCAGATTTTTTTTCCAAAATGATTTTAATTTACTTTTAATCCTTAGTGATAGCAATTACATAAATCAGAGAGAATTTCAAATGAGACAATGCTATCTAAAATGCCGAATACAAAATAAACCTGGTGGCCTAGGGGTTAAGGCCTGAATTCAGTCTCTGCCAGGGAGCTAGCCCAGATGGCACAGAAGAGTACTCCTGTCTTGCCGGCTAATCCCCTCAGCAGTGTATTTCAGTAGATCTGCCTGTTCTGCTCTCCACTCCATCTCTGGTGAATCCTCTCACCACCACCCGCCCCCGTACTTCCGGCCTACACCCCAGTTCTTATATGCATAAATTAATAAAAATAAAATTTCTTAAAAAATAAAATAGGGCCTCCCCGGTGGCGCAGCGGTTAAGCGCTGCGCTGTGGAGCTGTCGGCAGCGGCGATGCGAGTTCGACGCCCGGCTGGGGAGAATCCCACATGGTGCGGCAGACCTCTCCTGCCTCGCCCGCTGCTCCCCTCAGCAGTGTATTTCTGATCTGCCTGTTCTGCTACCCGCTCTGTCTCTGGTGAACCCTCTCGCCGCCCCACGCCTCTGGCCTGTACCCCAGCTTGTATGTATAAATAAAAAATAAATCTTTAAAAAAAATAAAATAAAATAAAATAAACCACTAAAATTAACAAGTATGGCATGAAAGAGAAATACAACGAAGGTGGCTCTACACATCCTCTAAAATGTATTTTAAAATAAAGTCCAAATACATTGAAACATATTATAAATATGGGAACATGTTATAAAGACATAATACATTGAACAACAGGAACACACAGAATGCCCAGATAGATGGGAGTGAATAGAAAACACAGAACCATATGTGTGTGGGCATGTGAATTTAATATGGATAGAATTAAGAAAATATCACAAACCATGTACAAAAGGATTACTTACTAAATAGGATTGAAGATATTTACTAACTTTAAATGGAGATAATAATTTAGATCCTAATTTCACATTATATATCAAAATAAATTCAATAGGGAAACAAGTTAAAATGGTAGATTAATGAAAAGTGAAGTCAAGGTAAATATAAAGCTACACTTATAATAACTAACTGGCAATTTATGTAATTACTTTTTGTGATCTGTGAACTTCTCAGTATAAACAAACATTTTAAATATGACAGCAACAGAAAGACAATCAGCGAAATAAAGGTCATTATACCTGAATTAAAATTTATGAATATTTATACATCACAAAGTTATTATTAACAAAACTGAGTGGTAAATAATAAACTGGGGGAATACTGTTCCAAAATACAGAAATTAAAGACAGCAAATTTTTAAAACGTGAATTTTTAATTTGGTATGGTGAACAGTGGTAAAGTATAAGAACTACACAGAATAAATAATAAGCATATGGAAATAGTTTCACTTTAGTTAAAAGGGCATAAAAATTTTACAAAACATGCATCCTTTTTTTTTTTTAATGTTGTTTTATTTTTACTTCCTGACATGGCATTAAAAAAAAAAAAGAAAATCCTCCCTGCATGTTTTGGGAGAAACATAGGTAGTCTCATAGACAACTGGTGTGTGTGTAAATTAGTGTCAGCTTTCTGAATAGCAGTCTTATAACCAAGGAGCAATAGTATGGCAGTCTTACAGAAAACACACAGCTGGTTCAAAGTCACAAGAATATTTCCAGTGTAAAGAGTCAGAAATTTAGAGGATCGTGTAGAAGAAAAGATTATCTTTACAAAGAAAAAAAGTCAGTTATTTCCCCTAAGCATTTTATAAATGTTCAGCTTTTCAATAATGTAGCATAAACAGTATAAAATCTTTTATCGATATATTTTCATTGACAGGGAATTCTGGTCCCCAACCTTGATTTATAGTCTGCCTTCAGGTTCTCAAGGTCTGCATGTCACAGAGATTTCTCAAGAAAAATGACCACGTCCTCTAAATCAGTCAGTGCAGAGGAAGACAAGGGGGTGATTAGGCTTTTGTGAGAGGAAGAGGGTGCTAGAGAAGGCAGAGGAGCTCCAGACCAAGATCACCTTGAAGCTCGACCACATGAACAATGCAGGGGAAAGATCTCTAGCTACTGATGATCACACATGTTTGTCTAGCTGGGAGCCTGCATTCATCTCCTGTTAGTAACATAGTAAGTAAGGTACTTGGCATTGAGGATGATAAAATGATTAAACAAACATAAGCTGTGATGTTGAAAGTATAGTCTTATCTAGGAGAAATATTGTGACTCTGTGTGCACATGTATGTGTAAGACACACTTACACTTTTATATGTACACATCCCTACTTAAATATGCATATACACTTATAAACACAGATACATATATGAATTATATCATGAGCATATTAAGCAAGGAAATGCTCAAAAATCCCCTTTGTTGAAAACAGTGTATTTAATACAGATTTCTACTTCCACCGTGTTTTTCTTATGTTAACAATCTGAATTTATTTGAATTTCTTCTGTATTGTGTCTTTATGCCAGTCACCTACTGGCTTTTTGGAAAGCAAGAAGTGCAAGGAAAAGAGACAGACTTGCCTAGAATACTTGACAATAGTAGTTGTATAAATATCTATAAATTTTCAAAATAACATCCAATTATTTTTCAAAGTGGTGATAATCAATTTTTATTTTCATCTACATTATGTAACAAGAGTACATATTGACCCACACTTTACCATTAGTTGATATTGTTGTATTTCTTAATTTTTGCCAATCTAATCAGAAAAAAAATGCTAACTATAAAGCTAAAATAATAATAAAATAACAATTTAGATAATTACTTTTTGCAGTTGCTGGTTTTTCTATACATAAGCAAAATTTTTAAGTATGAGAGTAACAGGGTTATTATGTTGTCTTAACTTGCACATACTTTACTACAATTGACAAATATATTGTTATCATTTATTTATTCTTTAAAATATCTGTTCATTTACCTTTTTAAAAATATTGACTTGCTAAGTGTTTTCCTTACAGATGTTTTTGAAGTTTCTCTTTAGTGCCAATATGTTTTCATTTATGCTTTTGCAAATATATTTCAACATTAATAATTTAATTTCCTATAATTTAAGAAATCTTTAGAGAAACAGTCACTTTTGTTACTGCAGCTCCTTTTACGCTGTTGCTGTTTTAACATGGTGGCTTCTTATATATTGCTTGCAATTTGTTTAAAAACTTATTTCCTTCTCTGAGGACTTAAAAACGATATTCTCCTACATTTGACTTTTAACATTTAGCCCTTTAATTTATCTCAGATTGATTTCTCTGTGTAGTAAGATGTTTGGATCCAATTTTTTTAAATATGAATAAATAAGCCTTCCTGTACTTATTTATTGAATAGATCCTCCTTTCCCCAGGGACATACATTGCCATCTGGAATATAAAACAGATTCAAAACATTTTCAAAGGATCAGTTTTTAAAGTCTCTTTAGCACCATTAACAGCATGATCACACTCTCTTAATTATTATGGTTTTATAATTATCTTGATTTCTAGTAGGGCTAAATCAGTTCCATTTTATTTTATATTTTTCAGAAGGTCTCATATAGTCTTGGAACCATTGCACTTCTGAACTAGGTTTTGTTAGTTTCATACCGAGTAGCTGGCTTTTAACAACACCCACTTATTAGTTCACAGTTCTAAGGTCAGAAGTCCTGCATTCTCTGCTTACAAATGAAATTAAGAGAGGCAACAGGCTGAATTCTCATCTGTGGTCTTGCAGGAAGAAATATGCCTCCAAGCACAAGCTTGTTGCTAGAATTCACTTGTTCGTAGTTACATTATGAGGGTCCAGGTTCTTTCCTGATTGTGATCTGGTGGTTGCTCTCAGCTCCTGGTAGCGTCTCTCAGGTCCTTTTTATGTGAACCCCTTAATCTTAAGTCCATGACAATGTGTCAGCTCACCTTCTGCTTCAAATCTCAGCCTTCTTCTTGTGCTGCCAGATAGAAAAAAGACACTTTCTATTTTTAAAATGGTCTGTGTGATAGCTTATACCTGCCTTTTTTGATTGACTCTGTCAACTGATTATGTGCCTCAATTACAGATACAAAATACTCGTTGCCCTTTAACATAATCACAGGAAGGCTATCTCATCATATCTTAGAAATAGCAGCATTAAATCAGGAAAATTGAGGAGACATCCTTAAAATTCTACCTACCACATCTTCCATATAAATTTTAGGAAAAGCGTATCAATTTCTTAAAAAAAAAAACTGTGGTATTTTCAGTTGAATTATACAAATCTAGAGAATGATCATGGACAATTGATATCTTTGTAATGGTGTCTCCTATTTTAGGAGTATGGTGTTTTTTCATTTGATTTTAAGATAATTGACATTTTTAAATATTTAAGTAAAATTTATATTTCTGCTGTCAAAAACAGTGCGCTTAGTTTTTGTTTATTGGCTTCTTGTAGGAGATTTTGCAATATTCTAATTATAGTTATTTTTATATTTTATTTTGGATTTTCTGTCTATATGTTTACATTGTCTGTGGAATAATAAATCTGTTATTTCTGACTTTACATTCCATTCACATCTTTTTCTATTCTGTCAGTCTGAACATTGCTAATAGAAGTGGTGAATTTTGTCCTGTATCAGATTAAAAAGTAGATTTTTTTTTAGGATTTCACATTCAAGAATATATTTACTGAAGATTTTTCCATAAACACTGTATTTCAACACCAGTTTTCTGATGCTACCTGGGTACTCTAAAGTTCCACCCACGTCTGGCACTATTTATGCAAAGTTATTCTCAGATCCCACAAGGAAAAGGACATTGAACCTAATAACAAGGCTGATACTGAGACAGTCGCCACATGTGGGGTCCCCAGGTTACCCGCTTGTTTGCCTGTCAACTACAAATTCCTAATTTTCTACAAATGCCTCAGTGTCTGTAATTGCAACACAACTCAGAGAAGTCAGGAAAAAAACTATATTATAATTTATGATAAAAAGTAAAAATAAAACAACCAGATAAAAAGATAAATACACAGATGTGGAAGGGTCCCAGGTACAAGAACATCCATCCCTGAGGATTCAAGGTGCATCATCTTCCTAGAATATTCTTAAGTTCACCTGCCAGAAACTTCATTGTCTCGGTGTCCAGGAATTTTATCTAAGTTTCATTATGTAGGTGCTATTGATTAAATTATTGATTACACTTTGAACTCACCGCTAGTCCCCTCCTCCTTATGGGAAGGTTCAGTTTGATTATCATGTGATGGGCCTTTCTGACAACCAGACCCCATCCTGAAATTATCTGGACATCCTGCCAGGTCAACATATTAACATAACAGAGGCATACCTTTCAAAACTCAGGAAATTCTAAGAGTTTTGACATTTTGTACCAAGTCCAGGGACAAATTAGATAGATAATATAGTTTAGTATCCTTTTTATTTGTTTGGTTAGTATTTTCAAAGAATTTTAAGAACTGTCGATCCTCTATCGTATTCTTGTTTCTATTTCTTTAGTTCTGTTATTACATTTTCTTTTTTTTTTAAGATTTATTTATTTATGCATACAAGCTGGGGTACAGACCAGAGGCCTAGGGTGGTGAGAGGGTTCACCAGAGACAGAGTGGGGAGCAGAACAGGCAGAACGATGGAAACACACTGCTGAGGGGAGCAGCGGGCGAGGCAGGGAGGTCTGCCGCGCCATGTGGGAATTTGCCCAACCAGGCATCAAACTCGCATCACCACTGCTGACAGCTCCACAGTGCAGTGCCCAACCGCTGTGCAACCAGGGAGGCCCTGTTGTTACATTTTCTATGTCTTCTCCACAAAGTGTGGGATTTCTGTTGCTCTTTTTATAACGTAAATTTGACATCTATTTTTAAAATTATTCTTGCTTTGGGCCTCCCTGGTGGCGCAGCAGTTAAGCGCTGCACTGTGGAGCTGTCGGCAGCAGCGATGCGAGTTCGACACACGGCCAGGGAGATTCCCACATGGCGCGGCAGACCTCTCCTGCCTTGCCCGCTCCTCCCCTCAGCAGTGTATTTCCTTCGATCTACCTGTGCTGCTCCCCGCTCTGTCTCTGGTGAACCCTCTCGCCACCCCTCGCCTCTGGCCTGTACCCCAGCTCGTATGCATAAATAAATAAAATCTTTAAAAAAATTATTCTCGCTTTATTTATAATATATGGGCTTAAGTATAAAGATCTCTCAGATTAACAGTTTACTGTATATTAAAAGTTGGGATCGGAAGAATTTTCTTGTCAATTTTCATTGTTAATATAAAGAATTTACATTATTCATGTCAGTATATACATTGTGATTGACCTAATATGTTTAGATATTTAAAAATTTCTAGTTACAGAACTTTTTTTTTTTTTATTTTGACCAAGTACTAGTTTGCTGTTTTGTGTCTCTCATCTCAAGTATCTGAGCTGATTTCAGTGCTATCTTATATCCTCTGTCAATGCACAAAGAAAATCATCCCATACCTCTCTGTGTCTTTCTAGGCTGGCAAATAATTAAACAAGTATCAGACAGATTAATAAGAGAAAAAAACACACAGAAGATTCACACAGAAGATTCAGATGCCAATTTCAACTTTATTTTGCTTTACACTCCTTGATGTCAGTCAGGAAACTTTCTGTGGTTGGTGTGTTTTCATTTTGCCAGGTTCTAGTTGTGGTTTAGTGATAAGTTACTTTACATTTTTCCTGCTAGTCTATTTTCAGAAATGGAAGTCCTCGTTACGTTTATCACCAGACCTATTCTTTCATTCTTGTTTTATTTACTTATAGTAAATTGGTTGCTTCTCAAATACCAGAGTTATAAATTCCATTTATATCTACAATGTTTGTTAAGAAGTCTTGCTATTAAATGGATTCTACAGTTCTTCAATACCGCATTTATTTGCATTCCCATTCACTTTTTAGTCTCCTTCTGTATAAATTTTACCTCCAGATATAGTAATACTCCTTTAGAACTTCAATGATCTAGCCACTAGCCACACGTTGCTATTAAAAGCTTTAACTGGGACTTAGTTCAAATGTAGATACAAAGGTAGTATAAATACACATTTGATTTTTTACAGCTTGTACAACAAAATGAAGTATCCCATCATTAATATTTTGTATTGATTGCATGTTGAAATGATACTTTTGGATATATTAATTTAAAGTTTACTATGAAACTGTTTTACTGGTTTGTTTTTATTTTTGTTCATGTGAAAATTACATTTTTTTAATTATAAATGTGACTTGCATTATAGTTCCCTTAGACAGTGATGCTCTGTAAGATTATCTATAAAAACAGTCTAAAATCCACCTTCTCTCCCTCTCATCCTTCCCATCCTTCAACCCTCCCTCCTGGTTTCCATCCGTCCCTTTTTTTTTAAGACATATTTTAAAAATTTATTAATTTGTGCATACAAGCTGGGGTACAGGCCAGAGGCATGGGGCGGCGAGAGGGTTCACCACAGACAGAGTGGGGAGCAGGGCAGATCGAGGAAATACAATGCTGAGGGGAGCAGCAGGCGAGGCAGGAGATGTGGGAATCTCCCCTGCCAGCTTTGAACTTGCGTCAACACTGCTGCTACAGCTCCACAGTGCAGTGCTTAACCACTGCACCACCAGGGAGGCTCCATCCTTCTCCTCTAACTTCTCTCCCTCCCTTCCCTTTCTCCCTCTCTCTTACTTTTTTTTTTTTACTTCCCTTCACTTCAGTTGAGAAGTGATCTTGTGATAACACTCTATCCCCTCATGAAAATTTATTACCTTAGTAAACTTTTGCCCCAGATCTTTTAAGATCTTTATGTCACCACTCAATTCAGTTCTACTTTTTAAAATTGTTATTTATTTCTCTCTACAATTAATTAAATATGTCTAGCTCAAAACTAGGTTTTCCTAAAGTTTTCTAAGTTCAAAAAATATTTCTCAAAGTTTCTTTCTATCAAGACAAACGTCCCCATTACATAACATAGATGAACATATTTTATGGGACATTTGGGAAAACCAAAGAAAGACATCAGCAAGAAATTAGCCCTTAGGCTTGCCTAATAAAATACAAAAGTGAAAATTTCAGATAAACAATAAGTTCTGTTTTATTAGTTCTGTTCTCTAGTTTTTTATTGTGTATAAACAATAGAAATGGGGAATGGAACACCTTACAGTAAAACAAATTTGTATTTGCTGCTTGTCTAAAGTTAAGGTTTCAGTATCCTATAGTTTTATTTGCCACATGTTAACCCTGTTGTAATGAAGACTGTTAACACTGGTTTGCTCCTTGATGGGAGAGGGAAAGTGACTGGATTTCAGCTGCAGATTATTAGTCTCTAATATTCTTCATTTTCTAGCACACAATGATTATTCTTGGGAGATCCATCTCCTCTCCCTTCTTTCTTCCTCCCCTCCTCTCCTCCCCCCTTCCTTCTTTCCTTCATTTCATTCTTTCATTCCATTTTTACTGATTTTCCAATCATTTTCATTCCCAACCTCCACAGGTAAACCTTCTAAGGTATTTGAAATATACCTGATTATAGGATGTGTTTTTTAATTTTTAACTAAGACTTTATCCCTTTCAACCTCCTTGTTCTTTTGATCAAGTCACATCACCCCCTACTCTAATGCCTTAATTAATAGCAAATATGCTTCTACTAGTATGCTTACCCTGACATATTTTAAATTATTTTCATAACTTTTATCACTCATTGCTTATTTGTTTGAGACTTGTCAATAAATTGTCTCTCATTTATTGCTGATGGCAGGGACATTTTTTTTTTCCACTGACATATTAAGCACCTGGAACCACTGCTTTCACACTGTAGATAGTCAACACAATATAAACTGCAATAAATAAGTGCTGCTTTCTCTTACCTTATTATGTGTTTTTATGAATACCTTTTCTGTCCATACGAGTACTGTTTCCTTCTAATTACCATTATGTTTTCAGGCAGTGCCTGTTTGTTGGGGTATATTAGTCCTTTGAATCTTCTATCTTCTGTAAAGTATTCTATCACATATATTTACCATATCGTGCTTTTCTATACTGATAGTCACACACATTAGAATTGCTTCTTTCTCCTGTCCGTCAATGTATTAAATGGTTTTGCGTCTACATTTCTTCTTTTAACATTTTGTCTTTATAGTCTTAAAACCTGTTAAGCTGCCTTTTTAAGAAAACGTGCTGAGGAGGAAAGAAATATCCCCTACCCCATGCTCTTCTGTTCAGCTACATTGCTATTGTAAATACTTTGTTATCTGCATCATCTGGCCATAAATACTGGAGCATTCCATTTGTTAAACACATTTATGTCCCCTTTTAAATTTAAAGAAAGAGCAAATTTAAATTACAGATAGTAGTAAGCAACACATGCATTATTTTCCATTATATATAGCCTTGCTTTCAGATAGGGAAAAGAAGGTAGTTGAGGTACTTTAATATGTCCAGATCAAAATAATGTTTGTTTAATATAGGTGTTCTAAATGTGTTACATGACTAGAAAAATCAACATCTATTTAAATATACTCTATGTTAAGATGAATATAACATCAAAAAGCAAGGCAAATAAAGTTTTAAGTTATTTTGTCCTTTTTATTTATACTGTTAATAGAATTTTAATTCACAATTCTATGTAGTTACTCATATAGCTCTATACCCTCTCTACTAAATAAGCCACTATTCCATATACTAATTTTAAAAATAGGTTTATATCTTATTATTCTATCACTTATTTTTAAAATTAATCATTATTTTACATCATTAAACTGTTTTCAAATATCTATATTTAATTGAGAGCAGTAATGAACATCTAGTTTTTTTTTCTACTCATCATAGCTCTCTACGTGTTACTGAATGCTTAGTAATACCTTAAAAGGCTTATTTAATTCACATCCATGGATATTAACTCAACTAAAGTATTATTAAGAACATAGAGTGTAGAGTTGAGAGATCTGAATTTGAATCACAGCTTTTCTGGTGAAAATATTTATACAAAAATATGGTTGACCTTAGACAAATTGCCCAGTCTACTTTAGATTTACTTTTAATTTTTATGAAATTATTTCTATAAATAATAGTGTATTTCTCATTGGCTCATTGTAAGGATGAAATGTTATTGCATATATAAAAATTTTAGCACAAGCCCTGACATATATTAAACCTTCAATGCATTTCAGTTACAAGTACTAATGGCAATATAAATTGTTGACATTTTAAATAGACATACTTTAGATAGGGCTAAACCCTTTGAAACAACTCACATTTCTCTCTTTTCTCCTCCTCCTCCTCTCCCTCTTCCTCCTTATCCTCCTCCTCCTCCTATCCCTAGTACTTTTCCTGTGGCCAGTCTCTCTCTCTCTCTTTCTCTCTCTCTCTGTCTGTCTCTCTGTCTCTCTCACTCTCTCACTCTGTCTGGCACTGTCTATCTCTGCCTCGCTCTCTCTCCCTTATCCAGGATAATTCTTTTTTATTGTAGGTAAAACAATAGTGAATTACAAATATTACCATGATGTTAATTGCATACTATGAAACATTACTGAGCATTACATTATAGTTACTATCTTCAGCAAGATTTTACACATACAATATGAATAAAATATAAGAAGCATGACTTTCCTTATTTTGTGAAATGTAATGATATTGTGTCTGCAATTCGATAGTTACGGCAGAAATAAGATGGTTGCCCATATAGCTTTGTGGCATTTATATGAAAAAGAAAAACAAATGAAATGAAATGTTAAAAAGAAAGGATTCAAGGTTGTCTACATCCATATTTAGGCAGAGGAATACATAAAATGAATAAATAAAATGCACAACTACAAAATTATTTAAGACAATGTGTGAATTGTTTTATTCAGCTTTTCTAAAATCTCTCATCACTAAGAGACCCAAATAACTGAAACTCTGGGCACCATTTATCAAAGAATATGTATTGAAATACTTCTTTCAGTGTTGGCTATGAGAACTATGTGTTTCTAATCTTATTTGGAGACTTTTTTTGTTTTGTAATGAATTATTTGAATACATAGCTAAATTCCACTTTTCTGCTGAAATGAAACAAAATCCCCTAGTGTACATAGTCTGGTGCATTCCCCTAGGACAGTGAATATGCATGTGCTTACATTTATAAAGTAAAGTATATGCTTAGAGATATAATAGTCCCTGCTTTAATGCTGTTGTTGTTTTCTCTAAGGAATTCAACAAATTTCACATTTACTTCAGAAATATAAGAATACGAGGACTCACCATACTACATCAGGAATATTTTCTTATTTTCAGCCTTCTGCCCTCTCATAATGCTATAATACATTGTAAGAGGCCTAAGGATAAAGAGAAAAACAGAGAAAATAAAAAAGAAGGACATCTAATACTTTTGGTCAAAACTGTTAAAATCACCAACAATACACTTCCAGATACTTGCTATCTCTAAAAATATATGAAATCAATGGGATTTTAAATATGTCTAAGAAAATTAAACTTCAAAAGGGCAGTGTTTCCTATTTGGATATATACATGAGATTTTAAAACATTTCATCATTTAGTTCTTTGGGGTCTTAATTTGTGTGTACTCAACTCGTTAGGATGGGCATTCAAGTTGGTATCCTGATCAAAATGGATTATCTTTCTAAGTGCATCTACACAGTTCTCCCCTGTTATAAGTGCATGCTTTTGCTCCATGTGGTCATTAAATACAAGGTTTTGTAACTTTGGAAATGTCAGTCTGAAATGCTGAGATAATCTAAATTAGTAATTTTCATATACTAAGGAGAAACCATTGATCAAAAAGATGAAATGACTTGTATGTGGACGTATGTCATTGTGGTTAAAAGTAACCATTGGGAATGATGATTCTATTTTGAAACTGAACAATGTAATCTTGACTCAGATTACTTCCAGTGTAATCTTGGGTCAGTTGAGTTAACATTTTTAGCCTTGGTTTCCTTATATATAATCGGAGATAATAGTGGTATTTGGCAGCTTACACCAAAAATTGCAGTGGAATTTAAGGAGAAAAGTCAAGGAATTTGTTGAGCCCTTGGGAGTTGTCATAAAGCCCTACTTTTGCATTTGCAATCATGGTGTATTTGCTCTGTCTTATGAATCACTGATGGTGCTATTACTATATTCTGTTTAACCACTGGTCAATTGCAGCCTTTTTTTTTTTTTTTAAGATTTATTTATACATACAAGAGCTGGGGTGTAGGCCAGCAATGAGGGGATGAGTGGATACAACAGAGACGGAGTGGGGAGCAGAACAGGCAGATCCACTGAAACACACTGCTGAGGGGAGCGAGGGGCAAAACAGGAGAGGCCTGCTGTGCCATGTGGGTTAGCTCCCTGGTCGGTGGATCTAACTCGTGCTGTAGTTGTGATAGCTTCACAGTGCTGAGACTTAACCTCTTTCGCCACCAGGGAGGTCCATTGCAGCTCTTCTGTGAGAAAATTTAAGAAGTATACGACATCCTGATTAAACATTCAGACACTAGACCAGCCTGCTGAACTGAAGGACTGTGTATACCCAAGGTCGTGTTCTTTGGGATGTTAATTGACCTCTGTGATTCATTGTCCTCGGCTATAAAATAAAAGCCCCATGATAGGATTAAGTGAATTGATACACAGAAGCACTAAGAATAGTGGCAAGCACACAGCAAATGGTCTATGAGTGTTAGGAGTTGGTTGTTGACATACTTTAAAAAATGTGTGAATTGTTTTATTCAGTTTTTCTAAAATCTCCATTTGTCAATTCTGCGATAATATGTGACAAATATCTGTGTATTCTTTGCAAAAAAAAAAAAAAGATAAAAAGATTTTTATGAATGAATTATGTCCTTTTTTTTGTTTTAACAGATAAACATCAAATTTGAATTTGAAGTAAAATATAAAAATGACTATTTCTATTACTTTTGCTCTTATTATTTTTGATAAAATAATCAAGGAGAAATGATCCTTATTATAAGTCGCTAATTTTTTTCTAATTACTGTTCAAGAAAGTAATCATAATGCCCCCACTACTCCATCAAGAATAAGTAACACAATGAAATATGTAATTACTCTTATAAAAACACAAGTAAGCATTGTCACAAACACTCAGATTGTCAAAGTGAAGTTTGTAAGAATAATAGATGTGTCCATTTCTGTCAGAGTACTTTATGAAATCTTTCCATTTTAAGTTAAATCCGGTTTTGTTATTAATGAAGTAAATTATATATTTTTGCACATTTCCATTCAAATTAAATATATTAACCTCATACAGATATAATTTCTCTGAAATAGAAATTCTGCCCACATATTTCTTCACCAAGGGTTTCGGTTCACTTCTGCATGGCAAGGAAGAAAACAAGATTTTTGTGTCATGGTAAATGAATAAATAGTCTTTCTGTTTATTAGAGTGGACATAATAGTATAATTATGTATTCATGGTGGTCAGTTTTCTATAAATATTGGAATCCAGTAATTACTATAAAACTGCCTGTTATTTACTCATTTGGAAGACTTGAAGGAACATGAATATGCATGAACTACTTGTATAAGTCAAAAAATATACTGCTTGTTTTGTTTGGAGGTTGCTATAGGAATATTTTGTGCTTTTAAAAATGCGTCTTTCATCTTTATCATCTTGAACTAGACAGATATTAAAGTGTAATGTAAACCCAGGTATAGTTCTTGCAGTATTCTCTTTCCCTTATCTTTCTTGTGTCTTCCTAATCTTGAGGATGTGGGTGAAACCGAATAAAAAATCTCCTGTCCTTTATTCTCACTGTTCTCATATAGTTCTCTCTTTCCAACATTATCACTAGCTGATCTTACAATAAAAATAATGTATAGACGTATCAATGAAATAATTTTCCCTGCCCACAGTTTTCCAGAGTTGAGATTATATTATGTTAAATAGATTTGTAGAGATAAATCTTGGTTTTCTTCTCTCTCCAGTTGGTCTTCCAACTCTTTTTGAGAAGGAGATACTAGCCTTAAAAATGTAGATTTCTATAATGGTAGTATCAAAGGTAGAATAGGAGCCGTCTACTAGTGCTCAATTTTACCCAGCTTAGTGTCTACTTACTTTATGCAAATGACGGGCTTATCTTCAGAAAGGGTGAATCTTTATTTTTTGAAATTGAAGAGAGGAAACTTTTCTGAACTCACATCCCTAGTTAGCAACACATTAATTTACAAAGCATTTCTAGAAATAAATTGCTTTGAATTCAGAAGTGCATATGAGCAATACTATAATTACGGAAGGCTGAAGATGTAATATAATTTACAATCTGCTGAATACCAGAATGAAAATGCTTACAGTTAAAAAATAAATAAATGAAATAAACTGTAGTACTTGGTTCGTTAAGCCAATCTTATTTGTATGTACATTAACATTGTGTCAGATTCTCCAAGTCCGAGAGCTGCATTATATGTATATTGTTCCTTCCTTTTGGATGCAGTATGCTTGGGTCAGTGGTTTCCAAAAATCATCTGATAATTGACTAGATTAGTACAAACCACCAACACATATAATCCATATAGTCCCTCTACAATACGGATTCTGAGGAAATGGGTAAGTTTTATTTATGTATTGCACATTTCTTTTTATTTTAAATTTTGGTAACACTAAAAGATGCTACCTGTCTTCTTAACAGTGCTGTTAACCATAGGCACAGCGTTACACAGTGGAACTCTTCCTGTATAAATAAGAGTTTCTATCCACTAATCAGCAAGTCCTCATCCCTGCTCCCCACCCCCATTCTCTGTCAATCAACATTCTACTCTCTACTTCTCTGTGTTTGACTGTTTCAGATGCCCCATGTAAGTGGAGTCATGCAGAAGTCATCCTTTGTGACTGGCTTATTTTTCTTAGCGTAATGTCTTCAAGGTCCATGTAAGATATATTGCAGTATGTCCTTCTTTTTAAGGCTAAGCAGCATTCCATTGAATGCATGCATCACATTTTCTTTCTTCACTCATTTGGATATTTAGGTTTTTCCATTTCTTGGCTGTAAGACTGCAAGGAACATAAGAATCCCAATATCGCTTTAAGATCCTGATTTCACTTTTGTGTATAAATCCTGAAGAGAGATCACTAAATCATATGGTCTTCCTACTTTCAATTTTTGAAGAAATGCCATACTTTTTACCAAAGTGGCTGATACATTTTCATTCCCACCAACAGTGGAAACTTCTCAATTTATTGTTAACACTTGATATCTGTTGTTGTTGTTTTGTTATTGGTAATAGCTGCCCTGATGGATGTGAGGTGATAGTTCACTGTAGTTATTTGCATTTTCTTAATGATTAGTGGTGTTGAGCATCTTTTCACTTAAAAATTGATCTTTGTATGTCTTCTTTGGTGAAACACCTATTTGAATCAGTTTTTCATTTATGTTATTTGGGGTTTTTTGATGTTGAATTTCAGAATTTATTGTTATAATATGTATATTAATATTTATTTGGATATATGGTGTATGAATATATGGTATATAAATATTTTCTTTATTCTTTAGATTACTTTTTATTTTGTTGATTGCTTCATTTTACATAATTATACCTAGCTAAGAAATGAACTGTTGGGTAGAGTGATCTGACCACAGTGATTTTGAATATGGTAAACTTGTCTGGTCACCAAATGATCACTTTAAAAGCAGATAAAAGAATAATCACCATGAATGCAACAATGTTGGATATTCTGTTTTGCTTATTTATTAACATTTGATGAATGCTCTCTGAGCATGAAGCAGATAAAAAAAAAAGTGATGAAATATCCCCAATGAAAAGGTATTTAAATAGTCTCACACTCAGCGATTCTGGAAAGTAATATGTCCATGTTTATAATGGTGGGAAACACAGTTCATATTCATTTCCTACTTGCAGGGTAGAAAATAATAATGATGATCATAATGGTAAGAATCATGATCAGGGCCTCGCTGGTGGCTCAGCGGGTTGAGCGTGGTGCTGTGGAGCTGTCAGCAGCGGGCCGCTGCGTGGGTTCGATGCCCAGCAGGGGAGATTCCCACATGGCGCAGTAGCCCTCTCCTGCCTCGCCCTCTGCTCCCCTCAGCAGTGTGTTTCTGTCTATCTGCCTGTTCTGTTTCCCACTCTGTCTCTGGTGAATCCTCTCACCACCCCCCACCTCTGGACTACACCCCAGCCCTTGTATGCACAAATAAATAAATCTTTAAAATAATGATAATTAAAAAAAAGAATCATGATCATTCTCTTCTGGAAGGGTCTGGAATTTGTTAACATGGTATCATTCATATAATTTTTTTAAAAGAACCTGCATTCCTATACTGTTATAAAGAATGTACACAAGACTCACAAAGCAAATAACTGGTATTTCATTAAGCGCTATATAATTACCAATATAGTCCTCTCACAAACGCAGTCATGCATAATATCTTTAATGCTTTATATGCAAACAAACAATTTTACAGTGAAGCATGGTTTCTGTACAACTTATGTATTTTAAAATATATGTAAATAATATTTTGATAAAATGTAGAGAAAGGATGTGTTATGTAAAGCAGAAGGAAAATATTTCCTTCCTCTTTCTTTTGAATCAGTTTCCATTTATTTTTTGCCTTGTGAAACAGTATTACTGTAAGATCCTTAAAATTTTTTCAAGAAATTTTTTAAAGATCATTTGTAAGAAACAAAAATGACCTTCATACCCATAGACATTTAGGATGAAGTAACTTCAAATATAGAAAAATGAACTCTATTGAAAGAGGAGTGGTTTTCCAGGGGCATATGGGAACTCATTGAGTTCAGAATCTATTGCTGTGGATGGAAATTCAGTGGGAAATTCTAGATTTTAATTGACTCTTGGTTAATACCAACTCTAACGATAACTTAAGCATGAATTTTCTTACTTCTATGAAGAAATATATTTAAAACTTATTTAATTTAATCATTTTCACCAAGTACTTGGTTCACTGAAGCAACTGGTGATAACTGGTGATAACTGGTGTAAGCAGAGTATAGTGTAGTTGATTTAATATGCTAACATTGTTTTGATTGACAATGCCACAGACAAGTGACCTGTTCCTTTGTTTTCAAAAAACAGAATATCAACCCAGTTCACATTACTCTTTTGTAGCCAACCAATAACCAGAACTAAAAATAACAATGATTGATACTGTATAGCCTAAAATAAAATCAATTTAATATTTCCCCCAAATTATCATAAATAGTAATTATCTTTAAATAGTAGTAAGGAAAAATATAATTAAACACATATAGTATTGTAAACCAACATAATGTCAGTGGAAGATAGTTTTTATAAAGAAATTAAGATGAAAAATGATGACAAAAGCACGTTATAAATTTTAAAATGCCAAATCAAGCCATTTGTTCTGTAATATTTAAGTGACTATAATATTTAACATGGTGTTCTATATAAAGATTGATATGTTCCTACTTCATCAGTGCAAATAGCTCTCTCAAACCTGAGGACACATAATGAAGTAAAATCAATAATTGTAGAATTACTGTGTATAAAGAATAAATTCTAATATTAACTTGCCATTAGTTCATTCAGTAGCTATTTATTGTCAGCCATTGACAATCATTCACAAACATAAATTTATAAAAATACAAGAAATTTAACCTTTTATATTTATTAGTTAACTTTTATATACTTTCCATGTATTTTGACTGAATAATATATGTGTTTCTTCAGGTAACAAGGATTTTGTGGCCTTATTTTTCCCCCTATAGGAGTAATTAAAGGTAATTTATGTTTTCTTCTAATGGAGGTAATTTTCTTGTCCTTACTGAATATACTGAGAAGCTTATTTCCGCATCACAACTTACTGTAGGCAATGTCATGTAAATATTTAGGATGTTACCAAATATGAGGAAATCTTCCATATTTAAGAAATAAGATATGAAAGAACTTTTACAGGCTGATTTCCTGCTTTTTACATTTCAAACGTCTTTTGCCACTGCCCACATACTTCACGTGCCAGATTCTGAGGGACATGTTCATTTCAGCATAAACCTGCATGAGAAACTCATTCCTAGGAAGCTAGTGATTGTCATGGTGAGAGAGCTAGAGAGGATTCCAGGCATAAGGAAGAAAATACATTGGAGCCAGAAAGCACTGTGATGAGTTGAGCAATGAAAAGGAAATTCAGTATGAGTGGAGTAAGACCTTGATTACAAAAGGTCATAGTGAACAAAGTTTTAGATAAAATGAGAGGCCATATGCTCTTTAGATTGGGTAAGCACCATCAATATTGGGGACTTCATTCTACAAACAAGGGGAAGCCATTAAGAGGAGTTTTTTTGTTGTTTGTTTATTTATTTGCATAGAAGAACCAGCGTGTAGGCCAGAAGTGCAGGGGCTGAAAGAATTCACCAGAGACGAGTGGGGAACAGAACAGGTAGATTTATTGAAATGCACTGCTTAGGGGAACAGCAGGCGAGATAGGAGAGATCTCCTGTGCCATATGTGGGTTAATTCCCTGGCCAGAGATTGAACTCCGGCTATAAAGGTGATAGCGCTGAGACTTAACTCCTAGGCCACCAGGGGTTAAGATTATTTGTAAGAAACAAACAAATTTGTAAGGATGCCCCACAAGCCATTAAAAGTTAACGTCAGATTTGCCTTCATGCTAGAATATACTAAATACAGTGTGGAAAGTTGGAGTGATGGTCACAAAATTATGGGGTTTTTTGTTTTTGTTTTTTTTTACTAGGAGGCAGTTGCTCTGAAATGGGAAAAAAAAAAAATCAGCCCATGGTGAAAGTAGTACTAGTTTAAATAATGTTAGTTTCGTTCATTTAGCTAATACTATGTTTGATTACATATCTATTGTTTTTCTTTAACACGTTTGGTAGATAATTATTTCTAATTATTATAAACCTTGTAAAAATGAATAAAATATTTTAGATTTACATTTTAAACTATCAAACATTACTATAGAATTTTGCCCTGAAATATGGGCTCAACTACCCATTGTCCAATTTCATGAAACAATGTGGGATTTAAGAATATAGGTAACACAATAAGAGCTATTGGCGCTGACATTTGTTCTGGGAGGACAAAGTATAAATGTTAGTTATTTGCTGTTGAAGGTTAGAAATTTCTAGATATTTGGAATGGGGTCTGTCATTTCTTGTGTAATATATAATTGCTAAATATCTGTCACCAATCCTGTTAACAGGGTGCCTGGTTTACAAAGAAAATAAATTATACAAATCAGTTGCTGTAATTGTTTCCTTATACTAAATTCATCTGTTTTTTTTTCTTTATTCTTTGCACCTGCCTACAATAATATACTATTTTCATTATATAGATGTCAGTTTTTATGTGTTCTGTTTCTGTTATCTCTACATGAAGTCCTGAAATGTAAGACATTGGTTACTCACTTGCCTGGAATTCTTTTGGTCTCCAATTCAGTATCAGTGCCAAAAATAAGAGAGATGTCCAAGACTCCTTGTTCATTTGTGACCACTCCATTATTGACAAAAAAATTTTCAAGAAGTCTTAATAAGCATTCAAACTTGTGCATAATTAGTGTCTTGGGATGGAATAGTGTTGGACCACCTGGCAATATGCACAGGATTTAATTATATTTACTTCAAGGAGACTTGCTGTCTTTATATCCCCTCCTCAATGTTATATTTTTATTCTCTTCTGAAAAGGGCTATATGTCAGAAAATACTGTGAAATTCGAGAACTAGTTTGATCTTCTGAATTGCAAAAGTCATGGTAGATATAAAGATATCGGGAATATCACAGACCAGATCCTTTACAAGATTTCTCTCTGTTGCATTGACTATAATACATAATACTATTAAAAGTGTTAATACTAATTCATATTTATAATATAACAATTATAATAAAACTACCTAGTAAGCAATTTGTATATATGATCTTAACAAAACCTCCTAAGGGGCCTCCCTATTGGCGCAGCGGTTAAGCACTGTGATGTGAAGCTGTCAGCAGCGGTAACGCGAGTTTGACACCCAGCCAGGGAGAATCCCACATGGCGCGGCAGACCTCTTCTGCCTCGCCCTCTGCTCCCCTCAGCAGTGTGTTTCCTTCGCTCTGCCTATTCTGCTCCCTGTTCTGTTTCTGTGAACCCTCTCACCACCCCACGCCTCTGGCCTGTACCCCAGCTTGTATGCATAAATAAATAAATCTTTAAAACAAAAACAGAAACAAACCTCCTAAAAAGACATAATTTTTGTCCCCATTTTAAGGTGGAAACTCAGTACTTGAATAGCAATGTAAGATTTATCATTAGATTGCTTTAAAGGTTGCCAAGGGAAATTTACATTAAATAACAGGAGACTGTATCTCAAAGATCATCTCATCCTCTTCTGTATAACAGTTGGAAGGCCTGTTCACTTCAGCAATTGCTAATCAAGAATTTGTTTTCTTTTACTTTCACCCACTCTGTATTAATTGAAATGTAGATCACCTTTGTTTTTCTTTTTGTAATTATCTTTTTGATAAACCTCTATGCCTTTTCAAGCATATCATTATGAAATCTCAATAGTTGATGAACATTCGAGTCATTTGCATTTTTTTCCTATTATACTATTACTGCGTGAACATTCATGTAAAAGTTTTTGTGTAGACACAATGTATATGAGTCCAATTTTTCCACATCCTTGACAACACTTATTATTGTCTTACTGTTTTTATCATGCTTATCAAACTGATGAATGGGTAAAGAAAATATGGTTTATCCATACAATGGAAGATGTTCGGCTTTTACAAAATGCAATGTCTGTCAGTATGGCTTCATAAATGATTCTTAAAACATACGTTGTATAAGAAGTCACATGTAAGTGTTCACATATTATATGATTCAATTTATATTAATATTCTAGAATAGACATATTCATAGAGAAAGAAAGTGGCTTCCAAGGGCTGGGGTGGGAGAAACGTAAAGTGACTTCTTGTGAGTATGAGACTTTTATGGGATGATGAATGTATTCTGGAAGTAGATAGTGATGTCTGTTTCACAATTTTGTAAATATACTGAAATCACTGACATATACGTTAAAGAGAAATATTATACAAATAAATCGGGAAAAAGTAATTATATTCTAAAATGGTGTCGGTAATAATTAACACAATATAAGTAATATTTATTCTGGAGTTTGAGGGAAGAAGAAAGTAGAGTGAAAGGGGAATGCAATGAATTACATGCTTTTATTGTCTTTCTGACACATCAGTGTTTCTTATTATGGTCAATGGTTCTGTCATCCACTAAGTTACTCATCTTATAAATCTCAAAACGATGATGGAGCCATCTCTTATTTAGCATTCTGCATTCTCCCCAACACATACACAAAGTATATAGTCTCTCTGATTTGTCCGTCTATCTGAATAACCACTGTTATTTCCACTTCCACTGGCATTACCATTTAAAGTAGCTTATCTCTAGGTAATCACAGCAGCATTTTCCTAATGGTGCCCCTCTCCTTTATTTTCAAGTTCTCCTGTGTTGACATCTTCCACAGGCTTTCCTTATTGTAACCTACTCTAGTGCAAACATCGCAATATGTATCTTTCAGTAATGATATTTATGTATTTATATAAACACATATTTATGTTTAATGAATGGGTCACAAATTTGCTGCAATATACATATCTAGGTTCATTTTTAAATCACTTGCTCTTATTATTCCTGCTCACTCACAAACTTATACAGCAACCTGCACATTGTATTCTATTTCATACTGCTTTACTTTTTATCATGTTGTCCGTTTGACTGCATTAGTACCCTTAGAGATGCAAGGAAGAGAACCACATCTCAGAATTGTTTAAGGAAAACAGGTGTTTTTGGGAAGGCCACATGTAGAGAGGATTTTAGGCAGAGTTGTAAAATGCAGGGACTCAAACACTGCCTTCAGAGCTCTGCTCACTTCTTGTTCCTGCTTTGAAGCAAGGAAGGAAGGTGAAGTGCTAGGAGAGAGAAGGATATTTTTACAATTTTGTAATATGAAGATCTCATGAAAATTGAGAAAGTGGGGGAGAAATGTTTCACAAAGTTGGAGTCATGTGCTCCTCCATGAACAAATCCCTTTGGCAAATGGGACAGATAGTCTGGGAGGTCAGCCCAGGGCCACCATCTACCCCTTCAACACAGTAACTGAGTATCAGAATGACAGACTCACCAAGCCCAGATGGAATGAGGGACAGGCAATTTTGTAACCTTTCAGTTTTTCACTTTTCACAATTAGGGCTATGATCCAGCATGAATTAGTTTTTGTAAAGAGTATGTCATTTTTTTTTTCCACATGGACATCCGGTTGAGGTACCTTTTGACAAAAGTACTATCTATTCTGTTGCATTGTCTCTTCTGTTCTTGTTGCAATTATTCATTATTACTCAAATGAGAATCTACATGTGGTGGCTCTGTTTACTGTTCCATTAACCTGTTTTTCATTCCCTAATTATTTTGATTACTGAAGTTTTGTAATAAGCTTTGCAGGCAGTAGCACAAGTCCTAACATTTTGATCTTAATTTTTAATATCGCTTTGGACATTCTGGTAACTTTGAATGTCCATATACATTTTAGAACAGACTTGTCACCTTAAAATAAAGTTTTCTAGGAATATTATTTAATCTTTTAGAATCTATAAAACAATTTAGAGAAAATTGATATCTTAATATTTAATTTTTTCAATCCATAATTCACAGTAATGTTTTTATTAATTGGGACTTTTTGTATTTCTCTCACCAAAGTTTTGAGTTTTCATTATAGAAGTCTGTAATTATTTATAAATTTATTACTAAGCATTTGTGATCTGATGCTAATATAAACTGAACTTTCAATGTCATTTTCTATAGTATGCAATTCATGTATAAAAATAACATTAATTTCTTATGTTAAGCTTACATATTATGAGTTGGCTAAATTCACTTATCAATTCTAGGAGTTATGCTGTTATTCCTTAAGATTTTCTATGTAAATAATCATTTTACTGTATATAAAATTTTCTATATACCATTTATTAATTTGCCCATTACAATAGCTAGATACTCCAGTACAGATTTAAATGGGACATATGAAACTGGACATCTTAGCTTGTTTTTAATCTTAGATTGAATGTATTTAGTATTTAAGTATTAAACATGTAAGCTGTAGAATTCTTGAAGATGCTCTCTGGCAGACTGAGAAAGTTGTTTTTTTTTTTAATCTTTGTATAATGCATACTTTTTAAAATCATGAATTGAATATTTCTAATGCTTTGTCTACATGTATTAAAATGATTCTAAAGCTTTTCCTCAGTTATTCTGTTAAAATGCTTAATTACAGAGATTATGTTTTAAATGTCATAACCAGACTCTCATTGGATAAATTCCAGTTGGCAACATTGCATCATACTTACATGTTTCTGAATTTTATTTGATAACATTTTATTTATGAAACATATTAGTTTCAAATTCCCTTTCCTTTTAAAAAAATATGTATCTAGTTTGATATTTGGCCTTGACAGATGAATTCAGATGTGTTCCCTACTGTTTTATACATGAGTTTACATAAGCCCAGTATATTTTAAAATATTTTTTAGTTAGATATTTGATAATATTCAACAGTAAAGACATTTGGGCTTGAACTTACTGTAGGGAATTTTTCTTCAATCTTTTTAATAGATACAGATCATCCAAATTCTCTGATTTATCTTTTCTTTATAAGTTGTTTTTCTAGAAATGTGTTCATTTTATGTAAGTGTTCAAAGTTTTTTGCATGTGATTGCTTATTACCCTTATTTAAAAAAAATATTTATGCATACAAGAGGTCAGAGATGTGGGGAGGTGAGAAGATTCAACAGAGACAGAGTGGGGAGTAGAACACGCAGACTGACTGAAATACACTGCTGAGGGGAGCAACAGGTGAGAAAGGAGTGGTCTGCTCCATGTGGTTTAGCTCCCTGGCCAGGGATCAAACTTGTGCTGCAGTGACTGGTGACAGCTTGATAGTACTGAGACTTAACCCCTTGCACCACCAGGGAGGACCCGCTTATTAATTATCATTTTAATGTCTGTAGAATCTCTAGTGATAACCCTTTCTCCATTTCTGTCATTGGGAATTTATGTCCTCTGTCTCCTTCCTTCTTCATCTTGCTAAATGTTTATCAAATTGATTTTTTTTCAGTGAACTAACTTTTGACAGAATGTTCTCGGTTGCTTACAGTGTAGTTTGATTCCTGTTCTTTTCCCCCTACCTTTCACATACGTTGAGCTTGTATAGTACTTCTATTTCAGTCTTTTTAGGAATTAACTTAGGTTATTGAGTGTAGACTTTCATTTAGTTTCTAATATTAGCACTTAATGCCATAAATTTCTCTTTAAGACTGCTTGAACTGCATCACACATAATTTGAGAAATTTTTACGATCATTCAGTAAGTTATATTTTCTAAGTATACATATGATATATTAATTGATCAAGGGCCTTTTTTAAAAAGTAGTCCTTATTTCCAAATGTTCAGTTTTTATTTTTAAGATATCTGCATATTATTCCTGAATTTATGTATTGTTGCCAAAGAACGTGTACTATGTGATCTCAATCTTACCAAATTTACTAATTACTTATCACCCAAAATATGAGATCTACTGATAATTTTACCACTGTACTTGAAAAGAATGTATATTCTCCTATTTAGTATGAATTATCTACAACTTTTCAGTAAATCAATTAGCTTCATATAATTATTCAAATTTTCTATATCTTTCTGACTTTTGTCTAACGGTTATTTTAATTTTTGAGAGAAGACTGTTAAAATCAACTATGATTTGTATATTGGCTTTATGCATTTGAAAGCTCTATTATTAATCAAATGCAAATTCACATTGCTATACCTTATTCAAGATTGATGGTCATTATAAAATCTCTTTGTGTATCTCCAGTCATACTATTTTCCTTGAAGCACTGAAAATATTATCATACCCCTGAAACTTTTATGTGTTTACCATCTATCTGTTTGATTGATTTTCCAGCTAGTAATGTTCAATCTCTGTATTGATATAAAGTATTTTATTTTGTAGTGAACATATACTTACACTTCACTTTTTATGTTTTAATAAAATTTCTGATATTAAGTCAGCATTTGTTCCACTAGCATATAATGTCATTTTTTATGAGATTAACATTTTGGATTTTTGTTTATTTTTTCATATTATATTTTAACTTTTTTTTTCAGTTTGTCCTCTCCTTACTTTTTGTTCCTCTTCACATACTTTATTTTGGACTAAATATATTTTTAAATTTTATTTTGATATGTCCTTTTATTTTTGCATTCCATTTTTTTACAGTTGCTCTAAATATTTAGGTGTGCTTCCTTAATATTGTATAGCCACTTAACATTAATAGAGTACCAGTATATTTAAACTGCAGAAAAGTTTCAAATATGTAAAAGAAAGTATTCCATTTTTCTAATGTTCATATTATATTTTATATGCATCTCGTCTATAGACATTACAAACAACCAATATAATATTAAATATGCTATTTTTTATTGAACTAACAGGATATTATAACATTATATAAGTTTTAAGTGTTCATCATTGAGGACCAGCTTGTGTATATATGACATTATCTTCACCACTAAAAGTCAAAATCTGTCCTTACTTATTTTAAAGAAACTGAAAAGAAAAACGAAACAAAACATGCTTTTAAAAATATTTACTTATATCTATCATTTTGATGCTCTTTATTCCTTCCTAAACTCCTAAGATTTCACATATCATTTCTCTTCTGATAGTCCAAAAAACTTTTGTTATAGTACAAGTCTCTTGGGGTAGGTAATATTAGTTTCATTTTAACGAAATATGACTATTTTGATTTTACTTTTGAAGAATATGTAGTAAACATTTTTGGCCATTGCACTTGTGAATTATCACTTTCTTATTTAATTTTTAAAGAAATATATAATTTATGAAAACATGACAATATAAAGCTATAATCAAAGAAATTAAGCCCTTCTAAGACACACACACACACACACACACACACACACACACACATCAGCCAAACATACACACAGATACACAGATACATACCTCCACCTTCACTAATAGGTTAACTGTTGTTAATAGACATGTGGGTATAATTATTCACTACGTCTGTATTCAAGTATTATATTATTATTTGTGGTGATATGTGTTTATAAAGTCTGGGATTATACTAAATCTTAGTCTGTTGTTTTGTTGTTTTATTATCTTTCAACTATATCATGGTCTTTTGATTCTCACTTTTACCATTTTCATCTTAATCATCATGAAACCTAAAATTTATTTTATGTTTATTCTACTTTTACACATGCTACTAATGGCACTTTATATTTTTATCATATATGATAGTGTTACAGGGCAGCAAGAGGGACACCTGTTCTAAATAAGTTCTGCCATGCACTACATCAAGACAAAATATGCTCTAGTGAACAGACCGTCAGAAGAAAGTAACTTTAATACAATTAGTGTGAAACAAAGAGAGAAGAGAAAGAATATAGTTGAAAAGAATATAGTTGAAAAGGTTTCCAAAGTTGCCCATCCCCTGTGGGTAAATGCCCAGCCCAAAAGGATTTGCCCAAAGCAGGACTGCTGAGGCCCAGAAATTTGTCACATGTCTAAGGCACTTTCTGGCGGGGAATAGGGAAGAGGCAGAAAATGGGCCTCCCTGGTGGTCTCGGGGTTAAATCTCAGCACTGTCACTGCTGCATCCTGAATCTGACCCCCAGCCAGGGAGCTGACCCACATGGCGCAGCAGACCTCGCCTGTCTTGCCCGCTGCTCCCCTCAGCAGTGCATTTCAGTAGATCCATCTGTTCTGCTCCCCACTCTGTCTCTGGTGAATCTTCTTCACCATTCCACACCTCTGGCCTACACCCCAGTTCTTGTATGTATAAAGAAATAAATCTTAAAATAAATAGTAAAGGGGCAGAAGGGGCCAGGCAAGTCTGTAAGAAAAAGAGCAAAATCAAAACCCAAGTCAAGATAAAGGCTGCCATGGGTCTCTCACCCATTTCTCTGTCTCTTTCAAGCGACTCCTTCCATATCCCCTAAGTCTCTGGTACAAGTCCAAGAGTAACAAGTAAGCATGGCTCCTTCACATGTCTCTCCACTCCATATGCCTATTCCAGGTCTTCTTTTGATCTCCTTCCTTCCTTCTACCTGTCTTTTCTAGCTTCTCCTCCCTGCCCAGCTCCACCTTTCCTTAGGGTGGGGCAGGGAACCTGGGACCTCTCCTTTCCCTGGGGATTACCCTGTTACAGGGGAGGATATATAATTTAAGCATTTATTATTTTCTTGATAAATTGAAGGTTGAACTTAAAATTCTAAAATATACTACCTAAATAGCAGACTCAAGTATCTCAATCAAAACCATATTAAATGCCTAATTTTTGACAGGTCCAGTAGTAAAGTGCATCACATATTATTCATTTATTCACTTATTGCAGCATTGATGATAATAAATCTCATCAAAAATACACTGACAAAAATTGTATATGCAAGCATCATTAAGATATACAGTTTGGAAATTTAGATAAAGCCAAATTATGAAGAGTAATGAATACTATGCCAGAAACTTTGTAATTTATGCTTGAGCAACAGAAAACCACCAAAAATATCTAAGCAGAGCAATGATATGATTACAGTGACTTGATTATCAGTTTGCATGTCAATTATAAGTTTGAGGATGTTTTGGTCAAAAGACCAATAATCAAACTGTTGGAAAAGTTTGAAATCATATGAACTTGTATCAGGTAGTGTAAGAAGAAAATTCTCAAATGAGTGTGAATGGTGAGATAATTATATAAAAAAGTGAGTTGATTTAACAAACTATCATCTTAGTGTTGAAACATAAATAGCATGCACAAAAAACAAATGAAGTCTAGAAATAAAACTATATTAAAGATAAAGCAGAGCAAAACAGTTGTCTTCAAGTAGCTAGCTAATTGAAGTCCATCTGTTTCTGCTGGCTTGGATTGTATGGAAATGCATGTTCAGCCATTACTCCATCAAAATTTTTTCTCTATCAGAAATATTTCATGTTTACTTATAATTAATAGCAGCCTTTTACTGAGGAAAATAGCGTGATAGAAAGTGTTCAAACATACAGCCATTTAATCAGAAAAGATACTTATCTGGATTATTTAAAAGTTTTATAAAGAGAAATGTAGGTGCAGTGGTTAAATTTCAGTCAGTAGGTTGTTTAAATTATTTCACTACTGTGTTGAATAAATTATGTAAAACATATCATCAATTATGTAATTACAAAAGGCAATATGAATGGGACTTGTGTTTTAGACTTGTGTACATTTAGCAGACTTAATGTTCTCTTCAATAAAGCTTAAATCTGTAGTGGTTATACAGAGAAAGAGTTGAATGTTTTACATATGTTCCCTTCAGATAATGATATATATTATATCTGTAATGAAATGTCCTAACATGTGCTTTATATTATTTTTGATTAAAAAGAACTCATTTTAAATGCATGGTTATTGCAGAAGATTACAATTTGAAGCCCGATGAGCATTTGAAACTGAAGATTTTCTCATCTTTGTCAGTTTTTTCTATTCAATTTTTACAGGCTCTACCTTTATTTTTGCTATAGTTGGAATTGCCACTGCTGACTCGAAAAATATCTGTCTAGATATTTCTTCTTTCATAACATATCTACTTCCATTTCCGTATTTATATTAAATCTTAGCTTTTTTTATTTTTTTGTAAGTGATTGAACTGAAAGTTCAAACAAGTGACTCACTGTCAAGGAATAGGTTACTAGTTTATTAATATTTTAACATTTTCCTTAGGCAAATATTAAATCTATTGCCATTAAGTAAAGGATTTAGGAATAAACTGTTCCTGGATATAAGAAATATAATTGTTGTCTAGGACAATAGCAATTCTTTGAAAGGGTTTTAGCCAAAGTATTAATACTCACCACATTAGAACTTCTTTCAAACATAAATCACAGATGATCAAGCTGATTTTAAGATAGATATCTTTAATTTGAAATTAAAGTATTTTGAACATTCATACTGAAGAGTCCTATCAATATAAAGAACTGTATCTTGGGGTGATACTGTGGGGTATAGAAAAGTTGCATTTTTGAAACAGCAAGTGAAATTAAAATAATAAGATTCCTTTAAAATGAGACAGTGTCTGTCCTAAACACTGTTCTTATTATTTATATGATTATTTAACATAGTTATATAAAACATTGAAAAGTTATTATATAAATAATAAGAACAGTGGTAAAGAAATAAATCAATTAAATACATCAACCAGAGGACAATAAAGAGAGATTGGCACAGACAACTATGTTTGCTAATTTATTTTTAAAAAGGTAATGATATCTTTGGTTATCATTAAGTGAAATGATGAGTAAATAGAGCAGAGCCTGTGATGTGATACCAGTCATGGTGATGACAATGAAGAGAAAAACAATGATGGCGCCCAGTAAACTGGACTCTTGAAATCCTTATAAAATTCTCCCATTTGTAAGTAGTAAATTAATGATAAAGCAAAGCAGAATATACTAAAAATACTAAACACATGTTAATGTGTCCAATATATTGATCAATCTGATCAAAGGGTACCTATGCAAATATCCATTGAATTGCCTATGGTAACATGTTTGTTATACTCACGGATGCTAGACTGCAATTAAAATGTTATGAAAGAAAATACCATATTGAAATTATCTCCACATTAAGTTACATATCCATTCAGATATATCCTGATTAGACATGCCTGAAAGAAAATATTTATCATAAAGCCAGACACTGTTACAACTTAGGTCCTTTTGATTCTGAAATGCCCTGTCCCTAACTTAAAGTGAACAATTGCTCTTTGTTGATTAATTTAGGAAAATATATCTTTATTGCCATGTGCACATATTGAGCTTAATGTGTCTCCTTCTATTCCTTCCCCAAGTTTCTAGGGCATTCCTTTAATTCACTTCTTAGCATATCTTTAGTTGATGATAATATATATTTTTAATTGTTATTTATGACTTACACATTTTGTATTCCCCTTGGGTAGCCCACCACCAATTCACCTGTGACCCATCTCTGTGATCCCTTGTGTCCTTTTCTACTCCATTTTGTGCCCTCATCCTCCACCTCCCCTGCTGAGTGTCTCTCTCCTATTTGGTTTTCCTATATTCCTATTTAAGTGAGACCATTAGGGGCCTCCCTGGTGGTGCATCGGTTGAACGCTGTGCTGTGGAGCTGTCAGCAGCGCGATGCAAGTTCCATGCCCAGCCAGGGAGATTCCCACGTGGCACAGAAGACATCTCCTGCCTCGCCCGCTGCTCCCCTCAGCAGTGTATTTCTGATCATCTGCCTGTTCTGCTCCCCACTCTGTCTCTGGTGAGCCTTCTCGCTGCCCCCCACCTCTGGCCTGTACCCCAGCTTGAACAAAAAAAAAAGTGAGCCCATTCGATATCTTTCTCTTTCTTTCTGACTTATTTCGCTGAGCATGATCCTTTCTGGGTCCATCCATATCGCTGCAAATTGCATGTATTTATCTTCTTTGAATGCTGAATAGTATTCTATTGTGTATATGGACCACATCTTCTTGATCCAATCATCTATTTTTGGACATCTATTTCCATACCTTTGCTATTTAAACAGTGCTGCAATGAACATACAGGTGTATGTATCTTCTGGATTATTGTTTTTGTGTCCTTTGGGTAGATTCCCAAAAGTGGTATTGCTGGGTCGTATGGGAGCTCCATTTTTAGCAGTTTGAGGAATCGCCATACAGCTTTCCATAGTGGTCAGACCAGTTCGCATTCCCACCAGCAGTGTAGAAGAGTTCCTTTTTCTCCACATCCTTTCCAGCATTTGTTGTTGCCTGTATTTTTAATGTGTGCCATCCTCACAGGTGTGAGGTGGTATCTCATTGTGGTTTTGATTTGCATTTCCTTGATTATAAGTGATGTTGAACATTTCTTCATGTACCTGTTGGCCATTTAATTTTCTTCTTTGGAGAAGTGTCTTTTTAGCTCTTCTGGCCATTTTTTTGACTGGATTGTTGGCATTGTTTTTGTTGAGTTGTGTGAGCTCCTTGTAGATTTTTGTTATCAGTCCTTTATTTGTTGTATTGTGTGCAGAGATCTTCTCCCAGTTAGTAGGGTGTCTGTTAGTTTTTGTTAATGTCTCTTTTGCTGTACAGAAGCTTCTTATTTTGATGTAATCCCATCTGTTTATCTTGTCTTTCACTTCCTTCTAACCAGAGAATTCTACAAGTTAAATTTTTGCCCTTTGGAGAATGTGGAGTGAAAAAGGCCAGAGATTTATGGTGTGTCCTTTGTCTGGTTATTCTCTGGGATGCACAACAATTCAGTGTTGAGAGATGATTTTTAGATTCAGATGATAATCAAAAGTAGTAAAAACAGAGAATTCTTGTATGGTTATCTACTATATGTCCATAACTGGTTTAGTATTTTAAAAAATTAGCTTAATTTATCTGAATAACAATCCTATAAAATGTGCCAGCCACATCCAGAGAGATTAAGAACATGCATTTTTAGAGTAATTTTGTCAGAATTCAATTCCCAGCTCCAAACACAACCATATTGCATGACTGTGGTGTTGATACTTAAATTTTCAGGGTCACTGTTTTTTTCTCGTGATAAATGCAGTCATTTGAAGTTAGGGTCTGATTAGAGAAATAGACCTCTCCTCTTTGAGCAAATGTGGAATTAATAGGAATTCTGTTTTATAATTATGAGAGTATTCAATATAAATTTTGCATCCACTTTTGGATTTGAAGTCAAGCGGGCAGGCAGTCAAATAGGAAATTTGACATGCTATAAGGGAAGAATAAGGACAAACTGGAAACCATGAGCACAAACTGGATGTACACGGTCAACCGATATCCACATTGATCTTGCACCACCCCCAGCCTTGATGATGTGGTTGACTTGCTGTATAAATTGGTACCTGTCAGCAAATGGCTGCACACACACCCAACGGAGAATTCACAAAAGCTGAAGGAGATTGGCAGGAGCTGGACAAGCTACTCACCCCAGATACTGCCCTGCGTCAAGTAGTTTTGCCATCCCGTCAGTGACAAAGTGCATGGCTGCAAAGCACCTGGCTCACATGACATGCAAGTGCTATATGCACTGTTCACACCTGTAGAGCTCACATACATTTTTTTTTCAAAATGTGTCTATATTGCCAAACCTTCCCAAAACCATATAGGGACGACTTCACATATGATAATGATAGTCTCTCATATTGTTTGTGTGCAGATAATTGGGAATTAGTGAATGTAAAGTCCTTTGGACAGTGAGTCACTCTTCCAAAATTGCCCCAAGTGGAAAGGATCTGACTCACCCAAGTCATGCCTCCTTCTGGGGAGAATCCCACACCAGTGAGTTGGTTGGAATGGATGAAATGTAGAAGTTTATTCCTTTTACTTAATTTTGAATTTACAGACCAGCTCTTTGCTGTGGAATCTTAAAGCCTTTGTTGAGGCTGCTTGACAACTAACTTTGTATTTAATTTTACATCATTCAGATAGAGGTCCACCCTGCAGGCAATTCCCAGAGAGCCTCCTGCTCCCAAATCCTGTCTCGTAGTCTTTCCCCTGGAAACCTGATATAAAAGTCATATTATGGGTGATCCAAGAAAATTAGAGAATCTGGGAATACCCATCATAAAGGCCAGTGAGTTAGATTATCATCATCATAATGATTTCATCAATAATATCGCAATTATATCCTAGAACCAAATAAAGGAATCTTTATTTTTAATAAGGAAGTAAAACTGTTTTTTATCTATCACCGGGGCTTAACTTTCTGCTAAGACACAGTGATCTCAGGATATAGCTTGTAAATCACCTAGTAATTGGGAGCAATTATGAGAAATGATAAAAAATAATTTAACTTACATATAATATATATTTAAATTAAAGGGAGGCCATGAACCTTTAAATGTGTGCATGTGTGTATACATATATACAGACATATATACATGCATGTGTATTTATCTCTATGTATTTTTAACCTTCTCTCTTGCTGACTGGAAAGGGTGTTGTCTGAAGCAAATACAGAGACTGTGTATTTTGGCTGTTGTTAAGAGTTATTCCACATGCCTGCCTGGGATTCTGAATGACTTCGTGGAAAATCCACAACTGCATGCCATATAAAGAAAGTACTTTCACGTTTGAGACACTGAATTTTTGAATCTCATTATAGCAGTTTACCATTGTTTTAATTTAACACCCAAAGCTATTAAGCAGTTGAACTGGGTAAAAGCTCAGGTTTATTTTAATAGAAAAGAACATATTCATAAAAATAAATCATAATGATTTACCAGCTTTTAAAAGTTAGAGACATTTTCTACATAGAACCTCCCTTCTTCGCTTATGGCTGATAGAACTTAAAGAGAAAAAGGTAGGGGCCTCCCTGGTGGTGAACGGGTTAAAATCTAAGTGATATCAAGCTATCACCAGCCACTGTGGCATGAATGCTATCCCAAGCCAGGGAACTGACCCACATGGCACAGCAGACCTCTCCTGTCTCACCTGCTGCTCCCCTCAGCAGTGTATTTCAGAGGATCCACTTGTTCTGCTCCCCACTGTATCTCTGGTGAATCCTCTCACCCCTCCCCCAACACCTCTGGCCTACACCCAGGTTCTCATACACATAAGTAAATAAAAATAAATCTTAAAAACACAAAAGAGTTAGGATACTGTAAAGGGATAAAAGACTGTTAGGAAAACTTGTAGATGGCTTAGCCTTTAAATAGGTAAGGCGTTTAAATGGAAGAGACAATGTTTTCTTTAACTGAACTTTTTATATCTGGAATCAAAATTGGAAAATGGAGTTCAGATCACCAACTATGAGTTTCTTAATCACTGTGTCTTTGTATGACATGCTTGTAGTGTTTTAGGTATTCCACAGTGAGGATATCTTTAATGCAAGTGTTATGCCCCAGTAACATGTGAGATGCACAGGAAGATGCATTAATATTGCCAACTCACTGGAGGACTAGAATGCTGGAGAGGTAACCTTACTGCCAGGGAGTGACATCAACATGGCACAAGTAGGACCTTCCTTCATACTTACACACCAGATAGAATCTGAATGCAGTGGGGCTCATAATTTTAATATCCCTGACTTGTAATTAGTCATTTTCTTTCTTCTCTTAAAGAAAATTGATATATGAGACCACAGTGAAAAATGATAGCACTAGAAAACTAATAATGTATGCAGTGGGAACAGAACAGAAAGATATAGCTACATATTCAAGCAAAACCTGACAAAGGTCAGCACCAAAAACCTTCTAGAGAAGGGAAGGATATGAAGAACTTCAATTTAAGGCTTCTTTAATAATTTATTTATAAAGTAAGAAGTTTTTTAACATTTGTCACAGCTCCCTATCCCATGATTTAAGGATATCTACTAAGGCATGGAGATGCTTACTGACAGAGACACTCTATGTAGGTTTCAGTTGAATATAACTGGCAACCAAGTTTGCCAGTTATATTCAGAATGTATTTCTGTAGTCTAATCTGTGTGGAGATGATCTAGTTATTCTTTGAACTGAGGATATGGGAAAAAAGAAAGTAGATAAGCAAAACTAGGTGTTATAGTGTTTGTGTAAGTGTGAAGCATAAATTATGTTTTTAAAGAAAATGTAGGTATTTTAATATGCATCAATACCACTTACCAATCAATTGCTGTGACAATGTCCTTTTTTTAATTTTCTTGAAGTACTCAGAGGCATTGCCAAGAACAGTAAATGATAAAAATGATAAAATGTTTTCATATTTAATAATGACTAATACTTAAAAATATTGTATCAGTTTTCACTCTTTTAAAACATGGAAATGTTTTAAGTCAAATAGTTAATCTTATTTGGAGTTTTAAAATGCACTTTATACATTATTTATTGAAATACCCACTTTATTATTTCAAGCAATGGAACCATTCCTATGATAGATTGCTTTTCCTGCCAATATATCTGTGCTTCCTAGCACATACATTCAGTCTTTCTAGTATCTCGGTCTCTCTCTTTGTCAGAAAGAAATACATATATTGTTTATTTCCATGATTTGTAAGTGAAGTGTAATTATCAGTTACTGAAATGATAACACTGAACACATATATTACCTGTTACAGAAAGAATTTTATCCCAATGCCACTTGCTCAGTAGAAACTAATTTTATTCTTTCTGCTGAGTTTAAATTGAAGATATTCTCCTTCAAAATTAATAAAAGAGTTTACTGCTAATGGAAACATTTGCAGGCCTGGGATAGGTTATAAATCATGTATTAAGATACAGAATATTCACAGAAATACAGTATCCATATTGTTATCATTACCAAAATCATGAAAATAGATGCTTCTTTATTTTGTTAGAACATGCCATTATGAATATTGAGCTTTTATGCTTATGGCATATTTTAACATAGAATTGAAGAAAGAGCTTCAGTTTGGACTAAGGTAAAACTGTGAAATTAGTTTTAAATGAAGCAATGAGATAATTACCCATTATCCAGTTGTTTTGTAGACTATCGACAAAATGTGTTCTCTTGAACTATTTACTTAAATCCAAAATACCCCTACATCCTCCCTGAGGCTCCATAGTAAGAAAAGGTCCAGTAAAACATCATTTTGTTGCCCGGTACTACTCTTAATGCCATCCTAATTGCAGTAGTAATTTTTTACATTTATTTTTAGCTTACATAATGCCAGCATCCTTGACCTGATTGTAAATTCTCTAAAGGTAGAGATAGTGACTTCTGGGCTCTGATTTAGTCTTATGTTTCTAACACAGCATGAAGCACAATATAAAAAGTTATTCAATGATTTTATTTTAATGTTACTACAATATTTTACTTTGTATTTTTTTTTACTTTTTGACATTTTACATCCTCATAGAAACAGTATCAAAATGCTTTGATCAAGGTTGAGTATCATAAATTTAAACCTATCAGAATATTTGAGAAAGTCAGTCTAGCTGATGAATAAAAGCACAAGATCCTAGAATCTGAGAAATATAATGAGCTGATTTTAGTTCCAGTATTACCTGCTAATTGAACCACATAGGGGAAGAAAGGAATTCCTCCTCACACACATGCAAACACACCTCTGGTTTCCTCTCGGCCTTGTCAAGCAATCAATATATTAATCAATAATAATATCTATATGATCTGTTTGTCTATCTACCTATCTACCTATCTACCTCCTAAGCAAAGGAATGGGGTAGGGGTCTGGTGCTTCAAGGAAAGAGGGTGATTCATGACAAAGACCAGATACTCTGTAATAACATGTTTGCCCTGCCAAATAAGTGGTTTTCTTTGATAGAAAGGTTGTTTCCAATGAAAATAATAATTTTGAGTAATACCCCTAATTTTCCTCCTCCTAGGTAGTTAAGGGAGTGAAAAAAGTTCCTTGTGAACCTGTATTATCTTGATTGACCTCAGCTTGAAATAATCCACAAGCCAAAGTGACATGTGCTGGGAAGCCTGTTCCAAACCTCTGGGAAGGCCTGTCTTTCAGCCTCAGTCCCTCTGGCAAGTCAGAGAGCTGCAGTGGACCTATGTATGGAAATTGAACCCAGGGAAGATGAAATGGTTTCTTAATTTTCAAGATTTGTTTCAGTGGTGATTCAAACACCAGGTACCTGAGTGGATGTGCTGTGCCCTTTCCCTTCACCCAGAATTGTTCCACCCTTTTCTTATCTGTTTCTACAATACTCTGACTATATAGAAATATCTATAAAAGTATCATTATCTGGGTTCTGAGAATGGATGCAAGTGGTAGTGTGTCTAGCTTTATCACCTCAATTGTCAAATGTGATAAACAGCAGAGTAGGTTTTATTCTTTTCTATAACTTCTGTGCTAAAAACAGCAATGATTGAACACTTGCAATGGAAACATGCACTCAAATTTGTTTGTATAGTATGTGAACTATACTAAAGTGTAAAAACCACTCTGAAAAGAATATTAGAACCATATTATTAAGCGGGGGGTAGAGGGAGTGTTGAACTATAAAACTGCTAGGGAAGGGAAAGGGCAAAAGACAGCTTATTCCTCCTAGCCTCATTCATTTAACACTTATTCTAGAAGGAATAGAAAGGTTAACAAGTGATTATATATCATTTATACATAATCGGAACATACATATTCATGCCTTGTTCTTAATATTCGGCATCTCTTGGTAGTATCCCTTAAGGACATCAAAAGATCAGCATTTAAAGTCATTTTTATATCTAAAACTGCAGTTTGTGCCTCATTAACGTATACAGGCAGCTGTGTTTTCCCTTGCATGGTACAGAAGGAAGTACCCTGGCTTTCTCATGTTCACAAGAGGCACACGCTACTGTTGATGAAGATAACTGGTTGCTAGGAACAGAGTACTGAAGTCCTCCATTTCTGTAGGATAGAAAATATACTAGTCCAGGCTACGTTAGCTTCCAATGAGAAGGTAGGATCATGGATATGTATATATCTAAGGAAAACCAATAGCAACCAAACAGAAATCATTTCCCTCCTCTTTCTCTTCAGTTTGTGTATTTTCAAACAACCTTAGCTGTTACAAATAGAGTCATCCATTTTTTTTTTACTTGAGTAAAGGGAAGATTGTATTTGTTGAAATTAATTTTCAAAGTAGTACTAATATCATCTGAAGATAACTGAGTCATGAAGAAATGTTTAGGCTGGTGGAGGCCCTAGCTCATATTATGTTGGGATTTTTGACAGAACACTTGCAACCTTTGCAAGTCGGATAAGAAAAACAAACATAATGTAGATTCATTAGTAGAAGATTCTAAAGGACTTAGGAGCTGATTTCCCTTTACTTGTGAATGAATTAAATGTTGACTAAATTAAATAGTGAATAGTGAGAAAACCAGTATGAGTAGGGTATGAATGCGCAAGTGGAGAGAGAATAGAGCAGAGTGAGGCTATCAGCAACCCCCTGCTGGCCATATGTAGAAACTTAAGGTTGGTTGCAATGTTAGTGGGGAGCAAGACTAGGCTTTCATCAGAGCAATTGCATGGTCTCTATATATTTTTAAAAATCATTCAAAAATTCTAGGAAGATGAAATTGAGTAGTGTGTGGAAGTTGACAGCATCCAATTGTAGGCATTTTCTCTGAGGAATAATGAAAGCTGAACTAATGAGAGAAAAGAACAGTTGCTGAGGTATATTAATGTCTGGCAGGGTCTGTCCTCAAATTCATGGGGCTTCCTGTTACCCCAGTTTCTTGAGTTTTGATCCCATAGTGTCCAAGGAAACTTATTTTCTATTGCTACCCTGCTAGTCCTGCTTTAGTTGTGCTATATTTCCTTGGCCCTAAACACCATTTCATTCCTTCTTGATTGAACTCAGTGATGATTAATGGAATTTCCTACATTCCTTGTCCCCTACTACAAAAATTCTGGTAGCTATAATTTCAACATTCGTTTTGATGGAAATTTTGGCAAATAACTTGTAAAGAAGTGTAGTGTGTGGATTCATTTTGTCAAATTATAATACTAGTTTAAGAACTTTGATTTCATTCAGTAAAAGAAGTACCAGAAATTGGGGGATAAGGCAAAACTTCACAACAATGAGAAATCAACTTTTCTTTAATTTACCTACAGTTAATTACACTCAGAGGGAATATGAAAAAAAAAAGTTTGCTGCTTATGTGGTTGATATTTAAATAGTATTATATAGAATTAAATATGTGAAGTATAGCAGTTCGTATTAAAAACAGTGATGAGGAAAATGATAGCATAAACTCCCTTCAACATGTCATACATAATCTTGAAATCCAAATATTAAGTGTCATTTTAGAGCACTTGCTGCTTTTTGCCACAATAAGTGCTTTGTAGGCATATTCCATTAATTCTGACAATAGCCCACATTATTTGACCCACATTATTTTATTTTATGTATATAGAAACTGAAAATTTTCAAAATTAATGATTCACCTGGAAACTTACCTGGTGCCAAACTGAAACACAGCTAGAATTCAGATTGTCTGAATCCAGAGTATGTGATTCTCACTTTGACATCACACACATACTTATTTCAATATAAATATTCTTTAAATAACACATTCTTTTATTTATTTATTTATTTTTGCATCATTGATGACCGGGTAAACCTGCTTAACCTGGCTGTTCACTACCGTTGTCTAAGTTTTCATTTTTCTTCTTCCTTATTTTCTGTCTCACTTTTCCATGCCCTCCTCTCAAACTTTCCATTAGTCATTGAGACTGGCATTTTTTTTTTTAAGATTTATTTATTTATACATATAAACTGGGTTACAGGCGAGAGGTGTGGGATGACAAGAGGGATCACCAGAGACAGAGTGGGGAGCCGAACAGGCAGATCAGAGATACACTGCTGAGGGGAGCAGCGGGTGAGGCAGGATAGGTCTGCCGCACCATGTGGGATTCTCCCCGGCTGGGCATCGAACTCGCATCGCATGCTGCCGACAGCTCCACAGCGCAGCGCTCAAACACTGCGCCACCAGGGAGGCTGAGACTGACAGATTTAAAGCCCTCATTTCTACTGCTTTGTAGGACTTTTTGGAACCTCATTTCATCTGTCTCCCCTGATTGAGCTTTCCTTCTGACTACACTCCCATCATCTTGGTTTGGTTTTCTAATTTTGAAGCTTCTATCTAAAGCCTTCCCTTCTAACAATCACCTATAGGAATATCCCAATGGCCACCAGTAGTTGCAAGTTTAAGATTTATTTCTTTCTTAATCTACATCAGTATTGTGAAATATAGTCAACATTTTGGGTATCCTCAAAAATATGGTACAGAAATAAAATATAAGTCCCAGGTTCCAAAAATAGATTTCAAGTGTAAATTTAAATGAAATGGAGATCAGTTTTCAAGTAGTTATTCAGACACTCCCAGGGATACACGCTTAGTATGTTTTTTTTTTCAATGTCATAAACTTAAAGTAGAATCAAAATATCTTCTTACTTATAGAGAGAGTCATGCAAACAGAAAAGTATAATTCTTTATACTTGGAAGAGAAGCAGAATGGTCAGTACTGAGGTATCCTGCCTTTTCTTTTTTCATGAAAGATGCAATATGAAGTGGGATCAACAACAACAACAACAACAAACTTCAAAAGAACCTAAACAATTTATTCTGAATGATAAGTGAAATCATTATTCAAGTACTGTGCTTGTTGAAGTGTTGCAGGTGCCTTCCTTCAAGATGGAGGCAGGTGGCTCCAAGAATGAAATTATAATGTACAGACTTAAAAGTTTTAAGTATAATTAGATAAAAATATTCTGTCCCCTTCCCTCTCCTCCAGTGAAATTTGGTGCCACCCATTTGACAACTTATAAATTTGCGTGAAAAACAATTCCAACAGCAAGGAATGTGAAATGAACCCCAAACCCAGAATTCAAGTATGGCTTGGCAATGCATGTGCAATAAATATTTTTCATCCATCAAGTATTTATAAATGTAAGATGAAAAAGTTCTTATCATTCGATGGAGGGTTAGAGTAGAAAATTTGGAAAGGAAGTATCACTAGACCAGGAATTAGCAACACAAGACCAGAAACAGGAGGTCAGGGTAAAGATAATTCAGTCATCATAGGACTAGCCATACAAATGAAAAATCTGCCCCCCCCCCCCCCCCCGGTGGCGCAGCAGTTAAGCGCTGCGCAGTGGAGCTGTCTGCAGCTACAACAGAGTTTGACACCAGGCGGGGGAGATTCCCACATGGCTCAGCAGACCTCTCTTGCCTTGCCCACTGCTCCCCTCAGCAGTGTATTTCCATCGATCTGCCTGTTCTGCTTCCCACTCTGTCTCTGGTGAACCCTCTCGCCGCCCCATGCCTCTGGCCTGTACCCCAGCTTGTATGCAGAAATAAATGAATCTTGAAAAAAAAAAAAGAGAGAAGAAAAAAAATATGTAAGATTTAAAACAGCTGTAGTTACCGATCCTAGGTACACTTTCACATTCACTTAGGTGAATTTACAGTAGAAAATCATTATACATATATAAATATTAGCAGATTTTCACCACATGCAGAATTTTTAAATTTAAATCAATATGATTAACAATGCAATTTTCCATGAAAAATCCTCAGGCCCAGCCGTGGAAAGTGTAGCCAATACAAAAGTCTGTGATAGAAACACCCAAAGGTTGTACCAAAGATGGGGAAATGCAGTTTGAAGGCATTATAAAGAATTATGGGCCCTTTCAAATCTACCTAGTCACACCCTAGAAATAATTAGCCTAATTAGAGTCAACAAATCAACAAAGAAATGAACACACTCCCTACAGAAAGAAGATGACATTAGAACACGCAAGTCCCTTCCAGAGTTCTTCCTGCTCATTTGTGTATGCAAGCATCTTTTTTTTTTCTTTTGTAATATACCCTGCCTCTTGCATATAACCAAGTCTCTGACTTGTGCAGAAACTTGCTCTGTGCTGCTGAAAGGGCTTCTCTGGTGAAATTTTTCTCAAAGGTTACCCAAAGACTGCAATCTTTGAATGTAGTACACCTCTCCAAACTGACTCCATCTTCTATATTGTTAACAAGATGATCAGCTATATTTGTTTGTTGGTTTTTAAGCATTGTTCTGTGTTGATACCTTTCTTCATAGGTTACAGGGTAACCTGGGGAACCAGGGATGGCCCAGGTGTGACTCCTTTCCTCTGTACTTAACTCAGGACAAGACCCAAAAGCAAACCTGGAGAAAGAAAATTTTACAAGCATTTTCTTATAAGGGGAATAAGAAAAGGAAGGATAGGGAGTGAGGAAAGAATGGAGAAGAGAGAGAGTAACTGAATGAAAGTTCCTACCAGCAATCCCTTCTGAGCTGAGACACCAGGGAGCAGTTCAAAGCTGAAAAAGTACGAGAATGTGAGAGCAAGCATGTACTGGGTTGTAAGCCACACATAGTCCTAATTCCCAGTGGCCCCTCTGTTCTGGAAATCAGATTCATGGATTCTGGGATTCGTAGTCTTCAGTGTCTGTGAACTCATGGGCATGGACATGGGGGTGGAGTCCATTCAGAACTTCATTCACTGGCTCAGAATTGGACCCTTCCTGTTCATCAGAAAGCAGATACAGAGATTCTTTGTATATGTAAAATCCTCTTTAAAAAGGTAAATTCCACCCAGCTTGCAGAGCACCTCCTTTAGCTAAAGAGACATATACTAAGGTCATCAATGTTGCTCCCCTACAAGGGGAAGACAGGGCCAAAATTAAGGAAGATAATAGAAATTTATTAAATAGCACTGTTAAAAGTTCATTGATGTGTGGGTTGGTAGAGATTGATGCCTCACATCTCTGCATGCCTGTACCACCCCAGCTTCTTCATCTTGTACAAGCCATTCTCCCTTTTGGAACTTATATGTGACAATCTGACAGGAAATGGAATGATCCCTTCCTTGACTGATTTTTCTGGCCCACTTCACGATCTTCAAGTCTTTATAAAAATCTTACCTTTTCAGTGTGTACTACCCTGTTCACCCTATTTAAAACTATAATCTGCTTACCCACATCTCAGTCTTCAATCTGTTTAACTTCTGATATGTTTGCTGTATGTTATTTTTTCACAGGACATGTTTTACCTATTATATAATTTACTTATGTACTGTGTGAAAAATTAGACATATTCAGAAATTGATGAAAGAAAATTCATTTTTTTAATATACATTTTTATTGTTATTTATGTCTTTTACATTTTGTATTCCCCTTGGGTAGCCCACCAACAATTCATCCATGATCCATCTCCATGGTCCCCTGTGTTCATTTCTACTCCATTTTGTGCCTTTATCCTCCCCTCCCCCCGCCCCCACCCCCCACCCACTGAGTGTCTCTCTCCTATTTGGTTTCCTTATAGTCCTGTTATAAGTGAAACCATTCGATATTTTTCTTTTTCTTTCTGGCTTATTTCACTGAGTATGATTCCCTCTAATT